>CM053568.1:68374791-68464791 GCA_028646485.1 Cryptoprocta ferox
TGGCTATCACTTCTTTTTTCGTAGCTGCATACCATTAAGTGAAATGAAATTTTAAACAAGTCACCCCAAGAAGCAACAGCTTTACAAACTGTTTCTACCGACTGTCCTCGCAGTAAAAAGCTGCCCAGGCGGGCCCTGTCACCAATGAGATGCTCCTTCTTCAGACATACCAAGCAAGCCAAGAACCTGTGCACTAGTTTTAACTCCTTTCTCTCGGGCTCCAGGAGATTTAATATCAATTTACACCTTGTTGAAGAAACCAGAGGCCTGTGCCTTTGTTCTCTGCAGGCTCCCAAACACCCCTAACATAGCATAACACTGTCAAGGAGGAAAGTTAAGAAATCCTAAATACGTTTATGGTTTGTTTTTAAAGTTTCAGGCCTTATGTAAAACTCTTCTGAGCTCTGTTACCCAGAACAAGTTGACTTCTCCATGGATGAATACAGTAATCCCTGCCCCCTTATCTGGAGTTACTGTTACCTGCGGTCAACTGGTCAACCACGGTCTGGAAGCAGATGGTCCTCCTTCAGACATGTCATCAGAAGGTAACAGTAACCTAATGCTATATCACAATGTCTACGTCATTCACGTCCCTTCTCTCATCACAGAGGCATTTTATCATCTCACATAATCACAAGGAAAGGCGAGTACACTACAATAACATTATTTAGAGAGAGAGAGAGAGACATAACTTTTATTGCAGTAGATGCTTATAATTATCCTATTTTATAGTTAGCTAATGCTGTTAATTTCTTACAGTGCCTAATTTATAAATTACACTTTATCATAGGCATGCATATATAAGGAAAACATGGTATCTATAGGGTTAGGACCATCTGTGGTTTCAGATTTCTTCTGTGGGGGTCTTGGAACATATACCCTGCACAGAAGGGGGGGTTCCCAGACCCAATGCCAGGTCCTCTCCTTTGAAGGGAAATTTTTAAAAAATGCATTGTCCTTCATGATCCGGACCTACCCTTCTGCCAGAGGTCATCCTAGATTATGTTTCTCCTTCCAGGTCACACTGGGATGAAAGAGCATTTGGCAGCCCCAGGGCCTGAGTCTTAATGGTAATGTGGAGATAGTCATCTAAGCATCTAAATATCTATCCACCAGGGACCTAAATACATGGGAAACAGAACCCACTCAGAACATATGACTTGAAGGATGAGTGATTATTGTTTGTTCTCAAGTTTCATGTGTATATTTCCTAAATTCCTGTCATTCATTTGGCTGAATTTTTATTTTTAATTTGTCTCTAATGTTGGAATTATGCAATCTTTGTGTATATAAATTATGACTGACATGAAAACAATATTTGAGCTGCCTAGGTTTATTGGGTAGAGATTCCCAATTTAGGAAAACGCCCTTTGTATAAAATGTCTGTGATCAATAATTCTTTGTCAGATGTCAACCTCATGCATAAAACATCTTACATATGCATAATTGGTGGCACGTTCAAATAGCCTTTAAAATAATTTTCTTCTCTTTTCTTTGTCTATTCCAATCTTCTTAATTTTTTTTCCAAATAAAATGGGCACCCAATTTGTTTTCCGTGAAATTACTCTCCAGACTCTTCAAATGTATTCCACTCAGAGCTGTCCTCCTGGAGTATTCATTTAGTTCTGAAAGCAGCATTCATCTGATTTGTCTCTGCAATCATTGTTTCAGATGAGCGCATTCCCAAGGACAAATTTAAAAGCACTAATGCAGCTTTATCTCTTTGAAGTGGCCTACTCTGTCGCAGGCATTTGGCATTATGGAGCTCTCTGGTCCAGCTCTAGCATTCTCGGTAAGTACCTCCAAGTTTTTATTCTGCTTTCACAAGAGCACTGCACTCTTTGCTCTCAGTATGTTATGGAAGGTGCTTCTCCAAGGAGGGTGAACAGGAAATCCTAGAAAGAAGGGAAATGATTCCAGCTGGAGAAAGCTTTGTCAGTTTCCCAGTCTTAGTGAAATCACAATTTCACGGAAGTGATGGTGAATCTTGCTGTTTACAAGGTTGAAAGCAAACATTTAATAAGGGCTATATGGAGTTAAGCTGACATGCTCAATATATCTGTGTGTGTGTGTGTGTGTGTGTGTGTGTGTGTGTGTGGTGTAATATGTGTAAACATGTGACTTTTATTTCAAAATCAAGTGATTCCTAGTTAAAAGTAATTCAATTGTGTAGTACACTATATTAGAAATAAGCCTTGATAAGTCTGCATGTGCTAAGAAGTGCTTGGTATCAACACTAAGAAACATATCTTGAGTATAATTTTCAGGCAGCCCTATCCTGTTCACATTGCCTTTCTTAACAGTACCTGAAAAGGTTTTTTAAGTCAAGATTTTATAGCAACAAAAAAGGTTAGCTGAGAATGATTGAGCCCACTCTACAGCTTGAACTCTGGTGCTTAATAAACATTTAACTTAACATCAAGCAACAACTAGAATTTATTATACAGAGAGGATTTTATTGTGATCCCTAAAAAAATAGAAGACACTCTTAGGCACCTGAGGTTTTGAAATGTGTGTGTGTGTCTTTTTTTCCACAAAACTTCTCTTTTGACTGTGTTGTTTTATTGGAACTTGCTTTCTCTTTCCTGTGTCCCCAGATATAGAACCAAGACTTAGAGAAAAGAACACAATGTTAAAAAGTGTGACATTTGGAATCAACCACTTGCTCTATCTATCTCTTACTACTTGTTAGAATCAGGCAACCTACTTAACCTCTCTGACTTTCAGTTTATTCCTCTAGAAAGCAGGGATAACAACATGTCAGTTATTTAAAACTCACCATATTGTTAGGTCACCAGAGTAATTCTCTCAAGGAACACAGATAGTCTTGCTACACAGTATGTCTCTAACGCTACACAGGACGCTGTAATGCTGGAACAAAAGATATTCATTCCTCTGTTGTACATGATTGCAAACTGTTCTGAATCAATGTAAACCATTGGGTTCTATGCAACTCAGAGATCCCTTTCGTAGAATAAGCTAAACATTTTGATGTGTATGAATATTTGCTGCTCCTTCATAACTTTTTTACCATTGTTGTAAAAGTAAGTCTCAGACCAAATTTTATATTCATATGGAAATATACTAATTAAACATGTAGTAGCAAGCAGGCATAAGAGTTCTAATGTTGTTAAAGTTTGATAATGACCCAGCTCAAAGTCTTTTTAAAACAAATAATACCTGACATGAATAAGTCACTAGAAACAGACATAACAGTACTTCAGAGGCTGGTTTTATTACCTTTATAAATTAACATCAGGCCAAAAAAAAAATCTGTCACCAAAACATTAGACTCAAATCCATTTGGCAATCTAGCCTTGGGTGACATCCCATTATGGGTTCAATGTTTGTGTCCCTCCCCACCAATTCATATGCTGAAGTCCCATTCCTAAAGAGGTGATATTTGGAGGTGAGACCTTTGGGAGGTAATTGGGGTTAGATTAGGTCATGAGGGTGGCACCCTCACAATGGGGTTAGTGCCCTTATAAGAAGAGAAATACAGAGAGCTCTCTCTCCATGCACAGCCACTGAGAAAAGTCCATTTGAGGACACAGCATGAAGGCAGCTGGCTATAAGCCAGGAAGACAGGCCTCATCAAGAACAGAATCTGTCAGCACCTTGGTCTTGGACTTCCAAGCTTCTAGAACTGTGAGAAATGTCTGTTGCTTAAACCACTCAGTTTGTGGTATTTTGTTAGAGGTGGTTATGCTGACTAAGATGTATCCCAAAGGGTACAGGTGACAGATTTCATAGATTGTATTTCCTCATTTAATGCAAGTGTTAAGTGCGTTTCCATAGTACTTTAACCAATATACATATATGCATTATGTTCATTTCATAATTGAGAACCCATTTCTACCAACCATTATGCTGATTAACAAGCCACTAAATTCACCAATGAAAATCCATTTCTGAAATTAATTATGCTAATTAGCCACACATCTGGTATTTCATTAACTATAAGGATAGATGAAGCTCATATTATAAAGGCTTCTCAAGTGGGGTGCTATTTTTGCTGTAATACTGGCTGACTATGGATAGAGTGTGGATTTTTTTTTATTGGAATGAATAACAGTCTGATAGTCCTAAAGTGAAGTGAAAATCACTAATGTATACTTTGATATCCCATTTTATGCTGAAGAATTAAAAATTTTTGTTTACATTTATTTATTTTTGAGAGACAGAGAGAAGCAGAGCACAAGTTGGGGAGGGGCAAAGAAAGAGGGAGACACAGAATTCGAAGCAGGCTCCAGGCTCTGAGCTGTAGGCACAGAGCCCGACATGTGGCTCGAACCCACAAACCGTGAGATCAGGACCTGAGCCGAAGTCGGACGCTAAACCAACTGAGTCCAGGTGTCCCTATGCTGAAGAATTTTAAAGGTAAGTTACCAACATCATGACATCAGGTATCTCATCTTTTCTCTCTGTTTCTCTTTCTCTGACTTATGGTTTCTATTCCATTTTTCTACTGAAGGTAGAAACCAGGTTAGTTTTGGGGCAGGCTGATTCCTCTTGAATCTGTAGCAGCAGCTCATATCTGTCTACACCCTCACACAAGCTTTGCAGAAGCTGTGACACCCCGTTACTTCCTTTTACCAGATATAGCCCTCTGGATTCACCCCCCTGGGGTTTTTATAGTTCCACAATTCCATGATTACCACGTGTGGCCTATGATGCCCTCGCATTGGTTCACGCTGCCTTATCCTCTAGGATAATAAAGGCAAATATATGGGGGAAAATTAAAGTAGAATTTTATAGGCTAAGAAATACAGTGCAGTTGTCTGCCACACATAGCCTACACATGGACTACACATATGACAAAATTGCTAAATCTTCTTCGCTTTCCCCCCACATATTGGAGGCATACTTCTTTAGACCATTTGTAGAAACAGTAGGACCCAAAAATCAACCAATAGAGGGAACTTTACTTGTGGAAAGAGCTAAAATTTCAAAAACCCAGGTGTAATATAATCTAAACACACATACTATGCCTATTCTGTAGTTTCACATGGAAATGTGAATTTGAAACAGTTGGTAGTGTGTGCAATGGATTAGAGATCTTTGTTTTTGCCAACATGAAATGTGTAGGTCTTTTAATGTGTGTTGGTGAGTAGGGGTTTAAGGAAATAAGTATGGGTGATGATATATGCCTATTTCAGCCTCCTTTTACCCTCCACACTTTGGCAAGACTCATAGATCTTGGCTGGAGAATTAGTCCTTTCTTGGCTTTTGTTTCTCTTTTCCTCACATTATATTTTATATAGAAACTATTTCCTCTTGAGTTCCTTCTTACACCTTAATTCAGTGGCCCATTCTAGTTTATTCATTCCAGATGTTTCTTATGCAGAGCATAAAATACATAATGTATGACATACTTGTGGGTAGCTATGCTTTTTCATTCACCCTTATATTGGGTTTCTTGGCATCCTAAATTCTTTTAGGTGATGAGATTTCTTGTAACACAGTAACAATGTTTCACATTATCTGGTATTATATGCATTTAAAAGAACTTCAATTATTTTACAAATAGCACACTCATTCATTTTGTGTGGCTAAAGAGGGTAAGATTTCAGATGTGTATTTCTGAAGTAGGATTTAGAAAAAGAAGATTTTTTTTTGTGGCCTAGAAAATCTGATTGACTCTTTTAAACTACTGGGCTATGTGTACATTGAAAGAAATGTGAAGAATTAATCAGAAGATAAATCTGTTGTACTAGGGGTTGGAAATATATTTGATGAAATAATAATTATATATATGTTTATATATGTATATGTTTATACATATGTTTGTATATATGTTTATATATAAGTTGTAAAGGTAAAATCACACTTAGAAATATTCCAAATGTTGGATTTGCATAATAAATGTTAAAATTACTAGATTTAAAAGCTTTGTTTCAATCATAACATTTATATTTATAAATATAAATATAATATATAGATGGCATAAATGAGAGAATGCTTACAGTGTTTATATTCTTGTGAGGTGATGCCAGAATATTTTTGGGATTTGGCTAAATTGGGATCTTATACATAAAAATAATAAAGTCTAGAAGATTTATAATGAAAGCTTTCCAAAAACTGGGTATAGAGGGAACATACTTCAACATAATAAAGGCCATATATGACAAGTCCATAGCTAACATCATACTCAATGGTGAAAAACTAAAAGCTTTTCGTACAATCAGTAACAAGAAAAGGATTCCCACTCTCTCCACTTTTATTCAATATAGTTTTGGAAGTCCCTGCCAGAGCAATCAGGCAAGAAAAAGAAATAAAAGGCATTCAAATTGGAAAGGAAGAAGGAAATCTGTCACTATTTTCAGATGACATGATATTATATAGAAAAAAACCTCAAAGATTCCATTAAAAACTGTTAGAATTAATAAACAAACTCAGTAATGTTGTAGGATACAAAATCAATACACAAAAAATGTGCTGCATTTCCTGATACTAATAATGAACTATCAGAAAGAGAAATTAAGAACAAAAATCCCATTTACAAATGCATCAAAAAGAATAAAGTAACTGTAAATAAATTTAACCAAGGAGGCAAAGGGGCCTATATTTTGAAAACTAAAAGACATTAATGAAAGAAATTGAAGAAGACACAAATAAATGGAAAGGTATTCTACTCATATATTGGAAGAATTGGTATTGTTAAAATGTCCATACTACACAAAGCAATATACACATTCAGTGAAATTCATACCAAATTCAAAAGGCATTCTTCACAGAAATAAACATATAATCCTAAAATTTATATGGTACCATGAAAGATCCTGAATCACCAAAGTAATTTTGAGAAAGAACAAAGCTAGAGGCATCACAGTCCTTGATTTCAAACTATATTATAAAGACATATAAGTTAAAACAATATAGTATTGACATAAGATCAGAAAGGTAGATCAATGAAATGAAATAGAGAGCCCAGAAGTATACTCATGTGTATATAGTCAATAACAGTGACAAAGAAGCCAAGAATGGGAAAGGACAGTTCCTTGTATAAATGGTGTTGGGAAAATTGGACAGCAACATGCAAAAGAATAAAACTATCTTACATCACATACAAAAGGTAACTCCAAACAGATTAAAGATTCAGGATGAAGACCTGAAACTATAAAAATCCTAGGAAAAAACATAGGTAGTAAGCTCCTTGACATAGGTCTTGGTGGTGATTTTTTTTAAATCTGACACCAAAAGCAACAGAAACAAAAGCAAGCGGTCTACATCAAACTGAAATATTTCTGCACATCAAAGTAAGCCATTAACAAAATGAAAAGGCAACCTGCTGAATGGGAGAAGGTAATTGCAAATCATATATCTTATAAGAGGCTACTATCCAAAATATACAAAGAACTGATACAACTCAATAGCAAACAAAACAAAACAAAAAACAAACAAACAAACAAAAAAAACCCAAGCAATCCAATTTAAAAATGGGCAGAAGATCTGAATAGACATTTTTCCAAAGAAGATATACAATTGAATAATAGGTACATGGAAAAATGCTTAATATCATTAATCATCAAGGAAAGGCAAACCAAAGCCAAAATAAGCTGTCACCTCACACTTGTTAGAATGGCTATCATCAAAAAGACAAGAAAAACAATTGTTAGTGATAATGTAGAGAAAAGGAATCCTTGTGCATTGTTGGTGGGAATGTAAATCGGCACAGATAATACAGAAAACAATATGGAGGCTTCTCAAAAAATTAAAAATATAACTACCTTAGGGGTGCCTGAGTGGCTCAGTAAGTTAAGTGTCCAACTTCGGCTTAGGTCATGATCTCATGGTTCATGAGTTCAAGTCCTGCGTCGGGCTCTATACTGACAGCTAAGAGCCTGGAGCCTGCTTCAGATTCTGTGTCTCCCTCTTTCTGTGTCCTTCTCCCATTCATACATACCACACACTCTCTCTCTGAAAAATAAATAAAAAATATTACAACATATATACATATACACATATATATATGTGCGTGTATCTATATCTATATATCTATATCTATATCTATATCTATATCATCTATCTATCTACCATATAATCTAGCAATTCCATGTTTGGGTATTTATCCAAAGAAAACAAAAACACTAATTTGAAAAGATATGCACCCATATTCATTGCAGCTATATTTATAATAGCCAAAATAGATGAGAGAGAGAAAGAGACAGAGAGAGATAAAATATTATTCAGCCATAAAAGAGAATAAAATCTTGGCATTAGTGACAACATGATCAACTTCAAGGGAATTATGCTAAATAAAATAAGACAGAGAAAGACAAATACCATATTATCTCTTATCTCCAGAATCT
The DNA here is from genome assembly GCA_028646485.1 of Cryptoprocta ferox. Taxonomy (NCBI): domain Eukaryota; kingdom Metazoa; phylum Chordata; class Mammalia; order Carnivora; family Eupleridae; genus Cryptoprocta; species Cryptoprocta ferox. The sequence goes on from CM053568.1 coordinate 68,383,104, forward strand.
AAAACAACAATTCGCAGATAATGAAGAACAGATTGGTGGTTTTGTTTGGTCACTCTGGAAACAGTATGGAGGTTCCTCAGGTTCCTCAAGAAATTAAAAATAGAACTACCCTATGACCTAGCAATTGCACTACTCGGTATTTATCCAAAGAATACAGGTGTGCTGTTCCAAAGAGACACATGCATCTCAATGTTTATAGCAGTGCTACCAACAACAGCCAAAGTATGGAAAGAGCCCAAATATCCATTGACAGATGAATGGATAAAGAGGATGTGGTGTGTGTGTGTGCACACACGCATGCACACACACACACACACACACACACAATGAGTATTACTCAGCAATCAAAAAGAATGAAATCTTGCCATTTACAACAACATGTATGAAAGTAGAGGGTATTACACTAAGCGAAATTAGTTAGAGAAAGACAAATATCATATGATTTTACTCATATGTGGAATTTAAGATACAAACAGGAACATAAGGGAAGGGAAGCAAAAATAATATAAAAAACAGGGAGGGGGACAAAACATAAGAAACTCTTAAATGTAGAGAGCAAACTGAGAGCTACTGGAGAGCTTGTGGGAGGAGGACGGGCTAAATGGGCAAGGGGCATTAGGGAAGACACTTGTTGGGATGAGCACTGGGTGTTATACCTAGGGGATGAATCACTGGATTCTATTCCTGAAATCATTACTGCACTATATGCTAACTAACTTGGATATAAATTCAAACTTAAAAAATTTAAAAATTTTCAAAAAATAAAGAAAGTAAAAAAAAGAGCATTAGATAAAAACTAAGGCTGTTTAAAGAAAGTATTGATTTAGTTAATAATAGTGTATCAATATTGGTTAATTAACTGTGACAATATATTATACTAGATACAGGTTATTGTTATACTAATGTAAGATGTTAATAATAGGGAACACTGAGTGCAGAGGATATGAGAAATTTTTGTACTATCATCATAACTCTTCTGTAAATCTGAAACTATTTTAAAGTTTAAAAAGTATTTAAAAAATGAGCAGAACATCATTCCTGACAAATCTTAGATTATAGCTATAGACTGAAAACACTGTCCTTTACTGTACACCTCTCTGCTGCTCAAAGAACAGAACAAAACAAAAACCTGTTAAATTTTGTCCTTGTTTCTCTACAGTGTTCCAAGAAACCCCTAGATAAGGTATCAGAGTGATAAAGGTAGTAATCATTTAGGTTGGAGTTTCTATGAGTAGAAGTAGCAATAGTGAGGCTCAAAGAGGTTAAAGTTTTTAAACAAAAAGGAAATGTAAAAACTCAAGCCCCCTGACAATGGATCAATGGGATTATTTGCATTAGTCACAGAAAACAAACAAACAAACAAACAAACAAACAAACTTGACAACTCTTCATTTTCATTTAGGAAATTAATTGTAATTCTTTTCTAAGCTAGTGGTTCTTGACTTTCACTAGTTATGTATACCTTGGAGAACCCAATGAAAGCTTTGAATATTTTTCTTAAAAGAAAATACACATAATTTTCCATACTGTTTCAGAAATTTATTAAAACTCCATGAAGCCCCTTCATTAATCCCAGATTTTACACTCCTGTTCTAAATCAATTTACTATGCTATACATCTATGTAAAATCAAATAATGCTTGGTCTGCAGGATAATGTCATTTCCAATTTCTGTTTCCATTGTGCTGAATTGCACTTCCTAAAACCCAACAGAGTCCCATTTTCAATTTACTCGGCATATATGAAATAACGAAATGCCTTTGTTTTGAGATTAACTACTTGAATCTGTATCATTACATTTGCTCTTGTCTGTTTGAAAGTAGACATGGGAACAATGCTATTTTAGTTAGAACACCACACTGTAGGAGACAAGTAAATAAACATCAAACAATAACTATACTTCCACTGTACTTTTCAGTGATTCTACACATTATGAACAAATAGAAAATGGGATGAATTGGACCAGATTTTTCCTAGAATAAAACTCTTAAAAAAACCCACGAAACTCCTTTTTTTTCTTTTTTGAGAACAAATTAAGGTCCTCGAAAACTGCATTAACTCATTGGATTGTTTGTCTACTATTTGGTAAATATTTCATTAGTTTATTAAGATTTGGACAAATTTAGCCCTTCTCTTGTAATTTTTCTATGCCATGATAAATCTTTTGTTTCTAGTTTCTTGGGAAGTACAATGATTTTCACTGAAATATACACATTAGTCATTTAATATCAAGTGTTCTGTTGAACTTCGTTAAAAGCCAATATCCTCTCTACCAGGAAGAACAAATTTAAAGAGAAATGTTAAAGTACAATTGAGGGTAAAATAGCAAGAAGTATTAGGACTTATGAGTGAATAATATAACAATAATTTTAAAAACTGGTAAAATACATAAACCAGAAATATCCTTTTAAAGAACTTCTTAAACAATTTCCCTCAAAGCAGCTGTGTATGTGGTTTTCTGAGGAACTGTATGTGAATTTTGTATTGTTCAGAGTAATACACTGAAACCAGAAAACTATTTTTCCATTGACCCTATGGAATAGCCTAGTGATAAGTCTCATCTTTTAGTACTCTGAGGAAACAAATAATGAAATGATATATTGAGCTAGATTCACCCTTAAATCTGAAATTCTACTATTCTAGGATACTGGCTAATAAATTAAATGTCCTTTCATGTCTATAGAAGTATTAATAACCTTTTCTCTTAAATATGACTTTGAGTAGTGATTGCTACAGCCATGTGTGAGCATCCATTTTTCCAATCCATTTGGTCTTGATGTTCCTGGCTTATGAACTATAATAATATAGGCAGTAGGAATAAGATGAAATAGATAATAACAAGAAATTGGCTATTGCCTTCATGGACAGTCAAAAGTTGACTTGACTGCCTTGGCCAAGTCACTTAAGTTCTATCATGTACAAAATGCAGATATTAATCCTAAAATTCATCAAATGCCCTCTAGAGGTTGTCAATCACATTTGGAAGCAACTTAGAAATATTGTAGGAAAGCTATGACTATAGATTAATTTTTCCCAAAGTAAAGCATATTTTTGGACAATAAATATATTTCGCCATATTAGCAACTTAAACTCTTTCAGTAATTTTTATAAGTTGGCTCAAGAATCACTCAAAAGTGGTAAATAGCCTTGTCAAATATAGAAAGATCACATACCTAGGCACATTCTTCTACATTCTACTGTGAGCCAATTTTCCTAGAAAGTTTAATTTTTCATCCTAAACAGTAATTATTTATAATTATTTTGTAAGTTGGTTTCTTGGAATTTTAACTTTAGAAATTTTATTATTTTGTTTTCAGTTGTTAGAAATATTTCATAGGTTATTAGACCATATTGTTGAATTATCTAAATATACCTTTGGTTCTCAATTCATTAACAATCTGTATACCAAATTTTGTGTGTAGGCTGGCTTTGAAAGCCAAGGTAACTTCCCATCAAAAGGAGGAAATTAATTAATGATAATACATTAATACAGGGGGAAAAACCATTCCCAGATAAGCACATAGGAGCTCTGCATGAAATATTACATACACAAGACAATAAAAAACACCAGAAATCTCAAAAGGGATATCCATTTATTCCAGAAAAGGAAAAATGATGTCAAAACTGGAGCAATGATGAAAAGCTGAAACAGCATTGTTCACTGGGGAAATGAAACCTTCTTAACTAGGGAATTGGAGGAGAATCAATTTCCATCAATATGGGGCAGAAAGCTGGACACTAGTCTCTATGGAATAGCAAAGGTTCAGACACGAAGTGCCCAACCATACAGAAGATCAGGAATTTCTTTGATGGTTCAGGAGTAAAAAATTTTATCCTCTACTGAATATAAAGGAGAAACATGCAGCCCAAGAGGCCTTGGTAGGCTTCATGGGATCACAGGAAGAGAAACTTGCCAAGAAAGAAGACAATACCAGAAAAATCAGACATGAGAAATAAAGTGTGTTTCCTGCTCACATGTTTAAGCCACCAGATCATCCAGGTGATAATGAATCCTTCTCTTCTTCTAGTGATATCAAATTTAGAGGATTGAGTTAAAAATACTTTCCAGGGGCTCCTGGGTGGCTCAGTCAGTTAAACAGCCGACTTTGGCTCAGGTCATGATCTGGCAGTTTGTGGGTTCGATCCCCACGCCAGGCTCTATGCGGACAGCTAGCTCAGAGCGTGGCCTGCTTCGGATTCTGTGTCTCCCTCTGTCTCTGCTCCTCCCCTGCTCACGCTCTGTCTCTCTCTGTCTCAAAAATAAATGAACGTTAAAGAAAAATACTTTCTAGTTCAGAGCAAATTATCATCTGCCTGTACAAGGACCCTCCTTTGTATACTTTTCCCCTGTCGTGCTGATCCCCACTCCTTTTCCTCTCTTACTACTTACAGTAGTAAGCTTCCACTCCAAAAATCTTTGCTATGCATCCATTTATGCATGCATCCTTATAAAATTACATGTTTTTCTTGTGTATGTGCTTTTAACTTACATTAATGGTATTTTTCTATTCATTGCATCCTATTTCTTTCCTTTATACTCAGTACAGTGCCCTCAAGGTCTATTAATGACACTGTCTATACATCTAGTTGGTTCAAAATGCTACAGAGGCTACAGATATTCCTGCTTTTTACTCCCATGCTGTGTTTGTGGAAATAGTGATTTGGAGGCAAAACATTATTGTTACTGTAGTAAACAAACTTATTCATGACCTCTTTTGGAACTATGTAAATATTTCTCATGATATATGCCCAAGAGTAGACTCTTAAGGTTAGAGAACATGTACATCTTACATTTGGCTAAATACTGCCAGCTTGCTTTTTCTGAATGGCTTATTTACACTTCCACCAAAAGTTGATAGACATTCTCCCCACACCTTAGCCAACATTTTTTATTACTTACCCTAAAAATTGTTATCAGTCTTATCTGTATGAATGATCACATTATTATTTTGGCTTGCATTTATTTAGTAGTTTCAGCCACCTCTTCAAATACTTGTTAGACTTTTTGGCTCCCCTTTCTCTGATTTGCCCAGATTCTTTGTACATGTTTCTATTCACCTTCCCTATTCTTTCTTGCTTTACTTATAAGAGATTTTTGTATATACCATAGGGCTTTATTTGTCAATTATAAGACATTACAAATATTTTCTGTCATTCTGTTATCTATTAATTTTGTGTATCTTTCCTTCGAGGAATAAACATTGTTAATTTTGATTAAATTACATCTATCAATGTTTTGATTAATGATTGACAGTTTGTGGGGTTTTTGTTTTTGTTTTTAATTTCTTTTTAGAGAGAGAGAGAGAGAGAGAGAGAGAGAGAGCACTTGGTGGAGGGAGAGAGAGACACACACACAGAATCCAAAGCAGTCTCCAGGCCCTGAGCTGTCAGCACAGAGCCTGATGCAGGGCTAGAACTCACGAACCATGAGATCATGACCTGAGCCAAAGTCAGATGCTTAACCAACTGAGCCACCCTGGCATCCCTGTGGGGTCTTGTTTAAGAAGTTTTCCCATCCCAAGTTTATAAAGTCATTCAACATTTACATATTAGCTCTTTTGTTTTGTCTTTCACATTTGGTCACTAATCCCCCTTGAGTCTATCTTTGAATACAGCATATAGGGATCCAGCTTTATATTTAGAAAGCCAGTCCTTCTGACATCCTTACTGGTCTCCCTTCCCCACTGTTTTCTGTTGCTTCCCTTATCATATATCAAGTTCCTTTATACATATATACATCTGCAGCTGAGTTATCTATTGTGATTCGTTCATCTATTTGTTCCTATACCAGTTATTATATTTTTATTGTATTCCTTAATATCTGGTGGCGTTAGTCACCCTTTTAATTTTCTTTATCAACACAGATTTTCCTACTATCAACTACATTCTTTTATCTGAATTTTAGAATTTGTTTGTTGAATGCCCCAAATATCTTAACTGCAGTTTGATTAGCTTAGCACTGATTTTGTAGATCAATTTGGTAGATCTGTATTTTTGGAAGTTAAGTTTCCCCATTCTTTAAACATGCTATATCTGCCCAGTTATTAAAAAAATTTTTATCTGATATGATAGAGATTAAACTTTTCCCCATAAAATATTAATATTCTTGATTAATTTGATTCCTTAATACTTTGTAATACCTTCCTATCTTGCCCCTACCTTCCACAGATTTTCCCCATCCGAATTCCCATATATACACATATGGTTATGATTCAGCATCACTCTCTTGGTGGCTTCTCATGAACTTTGTATTAGTTTTTTGATTCCTATATTTTCCCTTTTATTCTATGGCATCTCTAAAGTTGGGACAGCAGGGGCAACCTAGAACCTGTGCTGGTTTCCCTCATGGCCCTGTTGATGGTCTATAATGATTCGAGCTGGCCTTTTTGTTACTTGCAAGTGAATCTCCTAAATGAAATAGCACATCACTATGTGGAACACATACAACATTGATAGGCTTGGGGTTGTCAGGGGGCATCATTTTATATTTGTCATAAGATTTCTCTCACATCACCCAGTCCTTCTCCATCCTCCATTACCCAAAGACATCACATGGCTTGCTAAGTCCCTCTCATCTTTCTATTTCTTCCACCTGCCCCATCCAGCAAAGCTCTTCAATATCCAAAAGGACTCACTCTTCCCGCTACAATCATGATTAATGATTTCTTCTTCCTTATTTTTTTTTTGATCTGATTTTTTTCCTTTTTTTTTTAGTTTTTATTTAAATTTCAGTTAGTTAACATACAGTGTGATATTGGTTTCAGGTGTAGAATTTAGTGATTCAACACTCATGTACAACACTTGGTGGTCATCACACATGCCCTCCTTAATCCCCATCACCTATTTAATTCATCCTCCTATCCACCTAGGGATCTGATTTAAAAATTTAGATGAGACCATCTAATTGTTTAAACCAGGGAAATTTGCATCCTAATGGAGACAGTGTCAATCCAGATCTATTTATGTATGTATGTATGTATGTATGTATGTATTTATTTATTTAAGGTTTTTTTTTTAATGCTTATTTTTGAGAGAGAGAGAGAGAGACAGAGTATGAGCAGGGGAGCGGCAGAGAGAGAGGGAAACACACAATCCAAAGTAGGCTCCAGGCTCTGAGCTGTCAGCATAGAACCTGATGCGGAGCTTGAACTCACAAACCGTGAGGTCATGACCTGAGCCGAAGTCAGATGCTCAACCGATTGAGCCACCCAGGTGCCCCTCAATCCAAATCAATTTATAATTGTTGCAAAATTTCATTCAGAGTGTACCAAACAAAAGCAACTCAGCAAGTACAGTAGAGCATATTTTTGGGCTATGCTGTTACCAGGTAAACAAGTTCTGTCTGAGAGGCTGTTCTATGTGTAGTTGATTCTTCAAAGTGTTTCCTCCTTTTCTATAGCTTCTTCCCTTATTTCAATTTTGATTACAATCTAAGTACACAGGATTTACAAATGTTCTGCATTTTTGTTTTTTTTCTTTTCTTCCCTACACAATGTTGTGGCATTGCAAAGTGGGTCTGTATAGCACTCTGAGAGAGACAGGTTTATTCACCAAGCTGCCTAAGTGTAGGTCAATGTTAAGGCTAAGTTACAAGGTATGTAAATCATCAAAGCTAGGCCTACTCAGTCTAGGCCTTAACCCAACAAACCTCCAAATTCTAATCAGCTTTTTCTTTAACCTTATTTTACTTTCTCTTTCCATTTTCATTGTGTGAATTTTCCAGCTGTTGACAGGATAAAATTGCTTCTACTTTTGTTTGTGAGATATGTCATTTCAAAATTTAATATCTGAAAAATGTCCAAAGGGGAATTCCATCAGATACACTCCATTCATTAGTAGAAAGGTTATTGAGGTTATTGAGGTCTCTGTAGAGTATATATAGAATATAAGGGTCTTTCTGTTTGTTTGTTTCTTACTTGTTTTATTCTTTTTCTTTTTTATTTAAAAAAAATTTTTTTTTACATTTTATTTATTTTTGAGAGACAGAGAGAGACAGAACGTGAACAGGGGAGGTGCAGAGAGAGAAAGAGACACAGAATCCGAAGCAGGCTCCAGGCTCTGAGCTAGCCGTCAGCACAGAGCCCGAAGCGGGGCTCAAACCCATGAACCGTGAGATCATCACCTGAGCCGTAGCCAGACGCTTAACCGACTGAACCACCCAGCACCCCTGTTTTATTCTTTTTCATTCCTGTCTCCCAACCTACCCATATTTACAAATGTATAATCAGATATATTTGATACATACAGAAGTCCACCAGCATCACACAAAAATTGTGCAATCAGACATTTTGAAGTTGAAGTTGAAGTCTCTGGTACATACTTATGTTCATATATTGTTTAGTATGATTTTAGTAAATCAAAGGGAAATGGATGGCTGTACTAATTAACTTTTTCAGTAATTTCAAAATCTTCAGGTGTGTAAATATACTCACTGATGCAATTTAGTGTTTCATATTTCTGAAACATGAAGTAGTTATTAGTTTTACAATTATCAAGTTTCAGGTTGTATTGGAAACATACTCATTCAAAACTGGGCATTTTCTTTAGTAGTACCTGGATGGTGGAGAGGGAATTATTATTTATAATCAACATTGGTTATAAAGCGTTACTATTCTACTCACTTAGTAATAGTGTATAGCACTTAATGCTATACTTATTCTATTTTTGAGTAGTGGTCATAGAAAATTTTTGAGTGTTTTAGGCAGAGAAAAGACACTAGGGTTTGAAAAGTGGTTTCATAGTGTAAGGGGGGAAAATGTGGTTTTGTTGTTTTTTGTTTGCTTTACTCAAAAGTCTCTTCTTAACTAGTGATCCCAAAATGTCAGGTATGTAATCGCAGAAAGAGCTTTACCAGCTGATGAGCTTTGTCAAATGTATATATATACATATGTATCCAGGTAATCCCACTTAAGATAAAAAAAAGGTTTTAGGAAAGATAACGGAAGTTTTCTCATATTTTTTCAGTTAGTTCTAACTCTCTATTTGTAATCACTGTTCTGATTTCTAGCACTCTAGATGACTTTTGCCTGATTTCAAACTTATCTTGCTTCTTTCAGGCAACATAATGTTTCGAGATGGAGTAATATCATTTTGTGTATAAGTTGTTGTTGTTTGTAATTAATGCTGTAGAGTATTCCACTATAAAATCTATCTTAATATGTTTATATATTGATATCTGGGTTGTTTTCAGCTTGGGGCTATTGAAAATAAAGTTGCAATATACATTCCTATATAAATGAGATTTCTCATTTTAATTCACTTTATTTTGTTATCTCCTCATCACAGGGGACAGGGAGCAGGAGACAAAATTAGGGTTTATATAAAGTGAGGTCATAAATCCCAGATAAAGCCAGAATCTTTGAAAAGAGACCCTTTCTTTTCTACTATAATAATAGTGAGTTTATAAAAAGGAAACACAGAGGAGAACATATTTGTTTCAGACTCATCCCTGGTAAGAATTTAAAAATGTGAAAGAAAAAATTGTCTCTTGATAAACCATATCTAGCTCTCACACAGGTGTTTATAAGTGGTGCCATCCGGGGGTTCTGAAAAACCTTTAAATTGGGGTCTTAGTTTTAAATGATTCTGGATTGCTAACAGAAGCAAAACCAAATCCTTAAAGGAAAAGTGCTGTTTAAGAGCAACTTTAAAAATTCACTAGAAAGTTCCACCTCCTCTTCCTTCCTCACACAAAGGACAAAATTGAAGAAACAAGATGCTATGAATGAGATTTGACTGAAGCAACAAACTCAAGAATTGGTCTCACGAAGTTTGAATATATTGGAATTATCAGGTAGAAATCATTAAAAAGTTTTTTTAAAGGGGGGTCCTGGGGGGCTTGATCAGTTACACATCAGACTCTTGACTGTGCCCAAGTCATGGTCTCACAGTTTGTGAGATTCAGCCGCAGGTCTAGGCTCTGCACTGTCAATATGGAGCCTATTTGGGATTCTCTCCTTCTCTCCCTCTACCCCTTTCCCACTTCAAAATAAATACACTTAAAAAAAGTTTGTTTTTTATGATTGAAGAAATCCAAAAGGGTATTGAATACATAGCTAAGAAACAGACAGAAAATAACCAAATTTGAAAAAGACCCAAATATAACATCTAAAAATGAAAAATTTTAATAATTAAAACTCAAATCTCAATATGCAGGCTTAAGAGAAAATCATACACATATGAAAAGGAAAATTCATAAGCAAGAAAGTAGATTTTAAAAAAACCAACCTAGAATGAAGCAGAGAAGGATAAAGTAGAAAATATGAAAGAAACCTGGGTAATGCAATAAAGCTTTCTAATATACAGTTTCAGAAGGAGAGAGTAAAGAGCACATAAAAATGTGCATCTCATATTTTAAAATTACAAGTTGCTTTGTTTTTCTTTCCTCACACAATTTTTAAAAACTGAGACATAATTTACATTGTGTAGGGGTGCCTGGGTGGCTCAGTCGGTTGAGCTTCCGGCTTCAGCCCAGGTCATGATCTCACAGTTCGTTGGGTTCGAGCCCCACGTCAGGCTCTGTGCTGACAGCTAGCTCAGAGCCTGGAGTCTGTCTTCAGATTCTGTGTCTCCCTCTCTCTGATCCTCCCCTGCTCACACACACACACTCTCTCTCTCTCTCTCTCAAAAATAAATAAAACATTAAAAAATTTACATTGTGTATATTTTACCCTAAAAGTATCCAGTCCAGTGGTCTTTACTATATTTACCAAAACTGTGCAAGTATCATCACTAACTAGTTCCGGAACACCTTTATCATCCCTAAATAAATCCCTTACCCATTAAGAGTCACTCTCCATTCCACTTTATGTCTCTATGGAATTGTCTATTTTTATATTTCATATAATAGAACCTTCCAGTATGTGGCCCTTTGTTTCTGGCTTCTTTCACTTAGCATAACCTTTACAAGATTCACCCATGTTGTAACAAGTATCACTACTTCATCCTCTTTTACAACTGAATCATATTCTATCATATGGGTATATCACATTTCATTTCTCCATCAGTGGAATTATCACTTGAATTGTTTCCATTTTTTGGCTACTTTGAACAATACTGCTGTTGCTTTGTTTGCTCTCAAGGATGTTCTACTATCAAGCTTTAACTGCCATCTTTCTCCCAACATCAGTCTTTACCAACTATATCTGCCATTCCCACCTTCAAATGTATGTTGTTCTGATACCACGAAACTTGTCCTAGTTTATGTTCAGATGTAATGAAGTATAGAATACATAATTCCACTTTTATAAATGGATTTTAGGGGCATCGCCATGTTGGCATTTAGGCTGAATGTAAATATACTCAAAATATCCCATGCCTTCACCAGCACCATGATTTCTCAAAGCAGAAATAAAAAAGCTAAACTATTTTAGCTGCTATTAAAACAATGTGTCCTGGAGTAGATTCCTTATTGCTCTTTAAGGAAATTATATTATTAATATTGTATTGTTTTTATTTTTTCCCTTAGAATTCTACAGAGAAATTTGGACCAAAATTATAATATAAAAAATCTCCTGTAAGCAAAATTATTTTTAAATGAATTCTGCTTATCCTTCATTAGAGATATCCACTCTCTTTGGTCTAAGTAGCATCTGATTGAGAGAGATTTTAAGTGACACTAGGGTACAATCAAATAGCTTAACTGAGCAAAGAGGAGTTTAACAGAATGAAAGACATGCTTCAGTTTTAACTATAGTCTTATTTCTGTCCTAGTTGGAGTATGCCGTCCTTTCTCCTTTGCTTAACATCTGATATGCACAACCAAAGCACTCACAGCTGGTACTGATCAGGCTAAACATTCAAAAACTTACATCAGTGAAGCAAGGCCGGAGGTCAGACATCCTTGGCAAGACTCACTAAACATTTTTGTAAAATTACTTGCAGATTCATCAAGTTACCAGTAATGTTTCTGCATGAATGAGATCCAAAATGCATTTGTGTGCCTGTGGATGTGCTTTTAAACTCAAACAAAAAGTAAATAATTGCCCAATTTGCATTTCGAAAATATAGGACCTGAGGGGTGGGTGTGGAAGGGGTAAATTAAGTGGAAGGGAAAAAAATGAGCATTCCCAGGAAACAGCTATTCTAGAAGTTATCGGGATAACTTTTAAAAAGAAAATGACCTTGAGAGTTGGAAGTCCATTTGAGGAAGGGGCAGAAAAAAAAGCCAGGGCTGTGATCCAGAATAAAAAAGGAAATAGAACTGCTTTAATTTTGCCCCTAAAGCAATGGAAATTTATGGCGTGCATTTGGATGTAGATTTTATATATTTTTTACTACCCTGGTGGGTAAGCTGAAAAAATCCATTTCATCCATTTTATGACATTATGGCCCTTTGGATTGAGATTCAGGCCATTGGCAAGAAACATTAGTTTGGTTGGGCAAAAGGTTAGTCCAAAATTAAGGCACTGTTCTCACTTAGCTGGCTTGCCTAAGGGCTCTTCAACCACGTGCACTTTGAAGCAATGGGAAGGATTTGATGTCATAGATACCTTAAGCTTGTGATAACTATGTCCAATAGCATATTGTCACAGAGTAAACAAATCTTATCTGCTTTCCTATGAAATAAGCAGGAAATATAGGAAACGTTTGAAAATTAAAGTTTAAACTCAAGCTACTTTTTGTTGGTACTGTTTCGACAGAGCTCTTGGTTCTCATCCCTGGGAATGCACTCTTACTGTTTTCTGTGATTTCCCCCTTACGCCTTTTGTTACTTACTTTGCCCTTGACTTACTGTAATTGCTTACTGTCTGAATCCATTCCTCATTGACAGGAGGGACCATTTCTTATTCGTTTTTGTATTTCCAGTGTCTGGCATATAGTAGCTACTCAGTGAATATACCCAGATCAAATCACTCTTTTGCAGCAATCAAGATTGTGAAAACATTGTCCTGCAAACTATATTAGCTAAGATTAAGGCAATTATCCTTTGTTTAGAATCCTTTCCCTGAAACCATATAAATCCCTTGAGTTTGGAAAATTTTCTGGAAGAGTTCAGTGGATTGGCTTTCCTTGAGAGACAGCCAACATCTTTTCTCTTGATCCATAATTGGAATAAAGTGGGGACAGCCATTTAGATGTTCTTTCAGCAGTTGCTAAATTAATCCAGACTCACAAAAGAAGGGAGAGGAAGTGACAGGGAGGGAAAGGGAGAAGATAGAGGCAGAAAGAAAGAGAGGCAAAGAGTGAGAGGGGAAGATTGCCTATGAAATTTACTGCTGTGTTTGTCTTAAGACATTAGCACCTTTTATGTAATTGTAATTTTGGACCTAAATTTTATTTTTACCACATGTGCCTTATTTTAAACTAACTTCCAGAACTTTGCCGTGAAATATTCCTAGTCTGGCATCACACCTGGGTCCAGTTCAAGAACCTAACTACTTGTAGACCTCATGCTGAAGCCTCGTGTTCACATGCCAGGAAAAACAGTCATTGCCATTTACCATCTGGATCCAATGTACTCTTTTAATTAATTTTTTATATTTTTTGAATTATTGTGCAAAAAATCACAATAGTAAGAAGGGAGGGATAGCAAAAATCATTTAGAAATTTAAATGAGAATTTGAACACAGTAAATTCAAGTTTTTATTTCATAATTTCCTGATTTTAACACTATATATCCTCACAATGGGCAACATTCTCTGAATATAACTAATTGCTCATCAACAGTCAGACATAAACCTGGGATGTGTCCATCTTATGATACATATTCTATATTTCAAATACACAGCTGATAGGATGTAGCTTATCAGCAATTCTTACATCATCAAAGTGCAATATTTAAAAATAATTTTTGAAACTTTTGGATGATATAACTTTGGTTGTACCATCCCTGCTCTCTAATTACAAACCATTTGCAGTTATATTTATAAACACTATTTAGAATGTGTATATTTATAAACATTATTTGGAATGATCAATGATTTTTTAGAATTTCTACATCACTTTCTTTTTCCAATCACCTTTTTATACATACCTGTCTGTGTTCAGAATTGCCTGCTTGCAAACTGTATTGAGTTAAGTGTAGCACATCAACACAACAGATAAAAGAATACTAACACACATCTTTTTAACAAAATGGAATGGTCCAGTTTTTAATCAGAAATATTACATCATAATGTGCTTTTTGTTGGATGACTAATTGTGTGAGAAAACCCTATTTCTTTTTCATCCTTGGAAATCTATTGTTCACTTACTGATTTTTGAAATTAAGAAAATTCATCTAAGATATTGTCATGTGATTGTTTATAATCTGAAATTTTGCGTATGTGATGAATTTCACTATTATCATTAGAGTATAAAGTGCTTCTGTCTGTTTGCATTTGATTTCTGAATCCACTTGCAGTTGTGAAATACCTTCCTTTTTCAGTTTTCTTCTGTTTTGCATTATGGACAGAACATCAAAATTCTGATTTCAAAATCGTGTTAAATTAAAACTAAAAGCAAACTACAAAGATGGTATCTGTAGTCTCCTTTTATTCCTTCTCAAAAGATGATGCAATACTTTGAAGAGCGCAAGAAAACTGAAGGATGGCATATTAGTGATTATTTATTTCAACATTTACTATGCTTCTGGGTGACTTAATTATTCTTCTGTTTGCTTATTATTTACTTTTTAAGTATACCTGGAAATAATTGATAAGTAATGAGAAAATAATTCCTAGAATGATTAAATGCAAAATGTTTCAAGATATAGAAAAAAATGAAATCACTAAGAACTTGTAATGTATCGTAGAGATAAAAAGTTTCCAATGGATCCAAATGATAATTATAAAACACAGTGAATTTTATTCTAACTTCAGAAAACATGTAAATCTTTATTCTTTGGAAGATCCCTAAAAAATAATGCACAAAATATCAATACTTAAAAATAGAACTATTCCAGACAAGAAATTCAGAAACTAAAACTGGGTCAGATGAACCCTGATGGTGTGCTGAGTTAATCAGACGTGTAACAAATACTTTTGAACAGAAGAAATTAGCCATAGTATATTTGTGTTGAAATATACTATCTATTCTACATTTTGTACGATATTGGTGCTAGCACTCTGGGGTTCTGATTTCATTATACTCATTGCAACTTTCCTTAAAAATCCAATTCTACATCAGTTTTGCTCTGGATCAAGTCCTGGGGACTTTGATCTAGTTCAGTGCCCCCATAGGTGGAAGAGTGTAAAAATCTTGATTGGGTAAACAACTTGAGCTTTTGATCTGAAAATAAATAGCTTCCAGGGAAATAGGACTAAAATATATTTTATTTTCCTGGCTCTGTTTTTCTTTTTCACTCAGAAACTCTACCTGCATACAAATCACCTCCCTCCCACATTATAAATGGGAGCACCTAGTGGGTACCCCACACACGTTCAAGAAAATATTCACTCTCTTGCGGGCACAGTGCTTCTTGGTGTTCCTGTATTAGGAATAGCCCACATTTTTGCCAGTGATTGCTGGCCCAAGTGAAAAATCTCATTGATAAACCAATTTCTACATTGATACATTCTATAAGTCTTCAGAGAATCAGTGCTATAGAGGCATGAAGAATGCCTATTTTTTCTTTGCATGTAACCACCTACTGGAGGGATCCCAAAGAAGTATCATTTGAGCCCAAATGAATTATAGAGTTCAGAGGAGCATCATGTCCAGCGTTTACCTACAATTCTCTTTCACTCTCCTTTTGTCCCAGAAAGGATTCCATAGCAGTGAGCAGGGCCATGGAGGTGAGGCCACCTACACACACTGTTTTTCTCTGAGGTGACTAAAAGTATTAAGCTCCTTCTTCTTAGTTTTATCATATCCTGGTAGGTTTTCTGCAATCTCCTTGCAAAGAAACTTCTACGGAGTCCTCTTAAATAGCTGGTCAGATATGTTCACATAAATTTCATAGGACTATGCTCTTCTCCCTTGGAAAATTCAGATGAAGTACATATCTAACTCACACTTGGGCCCATCCAAAAATTTGGAAAATATGCCCTGGATTTCTTAAGTATTGTGGTGCAAAGTAAAAGGCAGTACCTTAAACTACAATTCCTCTGTAGTAAAATCTAAACAAAATTTGTTATTTGGGGGGTGCCAGGGTAGCTCAGTTGGTTAAGGATCTAGACTCTTGATTTCAGCTCAGGTCATGATCTTATGGTTCCTGAGTTCAAGCCCTGGATCAGGCTCTACGCTGAGCTGCAGAGACTGCTAGGGATTCTCTGTCTCCCTCTCTCTTTGCCCTTGCACCCCTTCCACTCCCTCTATCTCTCAAAAATAAATAAATAAGCATTAAAACAAACAAACAAACAAACTTGTGATTTGTTACTGTCAATAAGTGTTATATATCCTCATGTCAGAATTTGGAAAACAAAATGAGTGAAGAAGAAAAGATGAACTATATCGTCCTATGATCGTGATTATTAATCTGAGCTTGAGATAGAAAAGAGAGAGAACAGTATTTATTTTTTAAACTTGAAATTGATTTGTCTCGACTTTTTATGCTTTGACAATATTTTGGTTGTCTACTTAAAACATGTTGAACAAAATAATTATGTGAAATGCTCAGTTTTACAAAACTGGCATCACATTGTAAATACAGTTTTATATATTTTTTTCACTTAAATTTATATTTGAGCATTTACCATGTCATTAAACATTATCTGAAAATACAGTCTTAATGGCTTCATAATAGACTATTGTAAGGAAATACATAATATATTTAACTAATCTCCTATTGTTAGACATTTAAATTGTATCCAATTTGTTACTATTATAAAAATGTTAGAAACAGTCTTGTATGTACGCTTTTGACTGCATATCTCTGATTATTATTTCTCTGGGATGGATTCCTTGGAATAGAATTACTGTCTCAAAGTTTATGAATATTTCTAAGGCTTTTGAACACATTGCTAACTTGCCCTCCTGAATGGGTATATGCATTTACAGTTTGTTAAGTGCTCTTCAAAGCATTGATTCCGAATCCAACACACTTTTGGAACACTCTGCTTTTTTCTACTCTCAGGCTGAGAAATTCAAGAGATTTCAAATCAGATGTTCACCTAATTATTTATTTAGCTGGCTTTTCTTCTCAGGAGGAGCAAAAATGTGTGTGCAGCCAAGAAATGCGAGTCTTTCAGCATTTGCCCTGGGTTATTAAGATTATTGACGTAATCGAAAGATTTCATTTAAAAGTGAGAGATTATGCCTCTTGGCTGGGTGACCCCATTATTTAGGTATAGTTTCTTCCATTTTCAAGAGTCCGTTTTGGGCAAAGCAAAGTTACCTGTCATTCATCCAGATATAGTTTTGGAAGGGAAGAATTAGTAATACTGCTGTTTGTATAAATGCTGAAGATGAGGCTTAGAGAGCTTTGCACCATGTGACCCATGAAACAGGTGGTGGAGCCATGATTCAAACCCAGGTCTATCTGTCTATAGCGCCCCCGTGAAGTCCTCTGTTACTATTCTTGATACCTAATTATTGGATTTGAGGGTTTTTGTGATATAAGCAAAGCTCTTATTGTAGCTGCATCCTAAGCGTTTGGCATCAAACCAGATTGGAATGGAGGGGTTTATTACTTTCTCTCTGCATTCAATCACTCAGGCATTCAGCCCTGTTTATTCAGCATCGCCTATGTGCCAGATCTTATGTGAAACACTGTTCTTCAAGATATCTGGGTTTGTAATTCAGGAAGCCCAAGTTTATTTTGGTCAAGGAATATTAAATTCCCTACCTCTACTGTGTCAAAAAGTACAGCCTACTGACAAAGATGAGCAGGCCCAAATAAATCCCAGCGTTCGCTGATGTCAAACCTGACACTTTATATGCTCCAATTTCTCTAAATTAACACCGCGAATACTCTGAAGAGCCTTGACTATTGGTATTTGTCAGGCCTCCGATTCTTCCCCATTTATTTTCTCCCAAGATATTTTTGCCTACAACTATATTGTTCGGTGTGTTTAGGAAAAGGAAATATCAAAGTAATGTGGTGTATCAAAAAAAATAATAGTAAGAGCAAATGGAGAAAAATGGGGCTGAATGCATAAGGAAACCACACTTCAGGTGACATTGATTTGTATCCAGGAATGCCTAAAAGGCTCTCTAGTGATTCTAAATACTTAAGAGCATATTCATTTCCTTCTAGAAGAAACCAAAATTACCCAGTAATTTAATTCTTATTGAACAAGAGAGGCAGCCAGTTACAGACACACATACCCATAAACTCACTGGTTTTGCTTTGCCTGTTTCCATGTGCTTGAGACGGAAGGGTTAGAAATATATTTATGCAATGTGAAGTGAGGAGGCACACTTCAACTATTGTTAGCGTGGCCTTGGGCTTCTTGGAACGTCAACTGATCCATCAAGGAGTTGTAGCCAAATCGCCTCCGACAGAATATTTTCTCCTCAAGAAGCAGACAAATGTCTTTCACGCAAATTTGCTGTTCTCAACAATAGCAATAAAGGTACTGGCCGTATAATGAGTTAATAAATAAAAGAAGGGATCGGAAAACTTTTCAGAACACACTTGCATTCCTTCTTTCCCGTCTTCCTTTTATCTCCCTTTATTCCTATTCCTGACAGAGTTGTTTATTGTCTCCTGAAGTGTTATAGGTATGTTTTAAAAAAATTTATTGACATCCCTCTTTTACATAGAAAGATATCTCCTATTGGATTACTGACAGATCTGTTTCGGCAGGAGAAGGCCATCTGACAAAGTTTACTGTAAGGTGTAAAAGATAGTTGAGATGCTCTATTTTTAAACAGCCAACACCTTTTCCATATGAAATGAAGATAGTATTAGAAATACACCTACCAGAATAAGAGTGACCTTTGCTGGAAACTACTGTCTTAATCTTTTATTCAAAATGCATAGCTTTATAGCAAGGGAGAGATGTTTCTGTGGCTACAAAAAACTTTTAATGTAGATTTTCCTCCCAGGTTCTTTGCAGAAAACAACCTACCTGATTTGTACAAAAGAACACTGCTCTCTAGTGGAATGAGGGGAAAGCAATCCATTACCTCATTCACTTGCTTCTCTTGCCTTTTTGGCAGCCGCTTACGAAAGGCGGCTGAGCCTTGTCCTGGACTTATGACATGTTATGATATATGGCTACAATTATTGTGATATTATATTGTGAAGCAGTTTTGCTCTTGTAATCAAGCAAAAATCTTTTTCTCCCAAACCTTCTTTTGTAAATTGAAACCAGTAGGCCTCCCCATCTTTTACTTCTCAGCTGGTGCCTGTACCAAAAAGAAAAAAAAAAAAAAGCCTGCAACTAATAATGATTTAATTTACACAGGAACTTGCAATAATTTAACTCACATCAGGTTAATTTGAAAGTGATTAATGGCAGCATTTATGGGGCTGGAAATTTTTAATAATGCTTTACTTGTGAATTTATGGCATTGGTGTTCCAGACCATGGGCTGCCTTTATTGTTGTGCTCATCGTCTATGTCCCCCATCCCCACACATGATGTTCATCCCTCCCTTTTCTAGGGATAGAAAGGAATAGATTTGCAATGCCACATTTCCCTTCTCACTGGGAGGGGCTACAAAATTAGTACAAATTTGCTCAGATGGGGAATTCTATTCCCCTGGAATTACTGCGCATCCACCTCATTTTTAACAATACTTGTCGGGATCATGGGCTCCCTTGTTAACTTTGATCACCGTGCTCATACATTCTGAGCTGGCTGGCCTAGACTGGACTTTCTGGATTTGCCCTCATGGTTTCATACTACTGAGCTGACACAAATGCGGTTAGGAATATATGGTAACAATGCATTCCAAACAGATACACACATTTGCAGAAATGAAACCTGCAGCCGGCAGCCCCCTGAAGATTTACCATCAACATGCCTTATTCCTAGGGCCCTAAAAAGTAGGATGGTTCATCTCTTCAACCTCCCCATCCTTAAGGGTCAGAGGAAGCCCTTCTTGGCTCAGGATCATCATTTAAAAATGCACGTACATAAATGTTACCAAGTAAGGATGCATAATTGCCCCTTCTCACCACCACCACTTCTGAATTCTATGCTTCATCTGATTGGCATTGCAGAGAATTTCAGTATAAAACCATAAGTAAACAATTTGAGGAGGGAGGCAACAGTTTGTATCAGAGTTGGTTGGGAGCAAGGTGAACTAGAGGCCTCACACCCTTACACTCCTAGTCTGTGGTCCATGGTATACACTACGCTCATCCCACAGCCTTCTCAAGGCTCCAAGGATCATAGTATAGGGTGGTGAGGAGCAGGAGTCAATAGAAAAACAAAAATAAAAACAAAAACAAAAACAAACAAAAAAAAAACAAAACAAAAAGGATATTTTGTGAGAATGAAAAGCATACTTCTCTTTTGTCATATCTAATTTTACTTTCTCTCCCCCTCTGACATCTGGGCATAATTAGTAATCTCTAATTTAAAACCCCTTCCCAAAAAGGAATAGTTAAATTGAGCTATGTCTGTTACAGAGAAGGTAGTAAAATGATGTTTCTTTAAAAAGTTATCTCCTCCAAATCAGAGAAACAAAGCTAAGCTTCAAAATTCTAGTCAATGAGACATGTTGGTTACCATTTTCGTGTGTGTGTGAACAATGGGACCATTGTTCAGGTGATGAAGGCTGCCATTGAAAGTAGGCCTTGTGGGGGCACCTGAAGTGACTCAATTGGTTAGGTGTTCGACTCTTGGTCTCAGCTCAGGTCATGATCTGGCAATTCATGAGTTTGAGCCCCACATCTGGCTCTGCACTGACAGTGGGGCTTGGGATTTTCTCTTTCTCTCTGCCCCTCCCCTAATTGTGTGCACTCTCTTTTGCTCTCTCTCAAAATAAATAAATATTTAAAAAAAAAAAAAGAATTCTAATGGGCAAAAAAGAATATTTATGGGGATCAAATAGTACAATATATGAGGATTCTGAAAAAATATACTGCACATATTGAGGAGTATGAATCCTATCTTGGCTCTATGCCAAAAAGCCAAGACAAACTTTATTTCAGAGTATGTGAACTCTGTTTGGTTTCTTAATCTCTCTGAACCTATTTCTGCTTCAGGGAAAAAGTAATAATAACTAATTCACTCAGGACTGTAGTGAAGTCTGGAGATAATTTATGCCAAGTATCTGGAGTAATACTTGGCACATAATAGGGGCCCAATAAATAATAAGTGAGATAAAAATATGCTTTATAATAAGGGTTAGAGATAGTGCATGGTGAGTACTTAGTTCAGTTCTGATCATACAACAAGTGTACCATAAATGCTAAGTGGGATGATAATGATAGTGGTGGTAATCAGCTATTGACGATGATGATGATGACGATGATGATGACGACAGTGATAGAGATGATGACAATTATAGAGAAGAAATACTGTATATGATAGTTGGAAATTTTTAGCTGCAGGCAGTGTGGTGTTGTCAAAAGAATCCAATGTATTTGTCTTTTATAACTGATCCCAATTTCTAGTCCAAGTTTTACCTTGAGCAAGTTATTAGCTTCTCTCAGTCTAGACTTTATGAGCTGTATAGGTTTTGGTGCAGCTTAAAGGAGATGTCACTAAAGCATGTGATCCAGCAACTGTTATCTAGTAGATTCTGGATATATATCAGCCCCTTTCCCCACTCCTTCTGCCTTTAGCACACATATCCAAAGCAGCATGTTTTATTTCATTTGCTTTCAAGTTTTGTATATTGGGATGCTCACTTTCTAATTTTTGGAAATGAAATTGATTTACTTTGTATATAGAGATTCATATTCCATTGGTCAGAGTCATTTGAGACCAGTTACATGCAAAGGAAGTAGTAGGCAGAAGAATCCCCAGCTGAGAAGTCGTTTTCCAGCAACTTGCTTTCTAGTTGAAAGCAAGTCGTATTTGCCATAGTCAGCTTCTCTTCTCAACCATCCATGTGTTTCCTCTCAAACACAGTACATACTCCCCATATCCCCAAGGGAGGCAATCCACTCCTGTCCCTCCACCCAGTTCAAGTCCAGGATCTTCAGGAGTTGCACAGTCCTTACCATAATGTCTAGACCTACCTTCTCAAGGTCCAGTAGCCTAAGATCTAAAAGAACAAGCTATCTGCAACTTTCCATGGATTTATCATTAAGTAAGAATAGAAGAGAGAGAGGATACTCACAATGAAGAATTAACAAAAAAAAAAAAAAAGGAAGATTATATTGATAGCAACTGTAGAGGCCCTCTACCTTGAGGTAGTTCCTTAAATAGCCCAGAATTCTTGGACCTTGTTCATATTCTCCATGAACTCAGGCTCAGAACAATCTGAGGTTTTTCCTCATCCATTATCCTCCACGGCCATATTTGAAGTGGAAATTGGGACCAATGCACAACTTGGAAACTGTACAATTCTTGCAGGCTGTTTCTTACCCATGAAAATATGAGATATCAAGAGTCATTGTAAAGTTTCATGATTCAAAGAGGATTTTTAAAAGGTTAGACTTGTGGTCTCTTTGGCAATACAGTTTCTCCCACAATTTAGAAGAAGTCTGATCCATTTCCTTGCAGAGAATTCTATATTCCAATATCCCCTGATAATGTTCAACTTCACCTGAGATCTGTGCCTTTGAAAAAGAGTAGTAGTTAAGAAGTCCTTCACACTGTTGTGTTCTGGGAAAGAACTTACTGCAACAAACCACACTTCTGCATATGACTTTATTTATTTAAAAAAATTTTTTATGTTTATTTATTATTGAGACAGAAACAGAGCATGAGTGGGGGAGAGACAGAGAGACTGAGCTGTCAGCACAGAGCCCAACACAGGACTCAAACCCACCATCTGTGAGATCATGACCTGAGCCAAAGTCAGCCGCTTAACTGACTGAGCCACCCAGGCACCCCTGCATATGACTTTAGATAAAGCTCACAGGTGCCTTCCCTGCTTGCCTATGACAAGGCCTCACATAGGCCTTTCAAATTCCCATTCTCACCTCATAAATGATTAATTGGGACTATTTGTTCTTATTGACCAAGATGAATACCCAATAATTTGACTCGACCAAACTTTAGTTCAGGCTTCTTTCCTTCTTTTCAGTTCCCCAAACTTTGTTTTGCCCCAAAGTTTCCACAAGCACTGCAGTGCAGAACAACTCTCCTTAATGTCCCCTTCTGAGAATCAGCTAACTGGAGAGAAAAATGTTTTCTGCCCAGCTTTTCAATCATGCCACCTACTCCCATCTGCCATTTCACTCCCACTTCTTTCTAGCCTTGTTAACTCCTCTTACAGAAGGATTGCTTCATGAACATGGACCACATCTCTCCCAAGATTTGGGCAATTCTCAGCCATTATTTCTTTAGGTAATCTTTCTGGCCCCCTTTCCATCTCTTCTCCTTCTGGATCTCCCACAGTGTGTAAATTCTTTCACTTGATGATATCCCACAAATCACATTCTTCACTCTTTTTCATTCTTTTTTCCTTCGTTATCTGACTAGATAATTTCAAATGACTTGTCTTTGAGTTCACACATGCTTTCTGCTGCTTAATCAAGTCTACTGTCCATCCTCCCTATTGCATTTTTCATTTCATTCATTGTATTCAGCTCCAGAATTTGTTTGGTTCTTTCTTATTATTTCTAGTTCTCTGTTAAACTTCTCATTTTGTTCTTGTATTGTTTCCCTGATTTTGTCATCTTTTTGTGTTTTCTTGTAGTTCCCTGAGCTTCCTTAAAACAGCTATTTCAAATTTCATGTCTGACATATTACATATATCCATTTCTTTGAGGCAAGTCACTGAAAAATTGTTGTATTCCTTTGATGGTGATGCTTCCTTGAATTTTCATGTTCCTTGAAGTCTTACATTGCTGTCTTTATGGGTAAAGAAGCAGTTACTTCTTCCTATCTTCCTTACTGACTGGCTTCAGGAGAGAAATACCTTCACCTATCAGCCCTGCTAGAGATTCTAAGGGTTTCTACGATGTTTTCTATGAATACTCCTGCTTCACGGTGTGGCAATAGGGATGACTCTTAAGATTGTATTTCTGGGGTGCCTGGGTAGCTCAGTCAGTTGAGCATCCGACTTCAGTTCAGGTCATGATTTCATGGTTGATGGGTTTGAGCCCTGCATCAGACTCTGTGCTAACAGTTCAGACCGGGGCCTGCTTTGGATGTTGTGTCTCCCTCTCTCTTCACCCCTCCCCTGCTCATGCTTTGTCTCTCTGTCTCTCAAAAATAAATAAATGTTAAAAAATTTTTTTTAATATTGTATTTCTTCTCTTGATACTGCAAAGCCAGGGTGGGTGCTGACAGCCTCCCATTTGCTTTCTCTAGCTCAAGTTTGTGTGCTTTCTCCCAATCCCACTGAGTTGGGCCAGCTTTCTGTGCATATTCACTAGCTGTCTGCAAAGGAGAATATTCATTGCCCTCTGGGGCCTGCACAGGGAGCCATCTGTGGGATGTGTGTCTGGGGGTGGGAGTGAGGCATGCAGAACATTGAAAATTCCTGTGGGCCATTTGGTGTAGGAGACAATCTGTAGGTGGGGCATCCCAGCAGCTCATGGGCAGGCTTCCTCATGGAGTGCATGAAGCAGTATGGTCCATGTCTTTGATGTATTCAGAGCCCTTCCCACTATACTCCCAAATTCTCCCTGCCTGTTAATCATGGGGATCACCTCAGTATTCTGAATCAGGTGAGAAAGAACTAGGCCTCTTTGGCAGTGTTCCACACACATGAGGAAGCCAGGCATTCACTCACATACTCTCACTTTTCCCTGTGGGAAGAATCATGGGTCAAGGCATCTCTCTTGGCACTGAACTGTACCACCTTGGAATAGGGGTGATTAGGGGAGTAAAGTGAAGCTGCTGCTCTTACTCTATTCAATGTCCAATCTCAGATTGTTTTGCTCCAGTGGTGTAGTAGAACTCTTCTGCTAGACTCTTTCACTCCCAGAAAAGTATTCTTGTGTGTGAGTGATTATCAAAATCAATGTTTTTTTTTTTTTTTTTTTTTTTTTTTTGTGGGGAAGAAGGTAGAAAACTCTTATTCCACCATCTTGCTGATGTCACTCTCATAGTCTGATCTTGGCCTTGGGTCATTGTATCCACCTACGAAGTGTAATGGGCCTTAGAAGTTCCAGGACAAATGGAAAATCTCATATATGTTACTCCCAGTTCTTTTAGGAATCTGATTTAACCTATCAACAAGGTGTCACACTGAGCTCCTAAATACTTTCTACAAACTGATCCTAAAATGAAAACTGAAATAGCACTAGAGGATTCACAGTGATGAGGTAGCACGAATAGCATTGTAACCTATATAAGAGAGACTGAAAAAAAGTTATTTGAATATATATATATATATATATGTACACAAAAACAATAAAAATTACTGACCCATTACTTTTAAAAAAGTATTTGAGCTGCTTAAAATAAAAAAATAAAGCAAGTTAGATGAGAATAGAATCATAGGAATCTTGTAATAAAGCAGGATGAAGATGAAAATACAAATATCCAGGGTGCCTGGGTGGCTCAGTCAGTTAAGCATCCGACTTTGGTTCAGGCCATGATCTTATGGTTTGTGGGTTTGAGGCCCACATTGGGCCATGTGCTGACCGCTCAGAGCCTGGAGCCTGCTTCAGATTCTGTGTCTCCCTCTCTCTTTGCCCCTCCCCCTGCTCATTCTCTATCTATCTCTGTCTATCAAAAATAAATAAACATTTAAACATTTTTTAATAAAAAAGAAAATACAAATACCTAAAAGCATGGATTAAGAAAGTGTTTTTAGCTTTGATCTCTTAAAAACATAGACAAATGGAGAATTGGTTTGATCACATAATTCTAAATATATAATCAGAGTAAGTGTTATCAGTAACGGGAAGAAAAAATAATTTAGGATCTGTAACTACAATTCTTTTGGTAAAAAGTGAAGCACCGATAATGGAAAGTCTTTTGTTCTATAGAGCATAATGACAAGTTGGGACATTCGTGTTAGGGAATAAGAAATGTGTAAAGCTTTGTTTCTCTCCATAACAGAAAAAAAAAAAAATGTGGAGCTTATGAAGCCACCTGGGGTGGAAGGGTAAGACAGTAAGATTACAAAAAGCTTTGTCCACATGATCTGAACCATCTCTGACCTCCAAAATTTTGAATAAAAGTTACTAAATTCAAGAGAAGCTTTTGTTTTCTTGACAGAAACAGTAAAAGCGTTGTTACTGTCTGTAAGTGTGCAGAGTATAAGAAAGATAACATTAGGGGTGTAAGAATTGCATGTAGAAGAACAATGAAAACATATACTCCTAGAAATATCCAACACCATGCAGAGGACTTTTACATATCCTGTGACTTGGAATATTACTAGTAAGGAAATTGTACAGCTATCTCTGAGGGGAAAATAATACCTGAGTCAAAAAGTTTAAGAGGAGAGACAACTTTTGTCTTCATTCTTTATGTCCTCAAAAACGGAAACTGAAATTCTATGATAAAGTGTGACTTTGAAAATAAAGCCTCCAACACTTTGAAAACTTGTAATATTAAGTCATCCCTTAAACTTACCTTTGGTAAAAGACAATTATATTAACCTTTAATTATAACTTTGAAAATTCAGTGCTACAGAGGATTTGGGGAATATTATGCAGACATACATAATTTGGAGGCTCATATTCGATAAAGAAATTGATGTATTCCTAAACCCACCATGAACTAGTGTGATACATTTTATTTAGGGGTGAGAAGTTGACACACTGTGTAACAGAAATAGTTTTATTTAAAGGAAAATGTTCTAACCTTCCCCATATTTATAGAGTTCAGGCACTTTTTCCATAAAAAACAAAACAAAACAAAAAAAAACCTGTCCATTGATGGAAATACTTGTAATCAGCCGCAAAAAGATCAACATCGCAAGTAGCAATTAAGAATATGTTTAATACAATGGGTTTTAGGGTAAAAAAAAAAAAAAAAACCCTAAAGCCAAAAAGGAGAGAAGAATGGGTTCTGTAAACAGTAACGATAGCCATAAACTGAAGGAAGAGGTTTACGTGTAAACCGTTCAGAAAGACTAAGCAGTCAGCTCCATCATTGTGTCTTATGAAGCTCTGCCTCAGAAAGGCAATAACACATCCCATCCGAAACACAGGAAATTAATGATTATGAGGTTCACGGTTTCAGCAATTCCAGGTTAGTGTCATTATTTCGATTTTTAATATTCGCATTCTTTGTAATGAGTTTCGCATTTTCTTCAATTTTCTTTGGGCGAGTATCGTTTCACTTCCACATAACTTAATAGGGAAATTGTGTTAGGATACTATAGGAATAAAAGGTTTCCCTTCATTTTCTTCCTCTTTTTGTCTTTCCCTAGGGGAAAAACAAAGTAGAAGAAAAACAAAATGAAACTTCACTAAAAAATATAGTGCAAAGCTTTTATATTGCCATTATTGAGGGACAGGCCCCAAATCCACCATATAAACAAAGTTCTCTCTATCACTCAAAAATACTGAGATTTCCAGGTGCACACTAGGACGTTTCCTTTATCCTCCTAAGGTGTTTTTGCCTTTAACTGGGATCAGCTGCCAGAATTTTAGGACAGCTCGGGGATGACAGATAGATTTACTTGGGGTATGGACTTTCTGTCTCTGCTCTGTCTTGTTCTCTCTCCATACATATAGAGAGAAACTTTCTAAACTCAAACGCTCTCATGCCTTGTTCCACAAACCGACAAAATGTCCAAAATATCCCTACATTTCACGCTTCTAAACGATCATGCAGAGTTTGAAACCATCGTTCAACCCTGAAATTGACACCGACATCCATTAATACCTCACATGTCCCCACTACATGCTTCTGAAAAATGTGGCCATTTTCATGTCACATGTGTGACATTGTGCCTCTGCCTACCCTCTTCGTAACTCGGAAGTAAGGATATGGGATTCCTCTCTGGGCACTGAAACAGCAAAAATAACAGAGATCAGATTAGACCCCATCGAAGATATACAGCCACCTCCATGCCACAGCCCGGCTTTGTGGGTAAGAGCATGGGCAGCCGTGGTAGGCTGCCTGGTGTGAGTTCAGGCCCCATCCCTTCTGGTTGTGTGCACCTGGGCAACTTACTTAATCTACTTGTGCCTCTGTTTCCCCATCTCTAAACTGGAGATGAAAGTAATAGCACCTTATCACGTTGTTGTTTTGAGGCTACATTAGTAGCAATACATGCAAAGTGATTTCAGGAGTGCCTGGTAGAAAGTGAATGCTAAATGTCTTTTCATTTAGTGTTTTTTTGTTGATACTATCATCATCATCATCATCATCACTCTTGGCCAGGAAGACTAGCATATAACCAGAACAGATATGGCACTGCATCTAAAGAAATAACGTACATGAGTTTTGGGGTGGTTAAAAGTAAGTAGCTTCCCAGGAGAAGGATCTATTCTAGGAATAGGAACAAATCTAGGAAGCCTGCTAAGAAGGCTGGATTATGACAGATTTACTAAATTATTGCCATTCCAGGAGGTCTCTTGGGAAAGAACATGTAGAAATTCCCCTGTGACCCAACCCCCAAAACTCCATTGAATGTTCTTTTATATCTTAGAAATGCTTTCCGCACAAAGGAGAAAAACAGGTTGCATCATTTACTATTATGCCTAGTTTGCTTTTATAAATGGAAACAGATTTGTTTTTAGGTAATAAAAATATACAAATTTCATTTTCTTTTTATGAAATAGTGCAGAGTACAGGGTTTAAAGGAACAAAAATTCTTACAGTTGCATTTTTTGAGGGCTGCCCTTTTAAAAACTAAGTCACCATTCTCTCACTTACTGGTGGTACCAGACCTTTGTCATTGGTTTTAATAACCATTGTCTGGTTCAATTTATTCCAGTTATCAGAGCAGAGATGCTAAGTACCTTATTAGTGCCTTCTTGTTACTTGAAAAACACTTAGCACAGTGAAAAATGTCAGGCAAAATCTTAAATGGGAATCTGGTCTTCTATCTGACAGGCTTCGAACAAGGTATTTAATCCCTTTGATTATCAGTTTTCAAGGCTTAAAATAAATCAGGACACATTTAATATGTCTTCGAGTAGGGTTTCAAATTTCTGTTCTATCTGACCCCAAAGTTCATGATTTTTGCTAGAATTTCTCCATGAGTCCTGAACTGGCTTGAAGGTAAATGGCATTTTCTCTCTCTGTCTATTTAAATTACATTGAGTGATGTGCTTGCACTGAAGATGTTATTCTAACTTTCGGGGATATAGCAGTGCACGAAGAGATGGAGGCCTTGTTGAAACGGGGCATATAAATGCTGGGAAGAGAGGAAGACCAGCCAGTAAGAAAATTAATACGTAACATTTCTAGGAGTATTGGTGCTATGAAAAAAAATAAAGCACAGTAATGGGTTTAAAATCGATGGTGGGGAAAGTGCTCTGTAGTCTAAAGACTCTCTAGTGAGGTGCCTTTCTACCGGAGATAAGAATAAAATAAGGGACGGCAACAACCATCCAGCAGAGAAGATTTCCAGGCAGAGCGTGTGCAAAGGCCCTGCAGCCGAACTATGGCTATCATGTTTGAGGAACTGAAATGAGGCTAGCATAGTTGAAGTAGTTTGTCAAAAGTGGAGAGTGGCAGGTGGTGAGGTCAGAATTACGGTTGCCAGAGATGATTCAGATCGAGAGTAGGTCTGAATGTTAAGGGTTTTGGATTCAGTTCACATGAGTTGGGCAGTCATCAGAGAATCTGATGAGAGGAGTTACATGATCCCGATTAATTTTCATGGTTGTACTTCGGCTGATGAGAAGAGAACGAACTGTGAAGGGGACAAGAATAAAAGTGTAGAAGACTAGTACATTACTGCAGTACTTCAGGTGAACTTATTTTCTTCAACTCATTTCCAGATCATCATTCTTTCACTTTGTAATTCAACCAAATCTCATGCTTCTCACTTCCTCTGATACCTCCAACCTCTAAATATTGGGTACCTTACCAAATATAAAGACGTATAATAAAGTCTGAAAATTAATATAGTGTAGCATTGATAGAAACTTTTACATCTGGACTGATGCCATGTCAATTGCTCCAGCCACATTGGCCTCCTGGTTGATCCACAGGCAGATCCACACACATACAAAAATAATAAACGACAAAGGTAGCATCACATGTTTGTGGAGAGAAGATTGACATGTCAATAACTAATCCAAGACAATTACTTATATGTATGGGGGGAAAATGATTCCTACCTTACATCCTTCATAAAAGTAAATACCAAGCAATTTAAAGAACATAAATGAAAGAATTAATTTCCAACAAAATTGGAAAATTCTTAGAAAAATATAGAAGCATATCTTTAAGATTTCAGGGTAGGAAAAAGTCTGCTTAAATAAGATGCCCCAAGTTATAGACCATAAAGGAAAAAAATAAATAATTTTTGCTCCTCCTTCATTCTACCACACTTCATCCTTTCAAACCTTATCTCCCAAATTAGTAAAGAGAGGTACTTGTCCTCATTCTGGAACATGGCCGATTTACCCATTGTACAGGGAAACTGTACCAGTGAAATGTCTAGTCTGGGAACTTATGCTGATTGTCAATACACATAACCATTCGGACTGCCTTTTATTAAGGAAAAGGAAATTTCTCCCAAAGGTCTGGCAAACCGTTGAACTAAATACAGGCTTCTTACACCTGACACTTAAAATGCTTTCAATTTTATCTGTAAAATGTAGATGATAATATATTTTCCACCTACTTTATAAAAATTAGAATCAAATAAGTATATGTAAGGTTAAATACTTTTAAATCTTTCAAGCATAATAAAAATATCAATTTTATTAACATTAAGTCAGATATAGTCTAACAAAGTAAAGATCGAGGGTGTGCTTTGGGAAAACGGCAATTTTTTAAACTCACTTCTACATAGATGTTCTGGTTAGTTTAGACAAAAATGGGAAATCTTGATTTATCAAATAAATTGTTTTTCTGCTGCATTTCATTCAACTACA
Source organism: Cryptoprocta ferox (assembly GCA_028646485.1). Taxonomy (NCBI): domain Eukaryota; kingdom Metazoa; phylum Chordata; class Mammalia; order Carnivora; family Eupleridae; genus Cryptoprocta; species Cryptoprocta ferox. The sequence goes on from CM053568.1 coordinate 68,414,006, forward strand.
ATAGACTTGGGGAGTTAGTATCTTGACAGATATGTAATCTCTCTGGATAAAATGGAACCACAATGATTATTCACATTAAGCCTTAGATTTTACAGAAAAATGGAAAACATAAGAGAGGTTTCTAAAGCCTTAGACTCCTGGGAACCACAATTTTTCTCAACTGTATTTTCTTTTTTTTTTTCCTAAGGTATTCAAAATGCTTGGGAGGGGATATTTTTCTGTGCACTTGAGTGAGATAAATCACTCATGTGAGCAGATGATCCCAGAAGGAAGGAAGGAAGGAAGTTAGATGAATGACCACAAAGCATGGGGGGGGGTGGTGGTGGATATAGTGATTATATATACACATATCTGTATAGGTATATGTATCTGGTGTCTATGTCTGAACAAACCAACCAACATTATAAAGAGCTGAGACATTTACTAAGATGTACATTTAGTAAGATTAACATTCCACTTTTGTGGATATCACTGCTGTATTTTAAATAGAATTGTCATGTGTGCTTGAATGATAATGTAGATATGAGGAAGTCTGAAAAGGAAGGAACCGGGGCATGCAGAAAAGGGCCAGTGAACTAACTGTGGGTAGTGACAAACCTGGGCTGTAATATACCCAGGGCAGAGTAAACTCAAGTTTCTGAGTAGCTTCCATTCCCATCTAAGTAGATCCATCCTTGTGCAATGGCACCCAGCAACTGTACAGGGTCACAGATGGTACTGTCCTGTGACCCTGATGTATTAAGGATAATAATTCATGATTCCAGGGAGAAAAGCTTGGTGTGGTTGTTGCCAGACATTGCTTTATCCCTTCATGTTTATTAGTAGTTCCCTAGCCTTGTTCAGAGAGCCACGGTGCAGAAAAAGACTGACCTGCCACAAAGCCCTTGCATTCTGACCAATGAGATGGAAATCACCTAAAGAACAAGCTATATATTTTCTTCATGTTAGAAAGGAAGACTTGGCAGGCTGCTTTTTGCCTTTCACCTTTTACTTGTCTTTCTCTGTGGAGGCTGAGCTGGAAGGAAGCTGGGTCATGGATGACTATCTCACGCACCTGCCCATCCCTACACTCTATCTCCAGATGTCAACTGATATAAGAACAAATAAAAACATCTATTTGATTAAGCCACGAGAATTGAATTATTGCTACATGCAACTGAACACAGTCCAATGTGATGCAGGGGCCAGTGGGTCAGTAGAAGTAAGTGTTTCTCATTATCTTATAGTGTGGCACCCTTACCAGTGGAAATAATTTTGGCTAATATTAAATTACATGTTAGGCAAGTATTTTCCAGTTATCATTTCATCTTGATTACTCCAAGGAGGAAAGTCTCAGTTCAGTGCCAGTGTGTCTTAAACAGTTCTCGAAAACTTGTTTTCTCCCTTGTAACAAACTAAGGTGCACTTCAGGCTAAGAGCCTTTGTTGAGCATCATTATCCAGCTAAAATTTAATAACATTGTTCTGTTTCCATTAAGTTTGGCTTATAGTCACCTCCTTGTTATGGCCCAGGGTACTGGTTTTCCATTCGTGAAAATGATGTAAAGTTCCTTTACAAAACAAATTCAAACAAAAATGTGAATTGAATTAAAAATGATAAATAAGTACAAACAAAAGTGATACAGAGGGGGAAATTTTTGAAAAAAAAAAGGAAGGGCAATAGTATATAAATGGCTATAGTTTGGTAAATTGAGTCCTCGATATATTCAATTCTGGTACTAAGCCCACAGGAATAATTGCAGACTCACTAAAAAATTGGGGCCATATTTTCTTTGCCAGTTTAAAACAGCCTTGACAGAATTTGGCCTGTTGGTCAGATATCCTCAGTACTGAAAGCTAATCAAGTTAGGAAAAACTATATGCAAAATTTCTTCACTTCCTGTTTCACGCAGGATGAGCATAGGCTCAGGATGCTTTGAGCCTATGATGCACTCATCTAGACTCAGTTACCAAAATCTCAGCCCAAATTTCATCCTTTTAACCCTAAAAAATATTCCAGAATATTTTATGTACAGATCACCAATCAGTATTTGTACAATTTTAGTTATTGCAGAGAAGGGTTGCTATTTAGAAATATTCTGTTGAGCTAAACTTACAGACTTATTGCCTTGGATCATTTCCTCAATAGCCTGAAATTTATTAAAACTTGATAATGAATGCTGAATGTCAACATTCTTGCTGTCTCTCTATTCATTTGTGTGCAGCAGAAAGTTTGGCGGCTCATAAGTATTATTTGCTGTTGCAAGTTCCCTTGTTTGAGAAATTGTAGGTTTCAGTGTTTGAGCATAATCTTATAGAAAGACAGATCAGAGCAAAGGTCAAATTGTGTAGGAAAATTCAAGTCCAAAGCTCTGCTACTGTGGAAAAGGAAAGTTTTAAATTATTAATGACAGATTCTTTGATTTTATAGTTTTCCCAAATGGCCTCTCTATTCATTGCAATGCCCAAATAATGATCACAATGAATTTCATCATAGAGGCCTTGAAAATCAGGGAATTTGTCAGTAATTATAATATATACTTCTGTTAATTTTATTGCAAGGGTGATTTTTTCTTATATAAGTTGTGTGCTTCTTCCTCTTGGTAACTCTAGCCAGTCCCCCTTAAAAATAAGTATATAGACATCCACGGTCAAGTTACAGGCATGGAGCAATCATGGATTGTTATATAAGGAAAGAGTATAAGAAAGTAATTCAGAATTAATGGGAACAATGTTAAAAATGTGGCTTGGATCTGAGGCATCCAGGTCCCCCACAAGATGGGGCCAGTACAGAGGATAGCTGACAAATTAGTGGGGCCAATGCAGGAGTTGAGGCCACAGGCAGGGCTAGGGAACATTTCCATAACTTCAGAGCTGTCGTGCGAAAGCACAATGAAAAGCTAGATACATTCTCCATGAGGCTGGCTCATAGATTACATCCTAATTATAAACACATTGGCTTTGAAATATCCAGTTTGGTGAGGAATGTGCAATAAGCAAGGGAATATGGGTTGAGTGGAGGATTAGATACTATGAACTGCCCACCTTGGGGTGCCCAGGCCCCAGGATAGTACACTAAGTGTTAGGTCTCATGACTATCATCAGCAGGAAAGAACTCTCAAACTGAACTCCACCACTTCTGACTGGACCAATATATTCCAGGCTAGAGGGTACTCCTGGGCTATTCTGGATTAGTCCAACAAGCCAAAGCACAGCCCCATCTTTGCTCCATTTATTTTCAGGCATTATGTGGCAGGATGTATAAAAAATGGGGATTTGGGCACATGTATCTGAAAGATAGGTAGCTGGTATACTGGTAAACAATAATCACTGTCTTGGGGAAACAATACAGCTCAGGACAAAGCATCACTAAAAGCCAGTAAGGAAGTGAAGTAATTTGGCTGAACATGTGCAAATGGGAGATCACAAATAGCAATAATAATGCCAAGAAGGTTTCTGCAGTTTGAGACAGCTTTTCATGTTTCAGCTAAATTTGCAGTAGCTTTTAATCTAGATTGCCTAAAAAAAATGAAACAGGTCAGAGCACTGCCTCTCATACATAATGCTGAAAATGCCCTAATACATCTAAAACTGTTATAAAATAAAAATACAATTCAAACTCAGTCTGCCTCCCATCCTCTCTCTCCCTGGTAATCAACTGTTGGTTTCCTATATCTATAAGTCTGTTTCTGTTTTGTTCGTTTTTTTGGGGATTGTATATATAAGTGAAATCATACAGTATGTATCTTTCTCTGTCTGACTTATGTCACTTACCATAATACCCTCTAGGTAGCATTGTTGTTGCAAATGTAAGATTTCATTCTTTTTTTATGGCTGAGTATTATTTCATATTGTGTTTCTCTGTGTTGTGTGTGTGTGTGTGCGCGCGCGTGCACGCGCCGCATCTTCTTTATCCGTTCACCTATGAAGACACTTATGTTGCTTCCCTATCTTGGCTGTTATAAATAATGCTGCAAAGAGCATAGGGGTGCATATATCTCTTTGCATTGGAATTTTCATTTTCTTTGGATAAATACCCAGAAATGGAATTGCTGGCTCATATGGTACTTCTTTTTTTAGTTTTTTGAGGAACTTTCATACTGTTTTCCACAGTGGCTACACCAATTTACGTCCTCACCTACAGTGCACTAGGGTTTCCTTTTCTCTACATCCTTGCCAACACTTGTTATTTTTTGCCTTTTTGATAATAGCCAATCTGACAGGTGTGAGGTGATAGCTTATTGTGGCTTTGTGTTTTCCTGATGCTCAGTGATGTTGTGCATCTTTTCATGTGCCTGTTGCCCATTTGTATATCTTCTTTGGAAAAGTGTCTATTCAGGTGCTCTGCCCATTTTTTAATTGGGTAATTTGGTCTTTTGATATTAAACTGTAAGTTCTTTGTATCGTTTGGATATGAATGTGAGTTTTGAAAGAGATCTAATATGTACGAATAGATGAGAACAGCAGTTTCTTTTTAAATCTTCACATTGCATTAAAGTGTCATTGCTTAGTAAATGTGCTGCTGCTGACTGTTGGAATGCAGAGCCAGTTTTGAATATTTAAACAATAATTGACACTGTCTTCAAAGCGACGAATGGCTCCCATGTTGAGACCACATATTGCTATGTTTACTTAGAGGCTGAGTTGATGATAGGCTTTATATTACATGCAGGAAAGAAATGAGAGTATCTGAAAGATGTTTCATACTAATATTATTGTCAACACTGAGAGAGAGATGCTGGTTTCTGATGTGAACTTTGCAGGTTTTGAGCTCTTCATGAGGAAGTAGAGTTGTAAGTTTTAATTGAATAGATGATTCGCATTATTCAAATATATTTAGGGACTGATTCATCATATAGAAATTCCTTCCGATACATGTTATAGGGAAGGAGAAAGTGAAAAAATGTTTTTTTTTTTTATATTTGAAAAGAGAATGTTCTGATACTCGGTAGGTTCTCCTTCCATTTTTAAAAATCTATAAAATGATCAGATTTTTACAATTTAAGTTTTAGGTAGTAAAAAACATGACTAGATCAGTTCTGTTTGTCTAAGTGTTTTATTTTAGCCAGGAAGCATGGTCCAAGAAGTTAGGCAAACATGGCTATATAGAGGAACCTAGGAAAGTTTTCACTGAGTGAAGTAGATAAGGTTCCACATTTTAGGAGAAAAGACTGGACATTCTTCTTTATCTTTTGGATAGCTTTCCAACTGCAACTCAACCTACTCACTATATTTTGGCTTTATATCTACTGTGTATTAGACTGGGTGCTATTATATACCAAATTCTTAAATTCAAGAATGTTACAGTTAAAGTTTCGACAATCTAAGATGATACCCCAAATGCAAAATAACTAATCAGGAAGTGAAAAATTAACAATATAAATTGAAAATGCTAAAGTAAGTCAGAGGAAACAAGTGAACCATAGACCCTCTGATATAAAAAGGTGATCTCAGAGGCTGACTGCTTTCTGCATTTCATAGGCATGAATTATCAAAAAATGGTGGAGCAAAACTTAAGTTTCAACTTTAGATGTGTCTATGGTGAGAATATGAGTATGAAAATGTGTGCTTGGAATGTTCTTAGAGAGCTCATTGACCTTCGCTCTTCTCCTGAAGATGTAATTTATTGGGTGTTGTGAATTTAATCCATCTAAAGCTCCTGAGTGTATCACCTATCTTTCTGTAACTCATTTTGGCCAGCTCACTCTCTCTACTGAGACCATGAAGATCCTTTTAAGTCTCTTTATTCTCAGAATATGAAGGCATTTTATATCTTCTTTAAAATGGCCATATCTATTTTAGGTGCGGCTCTATCTTGATACATAGGGCTTCTTGTAGGCAAATAGAAGTTAAGTGGGATTCTTTGGAACTGATTCCTTTTTGAAAGTTTTTATATCCATGACATTAACATGAAAATATAATCTCTATCTAAAATGCCCTACTATTCATCCTCAGAGAAGATGAGAGAACATAGCTTTATATTTATTCCAAGGCTGTCAAATATCAAACTAGTGCCACAGAGCAGAATAGGGCTACTACATAAACTTTGATAATCTAACAAAAAGTATCTTGACCAAGAGCTACCCAACCAGAAAAAATTTAATAACTGCCCATAAGTTATAATATTAAGCAAAGAGCTCCAGGAGGCAAGTTTTTGGTTCAGACTAGTTACCTCTCTCCATTCCATTCCTTTCTCTCATGTTCCATGTTGAGTCATCCTTACCAAGTAGTTGTTCCATTTTCCCACCAAATTAGGAATGGAATTCTCTCCAAATACTGCTCAATCCTTGCGCTTCTGTTTCTATCCCATATGTATTCCTACTTCCTCTCTCCTAATTCCCATCAGTCTCTTGCTATCTTCAGATTTCGAGTTGCCTTAACATGACAGCATAGTGTAGGGAAGGCCTTCCCCTAAATTTCCCTAAGAAGTTAGCGAATAAAACGGTCTAATAGGGACCACATTGCTACATGCGTAAGCTTATTTTGCTACTTCTGTAGAATGTGCATGCCTGTAGGATTGTCTTCCATCTATCATAGGCACAGAAGCATCTCACAAGGACTGCAGCATGCATACAGCAAGCCCAAGTGTCTTGATCTGAGAAAGCATTGTAGTTTCTCCTTAAATTTTCTCCTCTGGTTCCAAGAATCAGCACCTGCAAATCACTTCTTCCAAACATTAATCATTCAATTTATTGCCAGTCTTTCCTTCGTTTAATTTATCCCCCATTAGGAATTGTGGAGAAGAGGGATCTCCTGCTTCATTGGCTTCCAAAAGAAAATAAAAGGAACAAGGAACAAAAATTTGCTTATTGTAGGGAGTCATTTAAAAACAACTCTAAATCAGTAATTTCCTAGTGAAGGCTTCACTCAACTAACCATTTGCCGGTGTAGCATTTCTTGGCCACCCTTGACTATAGTCCCAATAGTGCCTTTCCACAGCAGCACAGCCCTACTGGTCTTTACCTAGGAAAGTACTTATTAAAACCCTAAACCATGAGAAGCATGGGAAGCCTGAAATTAGCAGTGTTCCTGAGATCTGGCATCTGGGCTGCCTGGAGCAAACTCTGTGCATCTATGGGCTGGCTGAGCTGCTTCCAGCCATGAACACCCCTCCTAGACTGATCTTCACTATGTTAAACTGTGGCCTTGGGAAAGTCCCTTAACCTCTCTATCCCTTGGACTTTATCTCTAATAACAACATAACATCTTCTAGGTCCTAAGACTTGATTATTTCTTATTTACATATTCACCTTCATGAAATGGAAGTTCATTATGCAGCCAAATATATTTTAAGTAGCATCTCTCCATTATCTCAGTGCCCACAACTGTCACGAAGCCAATAGTGGATTCTATCCTCAGCAGAACCTTTGATGTGAGAAAATATAATAATAATTTGAAAGTATTTGAAAGACAAATATGGGTGTTCAGCGTAGGGTAATAATTTAGCAAACCTTCAAATAAGCAATATTTAAATATTGTTTAATTAGGCATTTATTTTGTGACATTAAGGGAATAAATGAGTTTCTTAGGGCTGGATGGGCTTCAGGGACTTTTGCAATTTTCATATGCCCATGGTCAGAATACCCACCCAAGATTTGTCAGTGCAGTCAAAGACCTTTGTTTCTTTCTTTTCCTCTTTAATTTACTGTTCCCTTTGCTGGAAGAGTATGGTACTGGAATCTTTTGAGGATCCCCATGATTTTCTGGTGTACATGCCCTGTATAATCCTTATGAGTACGAGTGGCCTATTATCATGTTAAGGTATTGTTCCCATGATTACATGCTGTTAGATGGCAAAGGGAGATTATGCTAGGTGAGCCTGCCCTCACCAGGTGAGTTCTTTAAAAGAAGAGTGTTTTCACTGGCTGGCCATAGAAGAGTAAGTCAGAGACATGTTCAGGCTCCCATGGAAGAAAACGAATATCCATCCATGCTGTGACTTGTCTAACTAGGGCCACATGGCAAGGAACAGCAGCTAGTGTCTAGGAGCTAAGAGTGGTCCCAGCTGACAGCTAGCAAGAACATGGGAACTTCAATCCTAAACTGCAAGGAATTACATTCTGACAACACCAGTGATTTTTGAAGAGAACCCTGGGCTCTAGACAAGATGACAGCCCCAGCTTACACTGTGATTTCAGCCCCGTGAGACTCTGAGCAAGAGAGACTAGTCATACCATGTCTAGACTTGTCACCTACAGACCACTAAAGATAACACATTTGTATTGTTTTAAGCTGCTAGGTCTGTGATCATTTGTTACACAGCAGTAGAAAATAAACACAGGGGGACAGGAGTTTACATTATTTTCCAGCTATGCAAATAGTCAGGTGTAGGAAACTGAGTTTGTTGGGACCTAGTGATGTTTCAGCAGCCCTAATGGATCTATGTCTTGGAAAAGATCTTATCTGGCCTGTCTCACCTTGACTCAAAGATTTCACTCGTATCTCAAAGAAAACAAAGTCCAATACATGTTGGGCTAGGTGATTCCTACAGTTCTTTGTATATGGGGTTGTACTACATAAAGCCTATGCCCAAATGTCATAGGATGATATTGTCATATTTATGAGGTTTGTGTGGTTGACTGCCACATGACTTACCGCAAGTATACACAACACCAAATAAAGGATAGAGTTGGAACATGAGTATAGAATAAGAGAGCTAATATTTCTTTGGTGCTTAAAGCGTGCCAGATAGCAGGTTTTCAGTATGCATTAATTCTTTTAACCCTCACAATGCTCGGAAGAATAGATGCTATTGTCTATTTATAGATGGAGAAACAAACACTTGAATGATTTATTTAAACTGCTCATCATCTCCAACCATTCAAAAGTAGAACTAGAGTTCAAGCCCAGGACTGTCTGATTTCAAAGTACAGATATGTTCACTACATCTATGAAAACTTATAAAATGTCCAGAAGAGATGCAAAATAAAGTATTTTGAAAAAGTTGTTTCCTGTTTCTCAGGGGACATTGTCCCAATCCCACTTTAATATGTCATAGTTTGTAAGTGTTTGCAGTGAATGAGATAAAAGAACATGTCAACTCCAGAAAGAATTTTAAATGATCTTTTTCATAGTTCATTTCATTCCTAAATATTTTTTACTTTTTTTTCTCAGATCCTATAAGTATGTACATTAGTAAAATCTCTGGGTACATGTAAAATCATTTATTATTATTAATATATTTTAAAATATTCTAATGTTAGAAAAAGTACCTTTTTTAGGAAAAAGTAAATACTTCCTCTTATTTTTTTCATGGAGTTAGTACAATATTGGCATTTCTATCAATAAGTTCATCTTCTGTGTGTGTGTTTTCTTTTAACTGTAAGATCAAGCTTTTGTTTTTTGGAGAGAGAGAGAGAGAGCATGTACATGCATGAGCAGGGGAGGGGCAGAGGGAGAAGGAGAGAGAATCTTAAGTAGGCTCCACTTGGGTGTGAGATCCTATGAACCGTGAGATCATGACCTGAGCCAAAATCAAGAGTCGGACACTTAACCAACTGAGCCACCCAGGGACCCCTTTTTACTGTAAGATCAAGAACCAGCGCCTAGAGAATAATTGTCAACACTGAATACAACACTTAGAAAATAAGGAAGTCAATGAGTTCTAAATGCAGGTACTAATAAGAGGTAAGAAGTAATAACTCAAATAAATGTCTATATTTTTCTGAAATTGATATGGTACGATGATAATTTGAGGCACACTATAATTTAGGGTTTAAGGGAAGCAATAGTTTTACAGATGTACATTTATCCTCTGAACTTATCAACATTTAAACAATATGGATCGCAGTAATAGAAAACAGGTGTGCTGGCACAAAAATGCAGCTGTAATGTGGCATATTGTCAAGTATTAAATTCATTTGCAGACCCTTGAAATTTCTTTTGATATAAGTTAAGTAAACATTAAAGTTAAAAAATAACTAACATTTGTTGGAAAGGGAAATGTAAGTTATTCTGGGTGTATTTTTTTTTAAGGATCCACATTAGCATCACAATCTAAAAACTATGGTGTTTGTGCTTAAACTGAATCTGTTCCATTCCTTTGAGGCTTTATTGGCTGGCAGCCTCTGCTTTGGAGAATGGATAAATTGGTTTTAGCTCCACTCTGTTGGTTAGATCTGAAACCTAGGCCAGATACTCATACTGATATCTTTCATTATGTGGTCTTCAAAATTCTGTTTATGTCATCAGAGGAATTAATGTAATTATCATTTCAAGTTGGTTTCTTTCCTTTTTTGTGTGTGTGTTTTTGGTTTTTGTTATTGTTGTTGTTGTTGCTAGGAACACTTAAATCTATGCAAGGAGAGGCATTCTGAGTGATTAGCTTGGCTTTTGTTTAAAAAATGTGTCCTTGAACCTTTTAGCCCCCAGACCAAGTTTGGTAGTGGCCACGTGGGTTGTGTCAGAAGAACCAGCCTTGGGTATGGGGACCAAGCAGAACTTGGATCAGTTTCTTCCACCTGTAGGCTGGGAGACAGGGGACAAACATTTGGGCCTGTTGTGCTCAGTTTTCTCATTTGCCAAGTGGACATAAGTAATACCTTTCTGACAGGGGTTGAAATAAAGTTTGAATGATCTGTAGGTGACAGTTCCTCTTATGTAGGATATGGCTCATGAATCTCATTTTCTTTCTATGTTGGGGGCTTTTAGAAGGGGCATTAGGCACTATTTTGCATTTCATTTTATACTGGATGTCTGTGAATATGTATTTGTATGCCCACTTCATTATTATTATTGTTCAACACTATAAAGAAGATTAGCGCATCATTTATTTCTTGCATGAAGTGACCACAAAGTATGAACTTCTGTTTTATGAATATGCTTTACATCTGAACCACTCTGGGAGCTCTGATGTAGTTATTTTGCAATTGCTGGGAAACGGGGAGGATTTTCCCTCACTGCTGCCATCATAGGAGATATATTTCTGCTTTTGTAAAGTTCTGTCCTGGAATATTAAAAAGCCAGAATTTCGTGAACTGGCCTACCAAATTAAGTACTAATCACGATGTGGTTTCCATGGAAAAGTGTTCTAAGTTTCCATTTAGTGACATAGGGCAAACTTTGTACAAAACCACTCAGATGTAAGGCCTTTAATTTTGCATACTGGGTACATATATTTTTCAAACAATATATATCCAGCAGCACATTGATGCTATTAAAAAAATTGATAGGAAAGGCCTGGGAATTATGAAAGGGAAATTAAAGCTACATACTTAACAGAATGCAAGATTTTTTTTCTCAGGAAAAGAAAAAGGTACGTTCTTTTGCTGCCAATGCCATGCCTTTTTGTTTGTTTCCTTAAATACATGCCACATTTTGTAGATAAATGTTTCTATAGATTAGAAGCCTTTTGCCATTTAAATAAAGCGTGGATTCTGGATCTTAACATTATGGAAATTGTTTATGGTGGTATGTTTACAACGACAGATGTTTTTTAAGTCACTTTTTTACATTTCTACTTTGTTTTTCAAATGTATTAAATCTCCAACGCTTGACTTGAGGTAACTCAAAGTCTCTATAAAAGTTGAAGTAGTCCCTAAAAGCATCTTTACTGCATGTTAATTAAGTAGAGTAATGAGCAGGAGTGGCACAAGGAGAGAATGGAGAAATCCGGTGACTTCACAGAGTTCTACTTGAAAAATATAATGCTGTCTTCAGGCAGGGAGCATGTCGGAGTGGGAAGCAGCCTGTACCGGAGGACAGGCAGCTAGCAGCCCAGGCATCTGTGCAGCCATTTCTCAGTGTCACCATTTATGCCCAGAGAGATGAATTAGGCAACCCTGGCAGTCCTTCACCTCTATAAACCATATGAGCAGGCAAACCATTTAAAACCATATAAAATTGAGATCTTTGGTGCCTCTTCAGCCATTTTGGAATGAGTTGCCTGCGCCATGATGATGGAGAGACATGTCACAATGAACAAGTCGGCATATGGTATCGTTTGTGATTATTTAGAATAGGCATTTGCTTTTGAGCTTAGGTCTTTGGGAAACAAAGTGGTTTACTTGTGTGTAATCTCAATAAGAAGAGAGAAAAATGAGTAAAGGGTTTAGGTTGATTTTTTTTTTTTTACTAAAATAGAAATTAGGCCTAGCTTTGAAAATAAAAAAGCTCTCTCCATTTTTTAGGTATATATTTTGCTAAAAGATGATTAGAGAACTTCACACTTAAGAATTTTAAAGCAAAAAAGGCAAGCTTAGTGGATTGCATCATTAGCTGATTAAAGAAAATGTTAACGAAAACATCACCATCAAGCATATGGACTGATCTAATTAGTTGATTACTAATTCAGATTTAGTGCTGAGTACCTTTACTTTGAACATCAATTTCAGCTTAATAGGAAGCTCTTCCTGCTTCTCTGTCATCACAGAAAACAAGGCTTGGCAATTGGGCAATTAAAGAAATGAACGAATGAATATTAGATTAAAGCCTTTCCTGACATCCATTTCAGAGTGCCAAAAAATGTTGTTCACAGCAAATTCATTACAGAATAGGAAGTCATTTTTCCTTTCCAAACAAAATGGCACCTTTCAACTGTATCAAAACGTCCCATCATCTAAATCCATATTGTAATTTTTTTTAAGCACACTAGTGTCTGACCCTGTGTTCTAGTCTGTGGATCTAGGGACAAATAAGATACAACATCTGTCTTTAGGTGTCACAATGTAGTGGATAAGAAAGTCATATTAACAATCTCCTGTGATGAATGATGGAAGGAGAGAGTAGACATTGGAGATTACAGTGGAGAATGGAGGAAAGATGTATAACATAGTCTGAGTTGGGTGGTACAGAATTAGTGAAGACAGGTTTGTATTAGAACAAGGGGAAATGGAAGAACTTCTTTCTTCGTTTCTTACTCCCTTAATGTGGGTTTTTAAAGACTGATGTCATTACTTGGCTCCATTTCCAATCTCTCTCTCATTTCATGAAGATTTCTTTCTCTCCCTCCTCAACTCTCCCATTCCTTTTCCTCTAGAGGCCAATAATCTTATCCTAGCAGTGACAATGGCCTGGAGGTCTACTGACTAATAATCTCATTAATTCTCATGATATCTTTTCCAAAAAAATGTATAAATGGCAATTATTACTTCAATTTTACATATGTAAAACTTGAACCAGAAAGAATGAAACAGATTTGCCCAGGGTTACACAGAAAATGGAGGAGCCAAGGTGGGAATGAATGAAACACTTCATACCATACACAGTCACCTTGGGCTTCATTAATAGGCTTATTATTATAATAGAAAATGTCAAATTTCATCTAGAAATATTGTAACCATACACATGTTCTAGAATTATGCAGTATAAATTTAAAAATCAGCATTCTAAAGATTTGTACATATCATATTTTATGTATTTAGTTTTTTTGTTACATCCATTATCATTCAGTAAAGTTGTAATATTGTGAAACAAAAATGCAATTCTTGGGTTGAGACTTTGAGTGTGTGTGTGTGTGTGTATGTGTGTGTGCACGGACATGTGCATGTGCACATGTAATGTTTAGTCTGATTATAATGGCAGTTAGAATGCTTGACTGGTCTATAGAGATTGGTAGTAATTAGCATGACAGACAAAAGGAGCAAATGTAGTCCATTTATGCCTTGAGCTGAACTAATTTTAGTGTTAAGCATGAATCTAATATCCATAAATAAGGAATAGTTATTAGAAAATATTGAAGTCAGAATCATATTTGTAGTTTTGCAGCAAAAGTAAGAATTACCTAGCTTAAATAAGACCATGGATTTTGCTGTTAAAGATAATGCTATAAATATATTGAATGGATAAAATCCTGCTAGGAAAGTGAGTGCCTAATAATCCATAGACAAAGTTTGAGTTTATCCTTTAATATATATATATATAATATATATAGGCATTTATTAGATATATATTCATATATACATATATAAGAATGTATTAAATCAAGAAACAATATAAGCTTTACAGAAGAGCTGAAAACAGGATCTTTACATACATATATGTTAGTAAACTGTATCTCTTTCTCTCTAAGCAATAAATCAATTTGTTTCTGGCTTTAAATAAACAAACCGTCCCTCAGTCCAAAGGAAACGGAAGTGAATCAATGGCATCAAGTGAACTGGAGATTTGGGAATTTGATACCAGTGACCTTTTATGATCTCTTTGTCATTGTCATGTCAATACATTATTGGAAGAGCAATTTTGTCATGTCACTTCTAGATTAGCGGAGAAGTGTAGAAACTGGCAAAATTGACTCTATCCCAACATATCCCAGTCTTATGCCATTTCCACAACTTCATTATTGGGCCCCGACACATGGGAAGAGATCACTATAAGGATATATAGCTGAAGAAGATCCACAACTGGGTTGCCATTTGGATAGAATAGTTATCATACATGAGAACTTAAGTAAGTAACTTAACTTCTCAGAACTTCATCATTATAATTGTAGAGATAATATAGACCTAACCATGTCATGTGATTATTTTAAGTATCTTATTGATAATTATTAAAACAAGTCAGTAATACTCTGGACAAAAATACAGTGTTAAAAACAATATTAATAATGGACATGTGCTAGTAAAAATTAATTCAAACTAAAGAAAAATTCTAACAACGTTGCAGGATGCAGGATTATACCCAAAATCAACTCCATTGCAATGTACCAGCAATGAACAGTGTGAAGATGAAATCAAGAGAGAAAAAAAAAACATTTTAATAGCATAAAAAGAATAAAATATTTCAGAATCTATTTAATTAAAAAGCACAAGACTTTTACATCAAAAAGTATAAAATGTTATTGAAGGAAATTAAGGAGTATCTAAAAAAATAAAAAGGTATTCAATGTTCATAGATTGGAGGGCTTAATATTTTTAAGATGGCAATATTCCCCTCGTTGGCAATATTTCCCTAGGTGATCTTCAGATTCAGAATAATCTGTATCAGAACCTAAGCTTTGTTTTTCTTCTTTAAAATTATTGATAATATCACTGATCTTAAAATTCATGGAGGATAGTTTAGAATAACAGTTCATATGGAATTAACTGTTCCGAATAACTAGAACAGTCTTGAAAAAGAGAAAGAAAGTTGAAGGACTCACACTTCCCAATTTCAGTACTTATTACAGAGCTATAGTAATCAAAACAATGTGGTACTAGCATAAGGAAAGAAATATAGATTAACAGATTTGAGACCTCAAAAATAAACTTCTACATTTATGGCTAACAGTACCAAAGAAAATTATCAATAGAGAAAGAAAAGTCTTTTTTATAATTGAAGCTGGACAATTTGATATCCACATATAAACGAATAAAGTTGAACCTTAAGCTATATACAAAAGTTAAATCAAAATGAACCAAATACCTAAATGTAAAAACCAAAATGACAAAAAATCTTAATAGAAAACCTAGGCATAAATTTTCACTAATCTGGATAAGCAAAGGTTGGTTATACACCAAAAGCACATGTCCAAAGACAAGACAAAAGATAAAGTTAATTGAACTTCATCAAAATTAAAGACTTTTGTGTTTTAAAGGTTACCATCAAGAAAGTGAAAAGACAATCTACAGATGGGGAGAAAATATTTGCAAATCATATATCTGGTAGAATCTAGTAAACTGAATACATAAGGAACTATTAGACCTTAAACATAAAAAGACAATTCAACTTAAAGGTGGTCCTAGGATTTCAGTCAATATTTCTACAAAGAAAATGTGTAAATGATCAATAAGCACATGAAAAACTACTCAACACCATTAGGTTAATGCAGTTAAAGCCATAATGAGATATCACTTCACACTCATTATTGTGACTAAAATTTTAAAAAAAATTAAAAGGATAATAAGACATATTGATGAGGTTTGGGTAAATTGGAACCACCATAATCTTTGGAAAACAATCAGGCAGTTCTTTAAATGTTAAACACAGAATTACTATATTATCCAGCAATTTCACTCATACGTGTATACGCCTTAAAATTAAAAATGATGTTCACAGAACAACTGTCCATAAATGTCCATTACAGCATTATTCATAATAGCTAAAAAGTGGGGGGGGGGGGACAAATAACAAACTCAACTACTGAATGGTGAAACAAATGTGATATACCTTCACAAAGGAATATTATTCAGTCATAAAAAAGAATAAATACAGATACACGCTACAACACAGATAAATCTGGGAAATGTTATGCTTGCTAAGTGAAAGAAGCCAGACACAGTAGGACACATAGTGTATGATTGTATTTATGTGAAATGTCCAGAATAGGTAAACTCATTGAGACAGAAAGTAGATTAGTAATTGTTAAGGGATGATAGGAGGGGGGAATAGATAAGGAACGCTAATGGGTACAGTTTATTTTTAAGGTGACTGAATGTTCCAGAATTAGATAGTGGTGATGGTTTTAAACCTTTGTGAATATACTAAAAATCATTGAAGTTTACACCTTAAAAGAATGAATTTTATGGTGTGTGAATTATATATCAAGAAGACAATAATAGTTCATAGGCACCTGAGTAACACATTCACGGCATGAAAGAGCCCAACAATTTTCTATCATCTCTGACATTCTCACTATTAACTGAAGTTGAAAATAAATGTTAACATTAAACATCATTTGGAAGGGGTAGTTTTTTTTTTAATTAAATGTTTGGTTTTCTGAGATGGATAAATAGTTTTGTGATTGGAAAAGACTGAAGATCCAGGGCTTGAAGCAATGTCCATTACTGGGACACAAAAGTGACAAGCTATGGGACACCTATTATGGACAGCCTAAAATAGTTGTCATCTTTTGACAGAGGAAGAGAGAGTAAATAAAGAATATAGCATTCAGAAAAAAAAATGTTTTATTTTAAAATTTATTTTAAAAATATAATATTTATATTTATATATATTTATATATATTTTAAATATTTGTATATTTAAAATATATTAAAATTTTAAATATTTATATATTTAAAAAATTAAAAATTTTTATATATTTATAATAAAAATATAATATTAAAAAAATAAAATTATTTATTTTGAAAGAGAGAGAGAGAGAGCAAGCAGGGGAGGGGCAGAGAGAGGGGGAGAGCGAGAATCCCAAGCAGGCTCTGCAGTGTCAGACCCACAAGGGCCTTGAACTCCTAAACCATAAGATCATGACCTGAGACGAAACCAAAAATCGGAAGGCTTAACCGACTGAACCACCCAGGCACCCTTCCAAAAAAATATTTTAAAACGAATGGAAGAGAATATACTAGAATGTAGAATTCACCTTTACCAAAATATTGCCCAGACCTAGCACTGCTCAGGGACATAATCCTCACAATGTCATTCCTTATGTTTTAAGAAGCAATGATTTTAAGGATGCCTGGGTGACTGAGTCGGTTAAGCGTCCAACTTCCGCTCAAGTCATGATCTCACAGTTCATGAGTTTGAGGCGCCGGGCTCTGTACTGACAGCTTGGAGCCTGGAGCCTGCTTCAAATTCTGTGTCTTCCTCTCTCTCTCTGCCCCACCCCCACTCGCACTTCGTATCTCTCTCTCAAAAATAAACATTAAAAAAAATTAAAGAAGCAATGATTTTAAAAATATCTTTCTTATTATAATCTCTTTTGCATATTATAAACATCACACAGCACATTTTGCTTGACTCTCTATAAATTCATGTCCTCTAACCTTGTCTCAAATTCTGCAAACAGATCCTTAACCTTGGGTGTATTAAGATTGTGGAATAATTACACAGGTATAAAATCTAAACTAAAGGAAATTTATCATAATGTCCAGTTCAGAAAAAATTATTTGTTTTATACCTATGAGGCTCAGACTATGCTTATCAGGGAAGTTTGAAGGAAAAATTTCCCTGGGCTGTTCATTCATCATGAATTACATAAAATCATATCATACTTCTGTGACTAATATGCAGTAGTAATATTATATTATAGTTATACTCTTACAGAGAAATGTCCACTTGGGAGAAATAAATGTTTAAGTCATGTCTATATGAACACAGGAGTGTGAAAAATTGTATCGTATCCTTGGGCTATCTTAATTAACATTCTCCAAGTAGTAATAGCAAGTCACTGCCCTTGGCACAGTCACCAAGATGAAACCCAGCAAGGAGAAATGACCATTTCTGTTGGTTGGTTTGTTTTTCCCCCCCAATAAGATGACTTTATAGTTATACGGTCACAGACTAACAGACCAATTCAGTAAAACATTTAGTTATCCCAAAAGAGGACGCTGAATATTAGAGGAGGGAGTCTTTTACTTGGATACAAACAAACTTAGTGCCAGTGTTTGTCATTAAAATTTAATATGGCACTATATGTGAGAAAGGCCCTAACATATAGAAAGTTTCCTCCTTCTTTCCTCCCTCCTTCTCCCTCCCTCTCTCTTTTTGTCTTTTTTCTATTCAATTACTGTCTTAACCTTCGTTGTCATTGGAATATTTTGTTGAAAGTATCATTGCCGTTATCTGTTTCCTAAACGAGGCATGAACTACAATCTAAAGATTCCATACAGGGGCGCCTGGGTGGCTCGGTGGTGGAGCGTCTGACTTCAGCTCTGGTCACTATCTCATGGTTTTGGGTTCAAGCCCCAAGTCGGGCTCTGTGCTGTCAGTTCAGAGTCTGGAGCCTGGTTTGGATTCTGTGTCTCCCTCTCTCTCTGCCCCTCCCCTGCTCATGCTCTCTCTCTCTCTCTCTCAAAAACAAATATACATTAAAGAATGTTTTTAATTTAAGGATTCAATACTTCTTTAGTGCAGCTTCAAGAGTCTAGAATAGAGCCATTTCTCTCTTTCTCTCTCTGTCTTTTAAATAGAGCCATCTAAGAGAACTTTCTACAATGATAGAAATGTTCTAAATCTGCACTTTCCATGAATTCCACTACTGAGCATCTGAAGTGAGACTAGTGCAATTTGGGGCTTGAATTTTTAATGTAATTTAATTTACATAAGGCTGCCATATTGAACAGTGCTAGTTTGGAATTTTCTTTTAAACTTAATATTTAAATATCTATGAATATATATATGGATACATATATATTTATATATATATTATAGAGAAGTACATATGATATGTGTTATATACTTAAAATATTTAACACACTTATATATATATTTAATATGCATTATCAATCTTGGGACTTCTAGATGTTATATGAAAAGAACAGAGGTGTAATTATTCAGAATAGGAAAGAAGGGTGCCTGGGTGGCTCAGTGAGATGAGTATCAGACTCTTGATTTCGGCTTAGGTCATGATCCCAGGGTTGTGGGATCGAGCCCTGAGTTGGGCCTGTTTGAGATTTTCTCTCTCTCTCTCTCTGTCTCTCTCCCTCCCTCTCACCTTCTCCCTTCCTTGCACATACTTTCTCTCTGGCACGTTAAAAAAAAAAAGTGAACCCATGCAGGAAATAGAAGATGTAAATTAGTAAGGACAAAATAAATTACACAAATTCTGTCCTGACTATTTTTTTAAGTTTATTTATTTACTTTGAGAATGAGAGAGAAGAATGTGAGCAGGGCAGGGGCAGAGAGAGAGAAAGATAGAGAATCCCAAGCAGGCTCCTTGGTGACAG
This sequence comes from Cryptoprocta ferox, assembly GCA_028646485.1. Classification (NCBI taxonomy): domain Eukaryota; kingdom Metazoa; phylum Chordata; class Mammalia; order Carnivora; family Eupleridae; genus Cryptoprocta; species Cryptoprocta ferox. The sequence continues at coordinate 68,433,522 of CM053568.1, forward strand.
CACACAGAACCGGACACTGGGCTCAAACTTACAAACCATAAGATCAGGTACTGTGCCTAGACCAAAAGTCCCCCATTTAACCAACCGAGCCACCCAGGTGCCCCTAGACTTTTGCTTCTTTTTTGGTTTAGTCGTTTAAAAACCTCCAATTTCAGGGAAGTGCAGATTATATGAGCTGCAGGTGGTCTTCATATTCTTGCTCTGTTGAAGCTGCAAGTTGAACAAAGTTGTGGGGATAACCTCAGGGAGTTTGAATGATGCCATGAAACACGGCAGAATAACTCTAAGAAACTTGCAGATACAAAGATCGAGAAAATGCAGGCTTGCCTCTTTTGGTAAGGTGTGCTGCAAAACAAAGGTGAGAACAAATTTAGAGAGATTCTCTAGCAACAGCGAAGACCAGCAGGTGAATATCGAATCTCCACAGCAGGTTAAAAATTTTAATTATAAAGCTCCCTAAATCCTTAGACCACATCTGCCATGGATTTGGATAGATTTCAGCTTAGCTCTGTCCTTCCCTCCCTCCCTGCTTGCCTTTTCAAACTACTGTGTTTCAAAATGGAACATATCATTTTATTAGTGACTGTTTTCTATTGTTTTGTAATATCCTCCAAACATATGAAGCTACATTGAGAAAATTTTCTCTCAATCCTTGCAATTAACAAGAATTTTTCTTCTAAATCCACAAGGCACTCCAAATAGCAATTGTTTTAATAAGCAGAATTTGGCACCCAAAAGCACTGTGAAGACATGACCAATCTATCTCCCCAAAAGCATTGTTTCGACATATTCAGAAAATATAAAGCTACTGGCTGTTAACATATCCTCTGGAAGTTTTAAAAAATCAATACTATAAATTATCTTACTCAATGTGCAGTCATGATAACTGAGACTTTATCAATCTAAGAGCTTTAGAAAAAGCAAAAATAAAGAAACATTTCTGACAACTTTCATGCCATGCCAAAGGCTTTAAGTATGTTGCATATTTAATCCTCTCAACAAATTGTTAGGTAGATATTATTAACCCATTTCATGAATGAATTAAAAAAAGGGCTCAAAACAGTTAAAATGTGCTCTAACTCAAGCAGCTGGTTAATGCCTGAGTTAGAATAAGAATGCAAGTAAAACTCTAGGAATTTATAGCAGTTTCAACCAGAAAAGAGCAAATGCAATTGCTGATAAATTTGTCTTTGGACAAGAATTTCCAAAGCTATTTTTGATTGGGTTAGTTTCCCCACTTTCCTTTTTAAGGGTTAATATTTATTGCTATGTAACAAATCACTATGGAAATACAGTGGTTTAGAGGCACCTGAGTGTCTCAGTTGGTTAAGCATTTGTCTGACTCTCAGTTTCGGCTCGGGTCATGATCTCATGGTTTTGTGAGTTCGAGCCCCATGTCAGGCTCTGCATGGACAGTTAAGAGCCTGCTTGTGATTTTTTCTCTATATTTCCTTCTTTCTCTCTGCCCCTCCCCTGCTCATGTTGTCTCTGTCTCTCTCAAAATAAACTTAAGAAATACAGTGGTTTAAAAAAAACAACAACCATTTATAATCTCTCACAATTCTGTGGATGAGGATTCTGCAGTGGTTCAGTTGGTGGCTATGTCTCAAGGTCTAGTATGAGACTCTAGTTAGATATTGAGTGGGGCTGTAGATATCAGAGCACTTGACTGGAGCTAGAGTGTCCATTACTAATGGGGCTTTTTTAAATGTGACTTGGAAAACTGGTGCTGGCCATTAGATGGGAACTATAGTTCCTGTCTATATGGGCCTTTCTACAGGGCTACTTGAATATTCTCATGGCATGGTAGCTGACTTCCCCCAGAGTATGTGATCCAAGAGACCAAAGCAGAAGTTATAATGTCATTTAGCTTCCAAAATCATATATCATGACTCCACTTTAGTCTATTGGTTTACCCAGATTCTCCCTGATTCAACAAGGGAGAATAAGAATTACAGGAGAAGTGGACCATTAGGCCCCATATTGGAGGTTAGTTACTGCAGTTCTTTTATTTGAACCTTTTAATGACAATCCTTCTAAAATGCGTTATTCATGTTCCTGCAGTAGAAATGCTATGCTTCCAAAAAATCACCTTTCTTTTTCATGAGGTCAGGACATCATGAACATCAGTGTAGTTTTGTGTTGTAGAACAATGGAAATTTCAGAGATAATTAAGGTATGAAGGGACAAGTGGTCGTTCATGGAATAGTCAAAAGAGATAGCTATTTAACTGACATTCCTTTGTTATATGACCTTAATATCAAAAGGGTGTTTAAGAGTGCCCTTTCACTACACTTATAGTTGTCCCCAAACTATATTTATGTTTTTATTAATACATTTTCTCCTCTTTTCCCCAGTATAATTTCTGTACTTCAGTGTCACTTTATGTGGCTATCAGTGGTTCCATATCTTGCACTTGAGTTGTTTCTATTTCTGTTTGCACTGTGAGCAATTACTTCTCTGTAGCCTTTATGTTCACTTCTTTCTCTTTTCCTGCCAATTAAACCATTTCTATGCCTTGGAAAATGCAGTAATTAAAATATCAAACTCTAATTCAGGGTTACATTTTCTTAACTGTCCCATAACATGATAGCCTTAGTCATTTTTCAGTTGTCTGTTAGTTTCATGTGCATAAAACAACACAAGTTTGGAATATATTATTAAACCATTATGTGGAAGAAGCATAACTTTCAAAGTGCAATAATGAAAGAGCTTAATTTTCCCACCTCCTTCTCATTGACAGTACCTATCCAAATCTACTTTGTGGATCCAATTTGTTACCATCCTTAGAGGAGTCCTGGGCATGATTTATCTGGTCACTCTCAGATCATCATCATCATCATCATCATCAATATCATCCTCTGGTAATTTTGGCTCACCAACTATAACGTTCATTACACAATAATGATCAACTTTGAATTTTATTCAAAGTAAAAGTCTCCGTTCTCCCTCAACTCAACGTGGTTCTAGGTGGAAATTTTACAATAGGACAGTAGGAGAAAATGATTCATTCTTCCCTGTTTCCTTAGTCTGTATTTCTTTCCTCTTCCCTAGCTTACCTTCAGATGTTTCTTACTCTTGGGTCATGGAAAGAGAAGTAAGGGCAGTAAGAGGCAGAAAATGTCTTCTTGATTTTCACTCCTTTGAGCTGATACCAAGATTCTCTTAGCCTGGCACTGTTTAAAGTTGATTCTTCCTCTTGTGGTACTTTGGTGGTTCTTGAGCTACCTTCCTTCACTGGTAACACACATGGAAGAATAGCACCCCCCCCCCAAAGATATCCATATCCTAATCCCCAAAACCTATGAATATGTTCCTCTACATGGTGAAAGGGACTTTGAAGATGTGATTGAATTAAGGGTCTTGAGATACAGAGATAATCCAGGATTATTCATGTAAGTCCAATGTCATCACAAGGGTCCTTATAAGAAGAGGAGACTGTAGAGTCCAAGACCAGAAGGCAATATGCCAATGGAAGAAAAGGGACAGAGAGAGAGATTTGGCTTTGGAAATGCAGGAAGGAGCCACAGCTCCATTCAGGTGGCCTCTAGGAGCTAATAAAGGGAAAGAAACAGATTATTCTCTGGAAGTCTCCAGAAGGAATATAGTTTGATCACACCTTGATTTTAGACTTCTGACCTGTATAACTGTAAGAGAATAACTCTATGTTGTTTTAAGATACTAAATCTGTGGCAATTTGTTACAGCAACATTAAAATACTACTACAATTGAGGATCCCTGAACTGGCATTGCTCTGATGCCGATGAATGAATCTTCTTCAGAAGATTGTCTTAAGACTCCTGCCTCAGCCTTTGAGCAGTTATTAATAAGCTGTCAGGCTATTTCTGCTGAGGCCTACTTACCTCTCTAGGTAGCCCTCTTGGGAAAGACATAGGACAATCCCAAGGTGCCTCTCTAGGATTATACCTCCCTGAAACACACCTTTGGCCCATATGGAATTACAGCTACTTCTTATCTGTAATTTTCTATTTTGTTTGTATAGCCTAATTGAGCCACATTCTTGCCTTTCACCCTTTTCCAGTGTGAGTCCCCCAAACTCCATGGGCCTAGTATCAGAACACCTCTACCAAATCTAAAATAGGAATAAAGAAATTTTTCCCCTTCACTGACAACTTCCATTATAGAAAATTCTCTCTTCAAATTATAACTGCGCCCTCAGTCTCCTCATCTTAAAAGAAAAAAAGTTACAAAACCTGTTTTTAACATATGTAACCTAGCCCCTTACTATGGAATATTAAATTCCTTGTCAACTATGTTGTTGGTTATAAACTGAAACTGAGATGTAATGAGTCCTATTTTAACATCCTGTTATGATGATTATATCATCAATCTGGATCAGCCAATAAGAAAATCAACACACAGAGAGAACTCCCTCAAATTAAAAGGCAGTCCTTGATCTCTAACTTTATCCAGAGATAATTATTCTTTCACAATTCTAAAACAAGCCAATGATCTAATTTCCCCAAAACATATTATATCGAAGATAGCAAGCTACAGTATATCTCTGGCCATCAGAGATAAATAAAAGGATAACCCTGGAAAGTAAGTGTAGTTAAACTGCAGAGAGGAAGGCATTTTATATTTCAATTTTTCCAATTTTAATGAGATATAATTGACAATAACATTGTGTAAACATAAGGTATACATATAATGACTTGATATATGTATATAATGCAAAATAGTTATCACCACAAAGTTATGTAACACATCCACCCCCTCACCTGGTTACTGTGTGTGTGTGTGTGTGTGTGTGTGTGTGTGTGTTGAGAACTTTTAAAATGTACTCTCGGGGCACCTGGGTGGCTCAGTTAAGCTTCCAACTTTGGCTCAGGTTATGATCTCATGGTTCATTCGTTCAAGCCCCACATTGGGCTCTGTGCTGACAGCTCAGCCTGGAACCTGCTTCAAATCCTGTCTCCCTCCCCAACTTGTGCTCCCTGTCTCTCTCTCTCTCTCTCTTTCCTTCAAAAATAAATCTTAAAAAAACTAAAATGTACTCTCTTAGCAACTTGCAAATAAACAATATAATATTGTTAACTATAATCACCATGTTGTACATTATATCCCCCAAACTTATTCATGTTATAACTGGAAGTTTGTACCCTTTGACCACCTTCAACCATTTCCCCCACCTAACCTCCTGCCCCTGGCAACCACCAGTCTATTCTTGCTTGTACAAATTTTCTTTTTCTTTTTTTTTATATTCTACATATAAATGAGATCATACAGTATTTGTCTTTCTATCTCCAAGTTATTTCACTTAACATAATGCCCTCAAGTTTCATCCATGTTGTAGCAAATAGCAGGATTTCCTTTTTTAAGGGTGAATAATATTCGATTGTATATATTGAATACAATGTATAAAATGCATTGTACGCACATTTTCTTTTTCTACTCATTCATCAGTGGACACTTAGTATCATATAAGACTACTATGAACAACACAGTAGACAACCTAGAAGATGTGAATAAATTCCTAGAAATGTATAAACAATCAAAAATGAATCACTGGGTGCCTGGATGGCTCAGTTGGTTAAATGTTCAACTTTGGTCCAGGTCATGATCTCATAGTTTGTAAGTTCAAGCCCCACATCAGGCTTTATGCTATCAGTGCAGAGCCTGCTTTAGATCTTCTGTCTCCCTCTCTCTCTCTGCCCCTCCCCTGCTCTCATGTGCTCTCTCTCTCAAAAAAATAAATGAATCATGGAGAAATAGAAAACAGCAAGAACTGCAAATCAGCAATCAAAATCCTCCCAAAAAAACAAGTCTAGGAGAAATGGCTTTACTGATTAATTCCACCAAACATTTAAAGATCTTTCTCAAACATCAAAAAATTAAAGAGGACAGTACACTCCCAAACTCATTTTATGAAGCTAGCATTACCCTGGTACCTAAGCCAGATAAGGACACAGAAGAAAAGAAAACTACAGGCCAATATCTCTAATGAATATAGATGCAAAAATTGTCAATTTAGCAAACTGAATTCAACACCACATTAAAAGGATCACATGCCATCATCAAATGGGATTCATCTCTGAGATGAAAGGATGGTTCAAGATATGCAAATAAATATGATACATCACATTAATGAACAAAACATAAACATTATGTGATCATCTCAATAGATGAATAAAAAACATTTGACAAAATTCAAAATCTATTCAAGCTAAAAAAACTTCCCAAAAACTGGGTATAGAAGGAATGTAACTCAACATAATAAAGGCCTAATATGGCAACCCTACAGCTAATATCATACTCAATGGTGAAAGGTTGAAAGCTTTTCCTCTAGGATGAGGAATGAGATAAGGATGCCCACTCTCACCACTCCTGTTCAACATAGTACTAAAGGTCCTAGCCAGAGCAATCAGGCAAGAAAAGAAAATAAAAGACATCCAGAAAAGAAGATGTAAAATAGTCTCTGTTTGCAGATGACACAATCTTGTATATAGAAAGTCCTATAGACTCAACCAAAAAGCTCTTAGCAGTAATGCATTCGGTATAGTTGTAGGATGCATAATCAACATAAAAATATTGGTTACATTTCTATATCCTAACAATGAATTACCTGAAAGTGAGAGGAAAAAACTCCCATTTACAATAGCATCAAAAACAATAAAATTCTCAGGAGTAAATTTACTCAAGGAGGTAAAAGATCTGTATGCTGAAAACTATAATACTTTGATAACAAAAAATGAAGAAGACACAAACAAATGGAAAGATATCTTGTGTGCATGAATTTAAAGAATTATTACTGTTAAAATGTCTATCCTACGCAAAGTAATCTACTGATTCAAAGCAATTTGATCAAGACCCCAATGGTATCTTTTACAGAAATAAAAAAAAACACCCTAAAATTTATGTGGAATCACAAAAGACCCCAAATAGCCAACCCAATCCTGATAAAGAAGAGCAAAGCTGTAGGCATCACCCTTCCTGATTTCAAACTATATTACAAAGCTAAAGTAATAAAAATAGTATGAAAACGGCACAAAAACAGATACAATGGAAAGAATCAAGAGGCCAGTAATAAACCTACACATATATGGTCAACTTATATTTAACAAGGGAGCTAAAAATACTCAGTGTAGAAAAGATAGTCTCTTTAACAAATGGTGTTGGGAAAACTGGAAGTTCAAATGCAAAAGAATGAAAATCGACTCCTATCTTGTACCACTAACATACAAACACACACACACACACACACACACACACACACACACACACACACCATGCACAAAATGAACTCAAAATGGACCAAAGACTTAACTGTAAGACCTAAAATCATAAAAATACAGGAGGAAATATAGGGAAAAACTCCTTGACATTGGTTTTGGCAATGATTTTATGGGTATTACATGATTTTATTGATAACACCCAAAGCACAAACAACAAAAGCAAAAATAAATTGCATCAAACCCAAAAAGCTTCTTAACAAAATGAAAAGACAATCTATAGAAGGGGAGAAAATATTTGTCAATCACATATCTAATAAGGGGTTAATATCCAAAATATATAAGGAACTCATAAATCTCAAAAAAAAAAAACCTGAGTAATCCAAATTAAAAATGGGCAAAGGACCTGAATAGACATTTTCCCAAAGAAGATATTTAAATGACCAACAGATACATGAAGAGGTACTCAGCATTAGCAATCACCAGAGAAATGCAAAGCAAAACCACAATGAAATATCACCTCATACCTGTTAGAATGGCTATTACCAAAAAGATAAGAGATAACTAGTTGATGAGGATGTGGAGAAAAGGGAACCCTTGTACACTGTTGGCAGAAATGCAAATTGATGCAGCCACTGTGGAAAACAGTATAAATGTTCCTCAAAAAATTAAAAATAGAATTACCATATGATCCAGAAATTCTCTTTCTGGGTATATATTGAAAGGAAATGAAATCAATATTTTGAGACGATACCTGTGTTCATTGCAATATTATTTCCAATAGCCAAGCATAGGGAACCATTTTTAGAAAGTAAGCAGACTCAAAAATAATCAGTATGAGTTAATATCCTATGGCAATAGATGTTCATAATAACACGGAATCACTTTCAAGAAAAAAAATGGCCAAGTTTACAAACACAGGTTCATGTATAAGTGATTTTAGAACAAAACCCACCAAAATGTCTAAAAAATGATCGTATGGAATCTTATAATTTACATCATATTTTTGTGTGTGAACCAATTTACTATCTGCATGGAGTGAGGCAGTAGGAACAATAATAGTTAATTATTGAATGATTTCTTATGTGCCAGGGATATCTATAAATACTATATATAATCATATGTGTATAAATATTATGCACTAATAATATATATATGTATATATATATGTCTCTCTGCCATTATCATACTGTGTGTGTGTGTGTGTGTATATATATATATATATATATAAATTGATTTCCTCAACAACTCTGTTGAGGAAAATTGTATAACTTGTCAAATCTCACAGTTCAAAGATAGAGGCTATATTCAAAACTAGCTAGACTGACTTTAAATTCTTGTAGCCACAATATAGTATCACCTTCCAGGTTGTAGGCATGATTCATAATTATTATACACATTTTTTAAGGAGAAGATTCTAGAGTTTATAGACATTAAATATTTTGCCTCAGAACTTATGATCAGTATGCTAGAAAAAAACAAAACCTTTTCATTTCTCGTTCATTTTTAATCTCACTATACATGTCTCTTTTGGTCTTTGTAAGAATTGCCTGAATCCTTCACACATAGATACATGAAATTCTTCACTATAACGTTTATTAATTAACCAGTGTTATTTTCCCCTTTACTTTCTACTACATTTAGAATAATGTATAATAACATTTTTAATTAACCAGTGTTATTTTCCCCTTTACTTTCTACTACACTGCCCCACTCCCCATTTTTAAAAATTTTTTTAATGTTTATTTATTTTTGAGAGAGAGAGAGAGAGAGAGACAGAGCGTGAAAGGGGGAGGGGCAGGGAGAGAAGGAGACACAGAAGCAGGCTCTAGGCTCCAAGCTGTCAGCAGAGAGCCCGATGCAGGGCTTGAACTCCGGACTGTGAGATCATGACCTGAGCTGAAGTCAGATGCTTAACCAACTGAGCCACCCAGGCACCCCCACACTCTCCTTTTTAAGGTTAGGAGACATTTTATTGTTTCAGAAGAGGATTTAGTCACAAGAGAACCAGAGAACAGAAGAGTCTGATTCTTGGCTTTTGTTTTCAAGAGCAGTAGTCCAGTTATGGAACAAGAATAGTGAAAAATATTTAAATTTTTGATCACTAAGAGTTAGTTTTCCTTGACCTGTGGAAACTAGATAAATGTATCAGGGTCTGGATAATATTGGAGTAGATAAATAGTGAAGAGAAAGAAGCATGAGCAGGTAGAGGGGTAAGAGTCCTGGAAATACGGGATCCTACATGGAAGGATGAACTGGACAAAACTATCTCTGTCAGTACCACCAGGGAGCCAGACCAGTACTTTGAGGTCCAGTCTCCATGTAAGTGGGCCCAGTAAAATGCTGGTTCCAGAGAGCTTTAGCAGTTGTCCTTCTCATTGTGGTCCAGAAGACACCTCCCCTGAGAAAACCAACACACCTCTGGTTGATCAAAAGGACTGATGCCTAAGTCATGGGTCTGTGCCCCGGTGACATTCAACTACCCCTCATGCCCAACTCCACCTAAAGTGAACTATGCTACTGAATGCCCAGTGCAAATCCTCACCTAAGGCAAAAAATATGCTGTGGACCCCAGAGAGGGAGTGGTCACATGGAGCAGATATCCAACTCCACTCCCGACCAACCCCACATCCACACACACTAATGCACTAGACCATGTGAGGCTGCAGTCAATCTGAGCTTTTCTTCCGAAGCCCACAACACTTTGTGTGCGAAACACACAAAAGAATACACTCACTTAGCTAGTCTCTTTGGAATGTTTTATGCGTATGCCTCCTTGTTAGACCGTTACACCCTTAAAGGTAAGGACCATACTTTTCCTTTTTTCATTTTTCTCCCAATATTTATAATATGAGCAACTAGCTTACTGAATGTCTGATTGGCAGCTTGATTGCAGGACCCCAGAATAAAATATGCTGATTATAAAGCAGATCTCCCTATTCTCTCTCTGACCACAACACTAAAAGAAATGGGAAATCTATCAAAGTGTAACAAAAATTTCTAAGAAAGGCATTTTAGCTGAGTTGTTCATACTTAGGGGTGAGGTTTATCCTCTGTGCCCATAATTACTAAAGCACAAGGCACTACACTAGAGGAAATAATCAATTATTTCCAAAAGGTAGTATTTACCAACTATTATCTTCAGCAGAATGTAAGTATCTCTATTGCCTATTTATTCTTCTCTCTTGGTCTTCCAGTTATTTTTAGTTCACCAATTCCCAACCCTTTCTTTAATAGAAAAGTAAAGATACTTATAAAATTATTGTCCTCAAGGATCTTATCTCAGGGTTTTGTTTTGATTTGTAATCTTGTTATTTAACTTTTACAAAGCAATTGGGATTAGGTTTTGTAACAAGACTTGTCAAGAATGACAGGAGTCTTACTCGAACAGCAGGAAGCTGGATGATGTCACCTGCCCTGCAAGAGGCGGGAGACATTTAATGTAAACAGCCACGCCAGCTAATCCTGTGCAGCTTATAAATTCCAGGTTTATTCACTTTCTAAACACCCTTTCCACAAAATTCTAAGTCAGGCTCTATTCTTTGTATGTCAGTTCTGACTCTAAAGTGCTCTGTTCGTTTCCAGACCTGAAGAGAAAGCAATCACAGGGCTTTCATGCTCTCAGAAGCCTGCTCTCACAAAGGACCTCAAATTCTTGAGTTTTAAAGACTCCTTGAAACTTTCAAAATGGATTAAGTAATTGGTGACCAGGAAAACCAATTCAGATAGAAGTTAAAATTCTAAATGGGATAAGAATAGTACAGTCATCTCACTAGCTCTGTCCTCCAGTTGCTTTTCAGCTCTCCTACAAAAGAGTTAAAATGTGTTAAAATCTCTGATAACATTTTCTTCTGTGCATATATTGCTGCTATGGGTATATGAAATTTGATTAAAAGATTGAGCCAATCCAATACCTTTGATAAATCAGTTTGAAGGATGTGTGTTCATCCTGCTTCTTATAGGTCTATCTATATTTGGAAAAATCATAATGGATAATGCAATTATAAGATACTGACTGAAGTAGTTGTGGATGCCGTATCCCTTTGTGCCTCCCAAATTGACTTACAGTAAAATACGTGAGACAGATTTGCAAGAGAAGTCGATGTTTGTATGGCAATGTTCAAGTTAGTTGTCTAAAGTTTCTTTTTATGCTTAAATTATGAGGGCAAAGGATACTGGTGTAAAGAGATGCAGTAAAAGTTCATAAAAAACCACAGAAGAGCTAACTCTATATAGAAACAGGCTGGCCATTGTTTTAGAGTGTGTATCTCAAGTTACTATTCTGAGTAGATGCTAGATTCTATCAGCGATTTTTAATTCTTCAGATTTGTTTCCTCATCACTGCTGTTTTTCTGATGGTTTGGTTCAGGCACCAGGCATCTTCCATACTCTGTTCGGAGGGAGCTCTGGAACCAATTACATCATCATACTCCCAGCGGTGTTTCAACATAAACTCCAATTTATAAATGAGGCCAGAGTCACCAAGAGGTCAAATGACATATTCAGTCTTCATGGAGTGTCTCCACCAAGTTTAACCTTTACCTTAGAAGTCCACATTATCACACTTGAGATTTACTCAAGCCCAGAACTCTGAAACTAAATAAAAATTATCCATAGTTCACAAAAGATTTCATGGACTTCTCTAGTGTTATTAATGAAACACTTGCAAAGACTTCAGAAATTTGTTTTGCTAAGCAAATACTACAAATTCATATGGACATGGGAAGTTTATTAGCATAACTAATTTTTTTCATCATTACCCCAGAATGAGGTTATTACAGAAAGGTGACTTTTAAGCTCCAATACTTTATTTTTATTTCAATTTTTCTGATAATACATTTTTATCTAATGAAAATCTTCATCTCCTAACCAGATGATATTAACATAATTCAGTTTTATCTTCATGACTCAAGGTCATTATTATGAGAATCCTCATTGATTCTGTAAGGGGAAATAAGACTGGGCAAAATATTTTCGTTAAGATTAGTCAGTGTTTGTTGTGAAGTTATTTTGGTTAATACTGCAGACAAATGTGTATTCTAGTATATTACTGAGAAGTTAAAGAAAACTATTATTAGAATTCAAAAATAGATGATGTCTTCTAAATCACTAGGGGAAAATTTACATAGAATTTTAAAAAGGAAAGACATCAGGAAAGCATAAAAATTCAATTAAAAACAAGATTTTTGTATCAATTGTTTACTTTGTCACCCTTTCCAATCCTGTTCTTTTAAAGTCCCTGATAATTCAGTTCCAAAGTGTAGTTGACCCTAGAACAACATGGGGACCTGGGGCACCAGCTTCCACATGCAGTTGAACATTTGCTTGTGACTTTTGACTGCCCCAAACTTAACTACTAATAGCCTACTGTTGACTGAAGACTTATCTATAACATGTGGATTAACAGGCATTATATTTTGTATATTGAATGTATTATACATTGCATTATTATAATAAAGTATGCTAGAGAAAAGAAAATGTTATTAAGAAATTCATAAGGAAGAGAAAACACATTTATAATACTGTTCTGTCTGTATTGAAAAAAGTCTGTGTACAAGCAGATGTGTGCTTGTTCAAACCCATGTTAGTGATTGTCTGTATATCAGTGCAATTTCTAGGTATCTCTCATTTGAGCCAAAGTAAAAAGTCAGATGTGCTGTTTGAAGTTCTACCCATTTGGGGAGTCCATCAACCGCCATTCTCCAGGGCTAAAACTCAGGCCGAAATTCTGCAGCATCCACTTCAAGTGAGTGCCAGAAAATCATGCAAAACCATCTGTGAATCATATTCAAAGTTTCTGCTTGTCAGTTAGGTGGCCATAAGGAACCACCATGAAAATATAGATGAAGATTAGGAGAGAAGAGACAGTGCAAAAGTTGTCAAAGAAATCTGGATCATCGGCTGATGCAACTTACTTGTACTTCTTGGACCTTCTGGAGCCCGATTTCCTATATACCATTTCAACTTCATGATAAATTGCCGGTCTGAGTATCCAACCTTATTCCCTAGAGGTTCAGATAACATTGTTCCTGATGAGCAGCTCTAATTTCAGATGTTTTCTGATTAGCCATTCATTCACTATGATGTTCTACTAGCAAACCAGGAGCTTTTCTCAAAAAGAGATACCTCCAGAAGGGGATAAAGATTTACTCTAAAATCTAGATGTCTATGCTCTGATTCTGATACTGGGGCTTGTAAGAGATTTAATATAGCATCTGTATTTATCATAAGGCTTTCCTGTATAGTTGGATCTACTGGATCATGAAGTCTTAGAGGTACATACGCTGATTTCCAAATTCCGAATTTTCACTCCTATCCACTACCCTGAACTCAAATTCACATGTCTGACTGCTGCCTTGACAACTGTGGTTGGATGTCTATAGAAATCTCAAATCCTACATATTTGAAACCAATTCTTAATTTTCACCTCCAACCCCAGTTAAACTAAGACATACTCCTCACCCAGTTTTCTCAATTTTTAAAATGGTATTATTACTTATGCAGTTTTTTAAGACCACTGAAAGGTAAGAATACAGACAGACCTTCCCATTTAGCTCTTGATTAGACAACTGTTTTCATTCTGACATTTCTCCTCCTTTCTCCACTGTATTTTACTTAATGTTTATTTTTTGAGACAGAGAGAGAGAGAGAGAGAGAGAGAGAGAGAGAGAGAATGAGCAGGGGGGCAGGGGAGGGGCAGAGAGAGAGGGAGACACAGAATCTGAAGCAGGCTCCAGGCTCTGAGCTGTCAGCACAGAGCCTGATGCAGGGTTCAAACCCACAAACTGTGTGATCATGACCTGAGCCGAAGTCGGATGCTCAGCCAACTTAGCCACCCAGGTGCCCCTCTGCTATATTTTATGTAAAGAGTCAGAGTGAGTTTTTAAGACATAAGTCAGATTAAAGTCAGATTATGTCTAACTGTTGAACATTTCTCCATGGAATTCCATCAATATTGGGCATTTTAAAATATTCTCAGAATTAGGACAATTTGATACATCGAAGACAATCCCCTCCCCAAAGATGTTCATATCCCAAACCCCAGAACCTCCTTACATAGTAAAGGAGACTTTGAAGATGTGACTAAATTAATAATCTTGATGGGGAGATTATCCTGGATTATCTCTATAGGTCCAATATGATGACAAGGGTCTTATAAGAGGGAAATAAGAGGTTTAAAATCAAGAAAGATGTAACAAAAGAAACAGGAGCCCTAGTCAGAAAGACTAGGAGACACAAGTCTTTCTAGAAAGACTAGGAGAGACTAGTCTTTCTAGAAAGACTAGAAAGACTTTGAAGACACTATATTGTTGGCTTGAAGATAGAGAAGAAGCCATAAACCAAGGAATGCCAAGTGGTCTCTAGAAGCTGGAAAAGTCTAGGAAACAGATTCTCCATTAGATTTTCCAGAAGGAATGAAGATGTGCTGAAACCTTGATTGACCTTAGCCCAATGAGGCCCATAATAGACATCTGATCTCCAGAACTGTAAGAGAATAAAGTTGTGTTGTTTTAGGCCATGAGGTTTGTGGCAATTTGTTATATCAGCAGTCAGAAACAAATCCAGAGCTGCCTCATAAATACTGAAAAATGATGATACTAAGTAAGTTCTAGTGGAACTTGAAGTCATAAAACCTGGGTTCTACTCCCAGCTCTGCCATATTAACTGCAGAGTCCTGGAAAAATGACATTCCTATAAAGTGGAGATAATGCCTCACTTTCTCAAATCTCAGAATCATTAATAGGTTATATTAGTTTCCTATTGCTGCTGTTATAAATTACCACAATTGTAGTGGATTAAAACAACACAATTTTCTTACATTTCTAAAGGTCAGATATCCAAAATCGGTCTCCCTAAAATCAAGGTGCTGGCAGGACCATGTGCTTTTTGGAGGCTCTGAGGGAGAATGTTTCCGTGCCTTTTCCAACTTTAAAAGGCCACCTGAATTCCTGGGCTCAGTGTCCCTTCCTCCATCTTCGAAGGCAGCATAGCATTTTTAAATCTCTCTCTTCTTTCTTTGTCACATTGCCTTCCCGATTCTGATTTTTCTTGCCTCTGTCAGATAAAGACTGTTGAGATTGCATTGGGCTCATCCAAATCATCCCTGGTAGTTTTCCCAACTCAGAATCCTTAACTTAATCACACATGAAAAGTCCACTGTGCCACATAATGTTACATATTCACCAGTTTTGTGGGAGTAGGCTATGGGTATCTTTGGTGGAGAATAGTATTCTGTTTACCATACAAGGTTGAATAAAATAATCTCTGGACAAACACCCTGGGGCCTTAAAGCATGAAGCAAATATAGGATAAACTTCAGTTAAAGGAAAACTTCAATTTGTTTTAAAGAGGAGACATGGAAAAAATTTTTAGAACTATACTCTTACTTTTATTCTTTGTAGTATAAAAATGTTTTTTTTTTAAATTATCGGGTGCCTTCTTCATTTCACTGAAGAGCCTTTCTTAATCATTCATTCACCTTTACCACATAATGCAAAGGAAGTTTATGTGCTTCTCTGAACAAAATAATTATCTAATTAGAAATGAAATTCAAAAACCCACATCATACTCTAAGAAGCCAATATCACTTAGTATTATTGCTGATGGACGCCGAGCCTGTCTTATTTTCTGCCAAATAATCACTTAAATTTTCAGTGAAAAATATGAACTATGTACATAATATCCATGTTTAAGGTATTTTTGAATATTTTCTAGTGGCATCTCATCTCAGCACTAGGCTTAATTCTGTACTATTTTCCAACAGGTATGTGGCAAAAGATTGATGAGATCAAACTTCTTGAGTTGTACCTATGTATTGTTGTTTGGATAAGTAGATTGCCAAAATTCATTTGCTGTGAAAAAAGTAGGTGATCCTGTGTAGGTTTTCATCAAATTTCACTGGTTGAAAACAGAGAACCTTTCCATATATAATTATATGATCTCCACATTGGAAAGATACCACAGTCCAACGCTTGCTGAATTTCTGAGTCTCCTTTCTCTTCGCCAAAACTCACAAACAGCTTTAGGTCAGGTAGGAGAATGATAATTAAACATTTCTGTAGCATCGTTACCCAAGCATGTGGAAATTTTCTGGGTTCAGTGAGTGGAAGAATACCTTTTATTGATTCGAAAGCACCAAGCCAGATGCAATTACATATTTTGAATGTTTTCCAGTGGATAAGTTTTTTTGGTACTGGTTGGAATAATTACTGAGCAAAGAGCTGCCCTCTTATTTCAGTAGGGGAAATCAAGAAGTTTCTGACTCACCAATAAAACTTTACAAAAGACTTTAAAATCGTTATCAAGGATTATTTTTAAAATTTATACTTAGTCATCAACAACTTTTGCTTTTATCTAAACATGGTTTTATTTATACACAGGAAAAACCACCCCACCCAGAAGAAGAATCTTTAGAGAAGAAACAATGAAAACCTGGGCAGAAACTATCCTAAATCCCCAATTCCTGCAAATTGCTTCATAAAAATGAGAAGAAAAATAACTAGCATGGTATACATTTGTATTTCTAAATTGCTGTCTCTTTGAAGAAGGTTAAAAGGTGTTTTGATGTGATTTTCTTTCATGTCTAGGAGTGTCTGCTTAGAATAAACAAAATTAAACTATTTCTTATCAAAATTATTTAACCCTACAAGGTGCCTTACATTTGACAAGACTTATTTGGAATGAATCCATATAAGGAAAATGTTTGTATGCTAAGAAAAATTTTTACATAGGCATACAAAGGCAGATAGACTAAATTCTTTTCTAAAGACTGAGATAAATGAGACTAGCATTTTAATTTGCACAGGAAGAGAGAGATGGGGGGAAAAGAAAGTCAAATGTGAAAATATTCTCAAGATGCCTCAGTTGTATTCTTGCCCCTTTTCCTTAGTAAAGAGAAAACATCACGTATTTAGAACAGATACTCTCTCGGAAATGATAATTATGTTGCAATATTGGTTGTATCAGGATAGCAGGCTGGTTTCCAACGAGTCCTGTTCTTATTATGTAGGTATCAGAACCCACTTCCGACACAGCTCTCTCTGGGAAATAAAAGAGGGAGGCATCTGTTAAAGTGATTTTATAGCACAGAGAGCTCTCAGAAGAACTCACATTTTGAGAGAAAAGTTTGAAGAGTTGTACATAAGTAAGAACTTAATAGAAAAGATCTCAAAGACTTGAAAATAAATTGTTTGGTCCTGAACTCTCTTTCTTTCCCTTCGTTTGTTCGTTTGCTCGTTCCTTCCCCTCAGAGAGGTAAACTATTAGAAAACACATTTTAAAACATACCAAAAAATTCATCTTTTTGAGGAAATGAAATTCATCTTTACAATGTAAGAGATGCAAATAAATTTAAGCTATTCTTGAAAATAAAGCATTTTTTGATGATTATGTATAAGAGGGTTCTTCATAAAGATTTAATTTGAGTGGGTACCGACTCACTGTAACAGCAATCTTGAAACTACTTTGCAAAACAAATGTGACTGATGTTATTGTTCTATCCACATGCTAGAGAAATATAATCATCAAGTTCAGTAATCTTTACACTGAATCATACTGGGAACTCTGGAATTTCCACAAGGATATTTCTGGGTACAGAAATGAGAGAGCCCTGAATTTCCCAAGTGACAGTAAGCAAGCAGCTGGATTTTGTTTCTTACATATATTAGGCTTCCGCATAAGATTTTATATGAAGAGATGATTCTTTATCCTTGGAAGAACACTAAGTGAATCAGTGTTTTAGAATAGAAAATCAGAAAATTCTAACAAATTATTTTCCACCAGTTTCGGGGTTTGCTTCTCGTTGCAGAAACAGTTAGATATTTTCAGGAGTTTTCAAATTTACAAGCTGAATCTCATGTTCTTAATGATGCCAGTACAACCACATTTTTCTTCACAAATATTCTCACCTACTAACCATGTCATCATTTATAAATGATTGCCATGTGAAGATAAACCACCTTGATGAAAATGCCTTATAAAGGCCAAACATGGCTGTTGTAAAAATAAATTCAATCATTAGTTTTCCTCCTCTGATATTGAAAGGCTAGATTAAGGTTAAATGATCAAAGAGTAGTTCAGCATCATGACCAAGTACCATAGACGGAGCAGAGGGGCCAATCTTGGAAAAGGGTAGTGAATTCTTTGAAAATCAGTTCAAATTTTGACAGTTGCACCTGCACACTGAAAATTAACAACACAGACAGTAACCATGCACGTATTACAAATAATTTTGGGCAATTATGCTTGTAATTTAAGCAAATAACTCACTAGCTAAATTATTTGGATATTGCAAATATCTTTTTTTTTTAATTTGAAATGCTTATATATATATTCTTCCTTTAATTTTTCATTTGGGGCAAGGATGCACATGAAATTAATCCCCTTTAAGTAATGAAATCCTTAACCTACCACATTTCTTCAATGATTCCTAACCCATTTGCGAGAATTCTCCCAACATCAAAGATCCTTCCATGTCCATACTCTGGAGGATTTTGCACCTCACGGGAGCTCCCCTGGTGGAAATGTTCTACTTTGAACCCTAAATGTTGTCTTCCCTGAAAGAGGCCATTTGTTAACAAGTCCTGAGGGTGCTGTTGATTATCTCAAGCTTTTGTCTGGAAAAGTTGTTTTTGATGTTCTTTTCAGACAAAACCTAAAGCACAGCTGGAAAGGCAAATTCAGAAATATATTGTTCTCTTTTTTTTTGAGCATCTTTTCTTTTCCCTTGCCCATAGAGATAAAACCAACACACACGTGTTTGCAGAAATATTTTGTTCAAGATATTTTTCTCTGAATACTTGAACTTTTGTGTGTACACACACACACACACACACACACACACCCCGTTATTTAGATACTGCTGTTATTTCAGACTCTGCTGTTTCAGAAAGAGCTGGTACTGAAGTTTGTCTTACATATTTTTACTTTTCCTCTCTCCATTTTAGATTACAGTATATGTAACATGTATTTATAGGCATATCAAGGCTTAACTCATTTTCCCCTTAAATTATAGAAGTGGTATGGCAAAATGCAAGAAAATTTAGCAAAGAGGAAAAATAAATTGCCTCTTCCTCATAATACTAGTACAACTACCTTCATTTTTGTTTTTTCTTTTCTGTACTTTTCCCATTTACATACTTGATATTTATTGATATTGGTTTTTTAAACTTTTTTAGTGTTTATTTATTTTTGAGAGAGAGAGAGAGAGAGAGAGAGAGAGAGAGAGACAGAGCAGGAGTGGGGGAGGGGCAGAGACAGAAAGGGACACAGAATCCGAAGCAGGCTATAGGCTCCGAGCTGTCAGCACAGAGCCCAACTCCCAGGAATTGTGAGATCATGACCTGAGCCTACGTTGAACAGTTACCCCACTGAGCCACCCAGGTGCCCCGATATTTATTAATGCTGTTACAATCATAGCAAGAATGCAACATTATACTCGGCCTTTGTTTTCTGTTTTGTGATTATTTGAATTTTCCATATCTCCTGTAATTATGGCCTCGATTTCTACATAATATTTTTATGAATGGGTTTACTATAATTTACTTATTTATTTCTTTATTAGCCATTTAGAAAGAGAGGGAAAGCTATCCTCTTCTTCATTTAAATTTTAATTTACAATAAATTCTCAAATACAAAGTTTCCTGAGCCAAATAACATAACATGTTATTTGTTTAACAATACTGTTAAACTGAAATACAAAATAATTATGCAAATTCAATTATACCAACAAATTGAGAGTGACCTGATTTCACATAACATTTCTTGTATTTTTACTATAACTTAAATATATATTATATGTATAAACATAATACTTCATAGGTATATAATGAGATATTCTTATTTACTATTATGATTTTTAAAGATGTTTCTTCTTTTTTAAATGATTGATGAAATTGAAATAAAGAGATAATAAACTGTTTTCTTTAAGCTTTTCTTAAAATAGACTTAAATGCCAAATAATTTTTATCTACTATCTTAAAGTTATTCTGCAACAAGTAAACTGAAAACAATGCCAACTTTATTTTTATCTACTATTTGAATGATATTCTGCAAAAATCAACCAGAAAATTTGGTTTCCACTATGAAATAGGAAAAAGCCAGAATATGGGGATTTTGGAAATGTCTTCTGGTTGTGAGAAACAGACAAGTTCAAGTTGCCTCAGGTAATTAAAGTTGACTATAAGTATATAAAGTGAGTTAGAGGTCTCATCTGTAGCCCCACAATTAGTTTTCATAGAAAGGTAACATCCTATATGTCTGTGCAGTAAGGAAAAACAGCTCTAATGCCCAAACAGCCACTCTCCTGGGGATCCCTCTGAAATGCTCATCTTGACAAATCAGCATCCATATGACTTAACTTCTGTTTGGCTTACCTTATGCTTTATTTCCTCATACTGCTGACGGTAACTGTTTTTTTGCTTTACATTGTTTCTCTACCTGTGTTTATTCAGGCTTCGACCGGATAATTGCTTTTATTCACTGTGTTTTTAAAAACATCTTTATTGGGATAAAAATTCTCCCACTTAAGACCTAAAATTCAATGGTTCAGTATATTCATGGCATGAGTACAAAAAGAAATTTTGTACCCATTAGCATTTCCTTTGGATATATACCCAGAAGGGACATGATTGGATCACACGGTAGTTCTATTTTTATTTTTTTAAGGAAATTCCACACTGATTTCTATAATGGCTTTATCAACTTACATTACCACCAATAGTGCACAAGGACTCCCTTTTCCCCACATCTTTGCCAACACTTGTTTTCTCTTGTCTTTTTGATAATACCTACTCTAATATGTATGTGATGCTATCTCACTGTGGTTTTGATTTTCTATTCCCTGATGAGTAGTAATGTTGAATAGTTTTCATACACCTGTTGGTCATTTGTAGGTCTCCTATTGAAAGAAGTCTATTTAGGATTTTGCCCATTTTTTAAACTGGGTTATTTGTTTTCTTGCTATGGTGTTGAATTCCGTATTTATTTTGGGTATTAACTTTTTATCAGACGTATGGTTTGCAATAATTTCTTCCATCCATTAGGTTGTCACTTCACTCTGTTGATTGTCTCCTTTGCTATACAAAAGACCTGCAACTGAAAAACTACTAGAAGAAAATACGGGGGAAAAGCTTCTTGACATTTGTCCCGGCAATAATTTTTAAAATATAACCTCCAAAGCACAGGCTACTAAAGCAAAAATAGACAAATGAGATTGCATCAAAGTAAAAAGCTTCTTACTGACTCTTCTCTTAGATTCAATATCCTGGGAATCCCATACAATTAACATTTCGTCTCAGATATTATATTTTTTTCAGTTTTAGTTTTTTATATGGTCTTTTCCATAGTTTTTATCTTTCTCATGAGATTTCCTATCCATTTATTATCTGCATATTTTCCTTTATGTCCATGAGCACAATTAATAAGTGTTTTAAATAAACCTTGGTCAGCTTATTGCCTCATGTGCAGTATTGTATATTTTCTTTAGTATTGGTGACATTTTAATGTTTTTTCATATGTATAGTAATTTTTGACATGGTCAATATTATATTGTAGATTCTGGATTCTGTTATGCTCCTGTGAAGAGATTTCCATTTTTTTAGAATGCGATTAGCTTGGTTTCAAACAGAAAACTTTTTTTAAGTTTAGTTATTTTCAGAGAGAGAATGTGAGCAGGAGAGAGGCAGAGAGAGGGAGGGATAGAAAGACTCCCAAGCATGCTCCATGGTCTCAGCTTGAAGCCTGATATGGGACTTGAATTCATGAACTGTGAGATCATGACCTGAGCCAAAACCAAGAGTCAGACACTTAACTGACTAAGCCACTCAGGTACCCCTCAAACAGAAAACTTTTATGTCCCCTGCATTAGACAGCTACTGAAATCTCAATTCAATTTTTCTTTTTTACTTATCTGAGCCACTAGGACTCTACTTACACATGCATAGTTCAGTGGTCAAACTTTATGACAAGAGTTTATGCACACATAATTCTGGGCTCCCTTCCCTGACTGCTCCCTTTTTAAGACCCTCTGGGGTGCCTGGGTGGCTCAGTTGGTTAAGCCTCCAACTTCGGCTCAGGTCATGATCTCATGTTCATGGGTTCAAGCCCCGCGTCGGGCTCTGTGCTGACAGCTCAGAGCTTGGAGCTGCTTCGGATTCTGTGTCTCCCTCTCTCTCTGCCCCTCCCCCTCTCATGCTCTGTCTCTCTCTGTCTCAAAAATAAATAAAACATTAAAAAAAAAAGACCCTCTATCCTCATTTTTCAGCTGTTGTGTTTGCCTTGAACTCTTTTCTATGTTTTTTCAAACCAGTAAGACCACTGTAGCCCCTATCTGAGTTCTAGCAATCTCATATGATAGGGTAAAGCTGTAAAACAATAAACTTTCTCAGGGCCAGTTACTTCTTTCAATTGTCAATTCCCTTCTCTGCTCTCTTTAGTCAATACCCAGTGTTTTCTTGTTACAATGTATTTTATTTTATCTAGAACTTATAGTTCTTATCTGTGGGATGAGCAGGCTAATAGGAGATACTTAGTCATTACTGCAAGCCATCTTTCTCCTTCATCACACATAAAATCTTCTAAAAGCTTCCTACGTGATTCTAATGTGCAGTCAAATTTGAGCACCCCTGATTTTAATCCTAATTTCTTCTTTTCTGAACTGTAACTAAATATATCGCCTTTAGTTTACAGTTTAGCTCTAGCTTGTGTCTCAATATTATACATTACCTTGTTTGTCCTACCCATTATTAGGAAAAGGTACTGAAACAGGGTATTAGATGTATCCTTATGCAGTACGCCTTATTGCTTTTAGCATACTTTAGGCTCCTGGTTGATAATTGATGAGTACTGCAAAAATTGATTGAAATCTAACATCTTCCTTCTTTAACTCGGACAAAATAGTAATATTACAAAATGTGAGTTTCACTAAGAAACAATGTATCCTTTCAAGTAAAAAGCATAAGTTTTTCCACATAAAAAGCAGTTAAAGAAAACAGGTCACTAAATAAATCACTAATTATATAATTACTTAAATAATCTGGATTATCCAACATGGTAAGAGCATAGGGCAAAAAAAGGCAAATGATTTCTATTCTAGAGATCAGCTAATTTATAGTATTTCAGCACTTGGAATCTATATTTTACATAAAATTTTAGGAGCTTGTTGATCTTCCAGCATTGAAATGTTTTTGTTTTGTTTTGTTTTTCTAGAATGGATTCCGAAATTCAGTGCTAGAAACGGAACAACACTGATAAAAAAGAAAAGAATAAAGACTAAAATCTTTTGAAGAACATTTTTGTATCCCTTTGGAAAATTATAGAGGCATGTCAGATATACAATTTTATGAGTATTTTTTAAAATTAGATTTTAAAATTGTGTTGTCCTTTCTTACTAGCACATGGCTAACGTTTCCACTGGTCAATTGCTCCCCAGTTAGTTGGACACTCTGATGTCTTATTCAGTGCTGTGGGAAACAATTTTAAGGATAATTTCTTTATTGAAGGGTAATGTATAAAAATAAAAGTGTGCATATCATAAGTGTAAGACTCAATGATTTTTTATAAATTGAATCCAGTTGTGTAACCAGCAACTAGATCAAAAAAGCAGACATTAATTACCAGAACTTCAAGACCCCTCATTTTGTTCTTTTCCAGTCAACATCTAACACAAAACACACAAAAATAATCACTATGTCTAGCATCATAAACTACTGTATCTTCTTCACTTTGTATTTTATGCAAATAGAATCATACAGCATGTACTTTTGGAGAGGTTACATTCAGATTATTCAACATTCTGTTTGGAATTCATTCACATTTTACACGTAATTACAATTCATTCATTCTTATTGTTTTCTATATTTTAGTCTGTGAATATACCCCAGTTCTACTTTTGATTGGTACTTGATTAGTTGTCCGTTTGAGACTATTACAAATAATACTGTGGTGAACATTCAAGAATATATCTGTTGGTAAACAAATGTATGCATTAATATTGGATAACAGCTAGGGATGGAATGAGGAATGAGTATATGCAGCTTAACAGATATTGCCAATCAGTTTTCCAAAGTTGTTGCTCAATGGTAGGTACACTGCTATCGGCAACATGTGTAAGAATTCTGGTGTTCTATAACTTCGTTTGCAATTTCATTTCATCAGTTCTAATGGGTGCGTAGTGTTATTATGGCTTTTATGTGCTTTTCCTGGATGACTAATGAAGTTCGCATCCATTCATATATTTTTTTGTGTCATCAATTAGGAAGTACCTGTTTACGTATTTTGCCTAATTTTCTATTAATGTGTAACCTTAATAAATCTATCTGTAAAATACCTTTCAATATACTGACAGAGCTTTGTCAGATATATTCGTTGTATCTACTCTTACCTTGTATATTGCCTTTATATTTCATTAATCATGTTTCTTGATGAACAGTACTTAATTTTAATATATCCAACTCATCCGATTATCTTTCTTGGTTAGTGCTTTTGTGCAGTATTAAAAAATTTTTTTTCTGAGTACAAAGTAAGAATTTTTTTATATATTTCTCTTTAAGAGCTATAATGTTTATCTTTCACAAATCTGACCTGCAACCCATCTGGAATTAATTTTTGTGTATGGTGTGAGGTAGAATTCATGATGTATACTTCTTCTAAATGAATACTCAACTGAGTGAGCCCCGTTTATTAAAAACACCATTCTTTCCTCCAGTGCTTTACAATTTGAGGAAGATAACAATCATTTAATAAGCAGCAGCCTGGTGGCCAAAATATGCTTGCAGGATTATTTATATTAAAGGAAATAAAATATTGTGGGAATAGAAATGATCTAGAGTAACAAGATTATCAAATAACAGAAATATATTTATAATTTTAGCCAAAATTTATTGAGCTCTTAAATAAGCTAGATGACTTCCATGAATCATTTTTCAAGTGAACATTTTATTTTAAAATACCTTCAAGGGGGGACCTGAGTGGCTCAGTCGGTCAAGTGTCCGGACTTCAGCTCAGAGCATGATCCCATGGTTCATGGGTGTGAGCCCCGCATCGGGCTCAGTACTGACAGCTCAGAGCATGGAGTTTGCTTTCGATTCTGTATCTCCCTCTCTCTCTGACCCTCCCTGACTCTTACTCTGTCCCTCTCTCAAAAATAAACATTTAAAAAATACCTTTAAGTTTATAGGAAAGTTGCAAAGATAGTGCAGAGAGTTCTCATATATGCCACACCCAGTATCTTCTATTGTTAACATTTTATATTATTATGGTATATCTCTCATAATTAATAAACCATTATTTAGTAAGTTATTATGTGCTAAAGTCCATGCTTTATTCAGATTTCCTCAGATTTTACCCAATAGCTTTTTTCCTGTTCCAAGATCCTATCCCCGTTAGTTGTCATGTCTCCCTAGGCCACTCTTGTCATAGGCAGCTTCCCAGATTTTCCTTGTTTTTGAGGAGTTTGACCATTTTGAGGAATACTGGTCAGATGTTTTGTAGAATATCCCTCTGTTGTTTTTCCTTCTAATGTTTTCCTCATGATTAAACTAGGGTTATATGGGTTTGGGGAAGAAACTGCAAAAGTGCCATTCTCAGAACATCATACAAAAGGTATATACCGTCACTGTGACTTATCACTGCTGCTATTAACCTTGATCAGCTGGCGGGGGGAGTGTTTGTTAGATTTCCCCACAGTTACTCCTGTTTCACCTCTTAAGGGATGAGGAGCTTTGCTCCACTTTCTTGAGGGGAAAGTATCTACATAAATTATCTGGAATTACTCTTCATGAATAATGTTTAGTCTTCCCTCAGCATCATTTCTTTTAATCCCCAAAGCAATTATATATCATCTAAAAGAATAAACACTTAGGAACATACTTACCCAAGGAGGCAAAGACTTGTACACTAAAAACTACAAAGCATTTCTGAAGGAACTGAAAAAAAGTCTCCAATAAATGGAAATATATTCTGTATTCATGGATTAGAAAACATAATATGAAGATGTTGATACTACCCACGGCATTCTACAGAGTCAGTGCAATTCGCATCCAAATCCCAGAAACATTTAATAGAAAAATCCATTCTAAAATTCATATGGGATCCTGCATAACCAAAATACTCCAGAGAAAGAATAACAATGTAGAAGATCTCACACTTCCTAATTTCAAAACGTGCTACAAAGCTATAATAATCAAAACAGTATAGTATTGACATAGAGACAGACACATAAATCAATGGACTAGAATCCAGAGCCTAGAAATAAGCCCTTGCAAGTATGGTTATATATATATATATATATATATATATATGTTTTTTGACAAGGATGCTAAGACCATACAGTGGGGATAGCACAATATTTTCAACAATGGTTCTGGGAAAATTGGAGGCAAAGAATGATGTTGGACCCTTACCTTACATTGTATATAAAAATTATCTGAAAGTGGATCAAAGACCTAAACATAAGTTCTGAAACTATAAAACTCTTAGAAGAAAACACGGGGAAAAATCTTTGTGACACTGGATTTAGCAATAATTTCTTGGATGTGACACCAAAAGTACAGGCAACAAATGTAAAACAATAGATAAATTTGACTACATCAAAATTAAACATTTTGTACATCAAAGGACACTATCAACAGGGTTTAATCCTGCCTTTTTTTAATGTTTATTTATTTTTGAGAGAGAAAGACACAGGGTGTGATCAGGGGAGGGGCAGAGAGAGAGGGAGACACAGAATCCGAAGCAGGATGCAGGCTCCATGCTATCAGCATAGAGGCTGATGGGTTCGAACCCACAAACCATTGGATCATGACCTGAGCTGAAGTCAGATGCTTAACCAGCTAAACCCAGGTGCCCTAACTCTCTTTTAAAAACAACACAAAGAACAGGAGAAAATATTTACAAATCATGTAGCTCAAGAGGTTAATATCCAGGATATATAAATAACTAATACAACTCAAGAACAGAAAAACAAACAACCCAATTTAAAAATGGACAAAGGACTGAGTAAATTTCTGAGTAAATGAAGGTATACAAACAGCCAATAAGGACTTAAAAACATGCTCAATGTCACGAATAATTAGAAAAGTGCACATTGAAACCAAAATGAGATACCACTTCATACACACTAAAATAGCTATTATCAAAAGAAAACAGGAAATAGCAAGTGCTGGCAAGGATGTGGAGAAATTGGAATGCTGTGCATTATTGATAGTGTAGCTACTATGGAAAAAGTATGGTGGTTCCTCAAAAAACAATTGAAAACAGAATTACAATATAACTGAGCAATTCCACTTCTTGGTGTCTGTTTAGAAGAATTGAAAGCCGGACTTGGACAGATGTTCGTACACCCAGGTGCAAAGCAGCATTATTCACAACAGTCAAAAGGTAAAAGCTACTTGACAAATGAATGGTATCTTAGTAGGTTTGGGCTTCTCTAACAAAACAACAGAAATTTATTTCTCACAGCTCTGAAGGCTGGGAAGTCTAAGATCAGATCAAGGCACTGGCAGATTCAGTGTCTGGGGAGAGCCTGCTTCTTGGTTCATAGATGTGGGCTCTGGGGCCTCTTTCACAGCAGTAATCCCAACTGTCATGACCTATTCACGTTCCAAAGGCCCCACTTCCAAATACCATCTTATTGGGAATTAGGTTTCAACATATGAATTTAGAAGCAGGGGGACACAAACATCAATTTCATAGCAAATGGATAAACATAATATGGTATATATGTATATATGATCAACTATTATTCAGCTTCAGAGAGAAGGAGATTCTGACACATGCTATAACATGGATAAATCTTAAGATATTATGCTTAGTGGGATGCCTGGGCGGCTCAGTTGGTTAAGAGACCAACTCTTGATTTTGGCTCCAGTCATGAACTCACAGTTTGTGGGTTCAGGCCCCTTGGGGGCTCTGCGCTGACAGTGCGGAGCCTGCTTGAGATTCTCTCTCTCTGCCCCTCCTCTCTGTCTCTCTATCAAAATAAATGAATAAAATTTAAAAAAAGATTCAGACTACATTAAAAAAAGATATTATGCTTAGTAAAAAAAGTCAATTACAAAAGGACAAATATCATATGATTCCACTTATTTAAAGTACCAAGAGTGGTCAAATTAATAGAGGCAGAAAGTAGAATGGTGCTTGGCAGGGGTTAGGGGGATGGAAGCATGGGGCATTACTGTTGAATAGGTACAGTTTCAGGGTTTTTTCTTTAAATTTATTTTTTTTACATTTTATTTATTTTTGAGAGACAGAGAGAGACAGAGAGTGAACAGGGGAGGGACAGAGAGAGAAAGAGACACAGAATCCGAAGCAGACTCCAGGCTCTGAGCTAGCGGTCAGCACAGAGCCCGATGCGGGGCTCGAACCCACGAGCCATGAGATCATGACCTGAGCCAAAGTCGGACGCTTAACTGACTGAGCCACCCAGGCGCCCCTCAGTTTTGGAAAATGATAAATATTCCGGAGGTGGATGGGGGTGCACACTATCGTGCACACAAACGTGAATGTACTTAATGCCACTGAACTGTACACTGAAAAATGGTGAAAGGGGTAAACTAAATGTATAATTTACCCCAATTGTAAAAATTAAAAATAAAGCTGGAAAAAACAATCATATGGTTTCTCTATGTAATTATTAATAAAATTTTGAATTTTTTTAATGTTTATTTATTTTTGAGACAGAACCAGAGCACGAGCAGGGGAGGGGCAGAGAGGGAGACACAGAATCCGAAGCAGACTCCAGTCTCTGTGCTGTCAGCACAGAGCCCAATGCGGGGCTTGAACTCAAGAAATGTGAGATCATGACCTGAACCGAAGTCAGTTGCTTAACCAACTAAGCCACCCATGTGCCCCAGTTTTTAATAATAATTTTTAAAAATTCATCTCAGAGATGGGAAGTAGCTTGTTCAAGACCCTCAGCTAGTACTTGACTAAGCAGGTTTTATCTAACTCCAAGGTAATATATTTTTGATAGATAGATAGATAGGCCTTGATAATTCATATGATAAAAAATTGTTTTATTTTTTCTGCTTATCAGTAAAAATGTAATTCTTAGTCATAAAAGTTTTATAAATAATTGATAATTTTGTATTTAAATCACCTTCCATGCAGGTGCTCAAACCAAAATTCTGGGAATTACTCTTGATTTCTCTTGATTTTACCCAAATGTAAACAGCTCACAAATATCTTTAGCTTTGGCTCCTTAACATCTCCTACATCTTTCCATCTCCCCACCTCCATCATTTCTAGCCTAGTCAAAAAACAATCACAGTTCACCTAGACCATACCAAGAGCCTCCCAACTTCTTTTTATATCCCCCTGCAGTTTTTCTCTACAGACTTCATGGCCCAAAATAAACATAAGCTATCACTCCTCAAGGATGGACATACGTTTCTGTGAAGGATCAGAGAGTAAATATTTTAGGCCGTGCGGGTCATACAGTCTTCGTCACAAATACCTAACTCCGCCGTGTAGCATGAAAATAGCCACAGATAATACATGAATGTAAACAAATGTGTGTGGTGGCATTTCAATAAAACTTATTTACAAAAAGTAAGATGCCGTTGAATTTGGCCCACCCCTTCCCTAACTGAAGACTAACCAAATGCTTCCCCTTGCCCTTAGAATAAAATACAAGTTCTTTAACTGACCCACAAGATTTTACATGACCTCGCCACTGTCTATCTTCCCAAACTTTTCCACCAATTTGTCCTACTCTGTATTCTGGGCACATACTCCTCCTTTCCCTCACAATTGTGTGAACCTGAAAATTTATTGTCAGCATATAACTTATACATCAACTCTTTCTTCTGCCTGCGATGCTCCTCTCCCAGAATTTTTGCACAGTTGGCTACTGATCATTTGCAACTCTTCTCCAACACTGTGCCTTTTAAGGAAGGCCTTCCTACGCCACCCAATCCAAAGTGCTTTGGCTCTCTGATGGTCAGTATAAATGATGCTGCTTTATTTCCTTTAAGACGCTTGAATTTATCTGAAATCATTGTTTGCTTGTTGTCCAGAGTGCTTATTTACCACTACCCTATCTCCCCAAAATAGATTGTGAGCCTCAGGAGTAAGGGCCTATACCTTTCCTATTGCCTGTTCCATCTTCCACCCCTACAATCGTCCCAGGCATATAGCCAGTGCTTGCTCAATTATTCGTAACAGAAAACATGAAAGATATATTTATGAGATGTTTATATATATCTACTGGATCTTCAGTTGAATGTAGAATAACTCATTAATGTCATAATTTAACACTTCAGCAAAATTCCCAAAGATCTTCTCCACTGACAATTAAATAATCCCAATAAGCAAAACTTGCATTTGTATTTAATTATAAACACAAAACTAGTCTGGTTTACACATCAAAAAACAAGTACATAAGTATGAAATAAAATTTTAGTGATGTCATCACTCATCTTATAAAATCTTTCAATGGTTCCTAAATATTTTAGCTTAAACATGTTGTGCTCTTATGATGTTATAAGCAAGCAAACGATGAAAAATGACATTAAGTACACAAATATGATATAACCACTATCCTTGTTTTATTTCTTAAAGGTTGATGCATATATTAACTTTTTATTTTTTACAGTTTAATGTATTCTTTTGCATATCACACAGTTGTCCTTTATATTTACATTTAAGCTAATTTTAAAGTAGCAACTTTTCCATTGAAATGGTGCTTGTATAATATAAACACATGATTTCCATTCACAGATTTTAATTTATAATTATTAAAATAACCACTAAATATTATCTGTTTGCTCATAAATTCTGACTTCAGAATAAACAAATGATCTTGAATCCTTTTTAGTTCTGTGTTTTTACCAATAGGTGGCAATGAACATTCCTCCCTACATTTGCTCTATCATAATTGGAGACAACGTTAAGTAGTGTGTCCTAACAGTACAGGATTTTACTAAAGAGCAGTTACAGGAAAGAAATATAATCTAAAAGGCAATCCATTCTTATTATCCACCACCTCCAATTATTTAAATTTTTCTTTAGATGTTAAGCTAAAATCATCAAGCATCATTTCTGTAGTAATCGCCAGTCTATCTGGTGAGGTCATGCAA
>CM053568.1:68467291-68488848 GCA_028646485.1 Cryptoprocta ferox
AAATCAGCCAGAGTTTCTCTTGATGGCTACTAAGAACAACTGCAGGGGTTTTTGCAAGCTTGACGAGGGGTGGGTGATGCACCCATTGCTCAGAGGGCTGTGTTTTATATATATTTTGACTTTTATCAAATCATTTATTCAGATGCCTTACATTAAGAACTAAAGGAAATATAGGGGCGCCTGGGTGGCTCAGTCAATTGAGCATCCTACTTCGGCTCAGGTCATGATCTCACGGTTTGAGCCCCGCTTCAGGTTCTGTGCTGACAGCTCAGAGCCTGAAGCCTGCTTCAGATTCTGTGTGTGTTTCTCTCTCTCTGCCCCTCCCCTGCTTACACTCTATCTCTCTCTAAAACATAAATAAACATTTAAAAATTTAAAAAAGAAAAGAACTAAGGGAAATATAGAAGAAACCATCCCTAGCTTTGCATTACCACCAAAAGCAAATAAATACAACACCAATACAGAAGCACATGTGCACACACATGCCAACTTTTGCCTTTGTTTTTACCTGCCAAAGGGAGTAAGTTGGAAATAATTCTTTCCCTAACCAGCATATTTGTCAGAGTGTGTATTGTAAACAGCGGGGGCCTGAAGTGATTTTGTCAACCGGTTTTCCAACAGCGAAAACATAACTTTCATTCGCAACAACCTCTGGGCATTGCAAACAGCAAAGAGGTGGAAAATGACTTCTTGCACAAGGAAAACTTCTTGCTGCTGCATTCAGGGTAGATACGCTACTCTGTTATCCTCACACTTTATTGTTTCCCCTGTAACACTGCAGGCAGGCATTGGAGACACAGAATTCAAACACGAGAACAAACAGCACATCAAGTGAATAATTTAGCCTCCAAGAAGTAAAAGTCAACAATAGACACGGATATGAAAAGAAGAGGTCCTATATACAC
The DNA here is from genome assembly GCA_028646485.1 of Cryptoprocta ferox. NCBI lineage: Eukaryota > Metazoa > Chordata > Mammalia > Carnivora > Eupleridae > Cryptoprocta > Cryptoprocta ferox. The sequence continues at coordinate 68,468,197 of CM053568.1, forward strand.
TGTTAAGGACTCTCAAAGAAATGGTATAATGAAAGTTCAACAACTTGACCTACAACGCTGTAAAAAATAAAATGTTCTGATTTGTGCTGTTGCCATATCCTTGCTGTAAATGCCACCATGGCCAATGTCAACCTACAAATGGGATTTCACCAAACACAAGGCTGGGAAGAGGTGTTCAATAGCATGTTATAGAGCATTCCCATCATACAGATATGAACAAAATTTATACACATAGATAAAAAGAACCCCTAGAGCATAGACCATAATAAAAGGTAGTGAATTAATTGGTATGTTTTGAGTATTTAATGTTTGTTGTAATATAATTTATTTAATTATAAATTTATGCAATTTAAAGTTTTTTAGGACTTTTTTTTTTTTAGAGAGAGAGAACAAGAGTAGGGGAAAGGGGCAGAGGAAGAGAGATAGAGAATCTTAAGCAGGCTCCACACTCGGCACAGAGCCAGACATGGGGCTTGATCCCACGACCCTGGGATCATGATTTAAGCAGAAATCAAGAGTCCGATGCTGAACCAACTGAGCCATTCATGCGCTCCAGTGTAATTTAAATTTTAAGAACTGGCTTTCAACATTCTTGAAACTTTTAACAATTGCCTTTGTAAGCATGTGTGAGAGGGCTTGGGACACAACTCTAATAATCGCATGTAATTAGCTAATGCTAGAGGTCTTATCCCTGTTCATTAGGATTGAGTTTTGTCCATATATAGTAAAGGTTTCAAAATTTACTTCGCTAGGTAATCCTCACATCAAATCAACTGGATAGTTCTTGCGCCCTAGGCTCTGAAAGATGCTTATAGGAACAACTGTAGTAGTATCACTTACTACTGCTACTAATATAAGTGTCCCCAATCATTATTACTTACCTTCTATATGGCTATAGAATGAACTGTAATGAAGTCATCAAAGGTTGATATTATATTACTTCCCAAGGTGTTTTCATTGTGCTGAAAAAAAAAAAACATTAGCTTACAGTCATTTCACTGAAATTTTTAAACATCAGTCAACATATATTCAATATCATTACATTCTTAATGTTAGTGAGAAACTGTGTCTATAACATTCATGTCTATATCATACACTGAATGGCTTTGACCCTGACTAAAATTTTCATGAGCACTTAAACAAATGCAATATTCAGCCTGAGAAAAATGCAGGGGGAATAAAGGCAGACAGAGGTAAATCCATAGGCTTTGATATTCAATTCTATCTATCTAAACACATCACATGTTCGTGTGTGAATATATGCATGCATTTGTATGTTTCTACGTGCATGTTCATCTGTGCACATATACGTGTATGTGTAAATTCTGCTACTATTTTAGCATTACATTTCAAGCAAAGATGTTAGTGGAGATTTCTACATTACTTAGTGTTAATTAATTATTTTTCAAAATTGTTTATCTATTTTTCAAGATCATATAGATTATTTGTTATAGCTCTATCTACACTGACAATTTGGCTTCACCTGATTGTTTACTTTTGATGAATATTTCCATTTCCTGTTATGAACAGTGATTAAAAAGAATAAAGTCCAGGCATTTAACATTTTGTAGAGGCCAAATTAAAAAATCATGAAATTAGGGGCACCTGGGTGGCTTAGTTGGTTAAGCGTCCGACTTTGGCTCAGTTCATGATCTCACAGTTTGTGAGTTTGAGCCTCGCATCGGGCTCTGTGCTGACAGCTCAGAGTCTGGAGCCTGCTTTGGTTTCTGTGTCCACCTCTCTCTCTGCCCCTCCCATGTTCATGCTCTGTCTCTCTCTCTCTGTCTCTCAATAATAAATGTTAAAAAAAATTTAAAAAAAGATCATGAAATGTTTCAAGAATCTTTATCTGTGATCCATGGAGTGAATATATGCCAGATAGGAAAGTCTAATGTGTGTTAAAAGAATGAAATTGAGAATGTTTGGCCACTTAGTTAAGCAAAACCAGTCGCAGGAAGATTTACATAGTATTTCAATTCTCAAAGTTGCCAGAGCATTGCTTATGGTGCTTGAATTTCTCCCTTTCTCCACTTCTTTACATGTTTAATTTCATGCATTAATTGCGTTGAAAGTTCTCAGAAGTAATAACATTGGCCTCATTTTTTTTTGTCATTTCCAGATTGCAAAGCCAGAGCTTCCTAAGAACAATTCTTCCTCTGATGGGGCCACACATGTGTCTTGCCCCTGACATTTCACTGATGCAAGGACACTGTGATAAATCAACTTCCCATGTAATTACAGAACCTAAATGTGTAACATCCATCAACCAACTGTTTCTGTTTTCTCTCTGTGTGCTCTTTGTGGCCCCTTCCTCTTAGGAATTAAAACAGGCAGGCCGGATTTGTACATTCTTCCTAGTGCTTCCACTTTTTCTTAAGGTACGCAGCTTCATTCCACACCTGCTCTGGGTTTTCCCCTGTGACTCTTTCTTGCCTCTGCCGGTCTCACCCTTCCAACTTTATTTGATGAGGCACTCCAGCCCTTAGAGGGAAAAGTTTAATTATAATCAAACCCTCATCTGATGGTGTCATTAATATGAACTTTAAAGCAAATGCAAGAAAGGGCTATTTTGACCAAGAATTGGAATCTTTAAAAAGAAATAAATTATAAGCTTAATTGGACTCTAACTAACCCTGCCTTATGCAATCAGGGCAAGGTTCCTGTCACTTTGCAAGTCTTTCTCTGTGGACTCCTCACCCTTCTGCTTGGGTTCTTTGAGCAGAAAAAGAATAACATAATTTAGGTTGAACCAAAGGTCATTTGGAGAGCCTCCAGCTGTCCAGTGAACTAAGCTACAAGAATAAAGGATTTGGGGCTCCCTCTTAAATTTCATTTTCTGTATTGTGACTAACGTGTAGTCGTGGATGTGCGAATTTCTTGATGAGTTTCCTTGGCCGCATCCCCAGTATAGTGAACCCCTAGACAGCTCATCTGTGCTTTGTTCTCACCCAGCATGCTCTTTGTTTGGAGTTGGTGGTGATGGATGCGTGTGGCATAAAAAAAACCCTACGAAATCATTCAAACAGAAGGAACAGGAGAGGATTAGGGGAAACCAGCTGGCCAGAATGAAATTGGCAGGGTTCAGCCAATGAAAGTCAACTTGCCAAGATTTAGTCTTCTGTTAGGTCATCTGTTTCCTCCTAACCAAACAACTCTTGGATATTTATAGACATAAATGAATTTTTATTCTCCTCAATAGCCAATAACTTGTCATTTCTGGTATTTGAATGTCAGTCATGGGGAAAAACAAGGACTTGTATATAGAACACTCAAGCATAGTCGACTTCAAGTGGAAAACAAGGAACAGATATATTATTTTTCTACACTGAATGCCAAACTAAAACAGAATTTGTGGAGACTTTATACAGTTGGCAGACATTATACATACTGCTGGACAGCTGCACATTATTTATAAGACTTTCCAAAGTTTAAGTATTTTTTAATATGTACATTTCCAGCCCTCTAACTTCACACTTCCAAACTACCTGAATAGTCTATAATCACTTTAGGTGACAAGGTATTTCCTCCCCTAATTTCAACCCAGGTCTGAATCTCAAGGAAAAAATCCTATTGCTCAAAGTTTAATTTATACTTCACCTGCTGAGGCAGTTAGCTTGTCTTTATTTGTTTAATTTTGATATAGCACATATCTCTAAACCTCATTTTTGTCATTTGATTGCGTTTTTTTTTCTGATTTGTTTTTGTCAAGGTCAAAAAGTCAAGGTGACTCACTTTATTGTCACCTGCAACTCAATGGTGCATTTATATACAGGAAGAGACATATATAAAAGTATATGTGAGTTTACAGCAAACTTGCTTTTTGAAAATTTAATTGCCATGTTTTTACTACTTTTCAGTGACTGAAAAGGTCTATGATCTGCAGCAGTTTGCATTTTGCTGAATATGAATTTAAGTCACATGGGTTACAATTGCAATAGATAGGAACCACATCAGTGGTTGTACCTAAGTGCTCAAACCTACTTACTAGTGGGACCTTTGTGTTTTCTTCATGTCACGGGGTGCACAGTAACTTTTAAAAAAAATACTTTTTATTTTCCTTAAATTAAAAATAACTGTTATGTGAAAAATAAAGAAGTTTGTAAAAGCTGAAAAGTTTCCTAATTTATGGTATGAAAATGTGCAGAGGCCACATGATCTGGGTCGAAGAACATGCTTCAGACATAGCTAATAGCTCACAAAAATGTTACATGATGAGATATTTAGGACTTTGGAGCTACAAAAAAGTCATGATTATATCCTCCCTGAAGTTCTAGAGCAGGCGTTACAAACTCGAACATCTTTAGGGCCCAGGAAGATAATATCAATGAGCTGAGGGAACTAGGTGGAAAATCCATTCGGAGAGGTCTGGAGCTGTGGAAGACTTGTGAACACACATGTCATGCCCGACAGGGCAACAGGTCTTTAGAGACAGTCATCACAGGAAAGAGAGGCTAGTATTGGCAGATCTTCCGTTTTTGAGGAAAACCCAGAAATCAAAATTTGTATGTGAAATTTTCCACTTTGTAAATATCAGTTCAACCAAACAAAGAAAAGATACTCTGTGGGCCAAAAAAAAAAAAAAAAAAAAAAAAAAAAAGACAAAAACAAACAAACAAAAAGCACAATCCACAGTAGCTATCTAGTTTACAACTTCTGGCCTAGGATCTTCACAAACACACTTACATACACTTAGAAAAAAAGGGATGGTGTTGTTTACCAATCTCTCAGTCATAAACAGATGAGCTCACTGTTGTTGAATCACCACCCTCTTTGAGGGTTTCTTCTAGAATTTCCAGAATATCCTCCATGAAAGAGTTGGCCAAATGAGAGTCATTTGCACAAAGCTTAGAAGGCAGAAGGGAAAGAGAGGCCATTATTCTCTGGAAGCAGTTCTGTCCAGACATGCTGGGAGATGTGATTCATGGGGACTTCTTGGTAAGCTCTTGGCCATCACTCTTTTGCTGCCTTAGGCTAAAATCGTTGGTGGGAATTTTCCAGAAATTCTTGAAAAATGCAGCAGCTTCCTGGGACTTCCTTGAGAACCACATAATTCAGTGCTTAAGGTGAACGGGCATCAACAGGGACTCTGTCCCCATGTGATCCCTAAGTTTTAAGGTCATTTAAGCCTTTCATCCCTTATACTTTATAAAACTCTTTTCATAACTGCAATATGGGAAGTGGCTTCTGGCCAAACCACAACTGGTATATACAGTATTTGAATGAATAGGGATATGAAAATGGTTTTCTTAGATGAGTTAGAATCATAGAGCTGTAGAGTTGCAAAGAATGTAGTTATTGAAATTGATTTAATTGATTATTAAATAAGATTAGAGAACTATTTTCCTTCATAGATATTTAATCCATTGTTTGCTCAGGTATAGTTCATTTATTTAATAACACAGTTTTATCTACTTGAAGAGGTAGTTGAGGCAGGTAGGTGCAGGATGAAGGGAAGGTGGGTGCGAAATAAAAGATTATCCCAAGCTACTATGCATCAGTTTATCAGTGGGGCTAATCTCCATATAGACTACTTCCTTTGATCTCTTTTTTTTTCAGTTTTTATTTTTGTTTTGGTTGACATGAGTCAAAGTAAAGTGCCAAATATGTGGGTGCCTGGATCACTCAGTTGGTTAAGCACCCAACTCTTTATTTTGGCTCAGGTCATGATCTCACGGTTCGTGGGATCAAGCCCCAAATTGGGTTTTGTGCTGTCAGCCCGCTTGGGATTCTCTCTCCCTCTCTCTCTGCCCCTCTCTGACTCGTGCTTTTTCTCTCTCCCTCTCAAAATAAATAAAAATTTTTTAAAAACATGATTGTTATGGTTGTGTGAAAAAAGACTCTGAGACATACCATTAGTAAGATTATAAACCAAAACTACTTACTTAAAGTGTAATTTGCTAGTGACAATTCAGATTTAAAATGCATATAACCAGCAAGCCATCGGCCCCACCTCTAGGAATTTATCCCATCCTAACTCATGCACAAATGATGCATGATGACCTAAAATGATCGCAGCACTGTATGTCATGGCAAGTAAAACAGAAAACCTAAAGGTGGTACAAGGTATGCTAAGTAAATAACAGTGAATGTACACTATGGAATACTAGGCAATACTAAACAACTTATGTAGATCTACTTATACTGATATAGAGTAGTCCCCCCTTATCTGCAGGGGTATGTCCTAAGATCCACTGGATACATGAAACCACAGACAGGACTGAACTGTATATACACTATGCTCTTTCCAATACATACATACATTTGATAAAGTTTAATTTATAAATTAGGCACAGTAAGGGTTAACAATAATAACTAATAATAAAATAAACAATTATAACAATATGCTATATAAAAGTTATGCAAATGTGGTCTCTCTCTCTCTCTCTCTCTCTCTCTCTCTCTCAAAATATCTTCCTGTACTTTACTCTTGTTCTGCCTGTGATGATGTGAAGGGATAAAATGCCCATGTGATGAGATGAAGGAAGGTGAATGACATAGACATTGTGATGTAGCATTAGGCTACAACTGACCTTCTGACGGTATGTCAGAGGAGGATCATATATTTCCAGATCGTGGTTGACCATGGGTAACTGAAACTGTGGAAAGCAAAAGCACTGATGGCGGAGTGGGGGTGGGGGACTACTTAATAGAATGTCCATGAATATTCCTGGGTAAAAATGTAGAGGATTTGGGGGGCAAAGTGTGTACAATCCCATTTCTGAAAAAAATATCATATTGGCAAAATACCATGTGTATGACAGTTTGCATTTGTATAGAAAAAATCTGGAAAGACAAAGACTGAATTGTTCATGGGACTTAATATCTGGCAGGGGATTAGGGTGACTCTCCTACTGTTACTTCTATTGTTACTACTACACCCACTACCTCTCATGGCCAGCACCTGCCTGGAGGAGCTCTACATACTCTGCATAAGTCAACTCATCTAATTCCCTTAGCATACTTCAGAGATAAGTATTGGTGACCTTATTATTTCGCAGATGAAGAAACTGAGGCCCTGAGAGCATTAGTAGCCTGATATTGGGAAGGCAGAAAATTTCAGTTTTAATTTCATAAATTTCTACTCTTGACCTCCCACTGACATCCTCACAAAGCTTCCAAAAGTGATTGTGTTAAACCTGAAAATTAGATCATATCACTCTTCTGCATGGAACCCTTCCATGACTTTCCCTCTCTTTAGAGTAAAATCTGATGTCCTGACAATGGCCTCCAGGATCTTGGGTTCTGCTCTCCCTTGAGCCTCATCTTTTACCAAGCAGCCACATTTGTCTACTCGTTCTCTCCTGCTCTTTATATGAGAAGATCACTTTATTTAGGCTCTGCTTAAATATCCAGCCTTCTACACACCACCCAATACCTCCTGAACTCCCCACAGTGCTTATTACACATTTATTTATGCATCTGTTTATCAATTTTCCCTTGCAAGAATGTGAATCCATTTTTTGTACTGCTATTCCCTGAGTGCCTATTAAAAGTACGTGGCACATAGCAGGTGTTCAATAAATATTTGTTGAATAAATAAATCACTTTTTAAAACAACAACAAAAAATGCTGCAGTGACTTACTGAGGGAATATGTTGTTATTGAGATTAAATAGCCATGCATGTGTGCCTGTGTGTATGTGTGTGTGTAGTAGTTGACACTTGTTGAGTACAGAGATTTTGAGCAGTATGCAGAAAAAATACAGACTTTCTTTTAAGCAATCAATTAGAATTACTTTAATCCATATTGGGAGCTTTATTATTTATTTATTTATTTATTTATAATGTTTCTTTATTTTGAGAGAAAAGGAGAGAGAGAGTGCATGGGTGGGTGAGGGGCAAAGAGAGAGGGAGAGAGAGAGAGAATCTCAATCTCAATAAAGAGAGGGAGTCACAAGAGGGAGAGAGGGAGTCTCAAGAGAGAGAGAGAATCTCATGGAGCTCAATCTCACCAACCATGAAATCATGACCTGAGCAGAAATCAAGGGTTGAACACTTAACTGACTGAGCCACCCAGGTGCCCCACAATCATATTATTTTTAAAAGTTTGATAGTCCAAGTTCAAAAATTCATCTTGTTTTAATTTTCATGCACATAAATAATAGAAAATTAGGCATATTTTCTTACTTTTATTGGTTCATATTTTTTCCTTTTTACTAGATTATTATTTTTGTGCAGGTTTTTTTGGGGTTTTTTTTTTGTTTCTTTCCCTTACTTCTTTGAAAGAGATCTTTTTATGTGAATAAAATTGCTTTTTTTATGTTGTCCATATTTCCTTCTCATGTGTGATTTGTTTTTAACCTCCATTGTGGTGATAATTAAGGTGACTGTCTATTGCCTGATAGATTTCTAAAATATTTTGGGTAGTCAAATCTGCCAATATTTTCTCTTTTAACTTCTTATTTCTCTGTGTTGCTTCAAAAAGCCTTATGCAACGTTTAAGTGATATTCATCTAATATTTTATAATCCTTAAATTTTTCTGTGTGGATCAATAATGAATCTGGAATATATTTTAGCCTTAATGGTGCAAAGAGATAATTATTTCAGATGAAAAATACTCAAATATTAAGAAAGAATTCTTTCCTAAAGTAGAAATGTGCTCTATTTGCTGCCTGGCTATAAAATCCACTGTGTGACTGTCCCCACTCTCCCTTCCCTTCTGGGCCTACATCAGAGGCCACTGTGTTTCAGATATCAATGTCTAGGTAGAAGCAGCCTGGACCCCTGAGCCAATACTAAGAAGAAAGCTACTAAGGAGAGCTCCAGATCCACACTGGGCTCTAATCCACTTAATCTTTGTGGATTAAGCCTTGTGATATGGGGGCTTATTTGTTACTGCAGTACAAACATGTCTATTCTGACTACTGCAGACATCAAACATAAGTCATTACACTCTGGTATGGGTTGAAATTTCTATAAGATTTCTGAGAAATGGAAAACCATTGAGTATAATAGTGAAAAGTAATTATTTCATGAAAGAGTAGAGATTTTAGAAGTAGAGAATGAGGAGCGCATATAAAATTGCAGGACCCATGCGAGCACTATAGGCAATAAAGTACAAAAATAACAAGCATGTTAAAGAAATAGGTGGAAGTGAGAAGGCTAAGTAAGTCAACTAGATCCAGACTATTTGTTAATATGAAAAAGCCAAGTTAAAACAGAGACAGCTAAATCAAGCAAGCTGTTCCATGGGTGTTTTCTGGAAGGTACTTCTTTTCCTATCTCAAGGATGCTTCTCCTTTCCCTGATGATTTATTTTGGGCGTCGTTTCTGTGCACAATGCTTCGATATCAACTGAGAGAGTCGTAGCCCAGGCTGCCCTTCTGTTGATTGCTGCCCTCTGGCCTCAGGGGAACCACTTGTCACCTCACAGTGACTATGATGTCTACTATTGCAGAGGAGAAAAATTTCTTAGCTGTTGCAAAACATTTTCTAGTGATTTAAGGATCTAGCAGTCTACCAACTCACTGTTATAATGAGCTGTGGGGCTTTTCCCTTGGATTTTGCAGGATGTGCCCTTGAATTATTTATAACAGAGCAGCCACCTGCTTGCAACAATTTTCCATTTTGCCTTGTGCTTAACTGGCCTTGTCAACTGGCATTGCAGGTACAGTGGCACTCTGCACTTCACCCTTCAACCCCTGATTAGAACATGCTGACCGTGAGCTGCCAGACACCTTAAAAGTTCTTTTTCACTACAGCCATGGCCGTTGTCTAAATGGATAGTCTTATAGACTTCAGTATGAAGAACCATGCTAGTTCAGTTGTTCAACCAGGTGCTGTCAACTCCAGCGATACTTTTTTTTCCCTGAAAGACAGAAATTTGTGAAAATATATGCTTGTGTTGACAAAAAGCAATTTGAGTGGTGGGAAGGGGAAACCAACCCACCTGCATTCAAAAGCACAGCTCTGTGCTGGCAAACAAGCAATGTCTTCGCTTTTTTCTTCCTCCACTTTAACAAAAAGAAACATTACATGTTTGAGTAGACAACAAGAGGTACCATTAGGATTCAGAAAATTGAAAATCTAGGCTGCAATAAAAAAAAAAAAGACAGTCACAGGGGAATTTGTAATGGCTTCCCCACATTTTAGTGGAATACTTCCTTTTTTTATCCACCTCACAAACAGCATTCACAAACAACAGCAAAGAACAAAAGCTGTGATTTATATTTATGGACAGGTATACACGCACCCCTGACCTCCTGCTACCTCCCTCACCCTCCGTACAAGAAACAATTTATGGAGGCTGGTCTAAATAAACATTAAGGAGGCAAGGCCACAAACTGACAGCCAGGAAAATCAATGGTCTCCAGAAACCAGCAAGTAGGATCAATAAAAGAGATTAGGCATCACAAGCTAGTGCTAGGCAGTTACAGGTAAATGTGGCTTGCTCTTCATCTGACAAGGTTCTCCGCAACTGGATAAAAACTCATAGAAACAGAAGTACGCAGCGGGTAGCCAATGGAAGATCCCCTGAATTGTGGAGACTGATGGATGACCCCAGAATGAAAGGGATCTATACAGAGGCCAGTGGGAATTTTCAATTGCTTTTCCAGCATCATCTCACATATCTGGGCAGCTGCCCATAGGAAGTAGTGCAGATGTATCTTTTGAAAATCTCTCTGCTTTTTCTTCTCACTATTTAGCTTTCCTTGGACTTATTTATTAGTCCTCCCTGACACAAACCAGCGCATCTTTGCCCTCCCTGCCCCCCTACACACACATGCACACACACTTATATTCAACATTACTTTTATTAACAGAGTTATTTATACTCAAACTCACAGAGAACATGAACTGGTAGGATGCAAACTTAACCATACACACACACACACACACACACACACACACACACAGACTCCAAAGAAAAGTCATCCACTCATTAACCTAAAACATTGAACTCTTAACTTGCAAACTTGATATAACAACAGAAAAATAAAAGACAATCATATTGTTGAATCTGCAAGTTACTGTCCAAAGCTTGTCAACAAAAGAATGAAGAACAATTGTGTTTTTAAGACACAGGGACACTGAAAAAGAAAGGACCAAGGCAATATAGCCATTGCCTATTTACGGAACTGGCCAGTTAAAACTTGAAAATGCAAATCTTAGCTTTGTAAGAATGGTTACCTAAAAAATATAGTCCTTTACTTTGCCTTGGGAATTCCACTTTAGAAGAGATAAGGCTTCTGTCTGACATGGATATCATGAAACAGAAGATGAATACAGTAATGGAGGAAGGTTGGTTTTTTTTTTTGAACACCTTGGAAAACATGATTGGAAATTTCATTCAATTTAAATATCAAGACAGAAGAGATGTGAGTCTAATTCTCTTGTTTGTAGTGGATTGGGAAAAGTATCACACCATTTTGAGACACCTCCCATCCCTTGAGTCCGGACTTACCTGGTGACTTGCTCTGACAAATGTGATGTGCTAGAAATTGTCACTGTGTGAGTTCTGGGTCTAGGTTTCAAGAAGCCTTAGATCTTATTCTCTTGATGCTCCTCATGACCTACTATGAGCAAACTCAGGCTCACTACTAAATGCTGAGAGCTCTGTGGTCCATTTGCTTGTCACCCTGGCTGACCATCAGATATGCAGGTGACACCATCCTAGATCATCTAGCTGCCCACCAGTTGACCACATGCAGAGCAATCCCAGCCAAGCGCAGACAAGTCAGCTCAAACCACAAGAATTGCTCAAAATCATTATACAAATGAACTGCTGCTGTTTTAAGTCACTGCATTTCTGGAGAGTTTATTTTGCAACAAAATCTAACTGATTCATCAGTAAAATAAATAACTGACAACAGTCCTGAGAACAGTGAAGGAGGTAATCTCAATTTTGTTGCAATTTTCTGAATGATAAGAAGTTGTGAGAGAGTGTTTTCCAAGGTCTCATTTTCTTTTCCTCTTATTGAAGCAGGGCAGGATGGGATAAAATCCATGGGCTCACTCTCTTCCTGCCCTTTTGCCAGTGTCTCTCATTGGTCAAACAAAACAGGAAGACAGAGGACAAAAGAACCTCTGGAGAGGTCAGCTTCTGGGGCACAGGGCACAGCAGAGAGGCATGGGTGAGTATTCTGGGTGGTAGTGAAGGGTGATGTAGGAGCACGGAGAGTGTCTAACACGCTTGAGAGATGAGGACTTTACTCTCTGATTCCAAACTTCTTTCAGGTGATGCTCCTTCCTTACATTTTTAAGTACCTCCAGTTTCCCTTCCTAAAATACACAGCAATACCTATCTATGTCAGTGTTGTGCTCCGTGCCTATAAGGCTCCTCTCTTCTAATCTTCCTAGAAAACTTTTACGAGTTTGTCAAGACCTACACTCTGTGAATTCTTCCTCATTGTTCTCGGCAAAATAAATCACCTAACCTTTCTCTTTCCCTAACACTGATGCTTCTGATTCACAATCACAAAGAGATTAGTTTTCTTCCCTCTCACATAAAACAGGAGTCAAGCTCTGTTTCCCTGTGTGCACTTTTTGTTTAGCACCTGGTAAGTGCTCAAGAACTATTTAATAAATGATTATGATACAGTTTGCAGGTATAGTGGCAATAATGCTATATTGTTGCTTTTTGTGGATGAAATTCTGTTTGGAGATAGAAAGAAAGAGACAGAGAAAGAGATGGAAAGAAACGAGATCAAGAGAGAGAGAGATGGGATGAGGAATACTCTTTTTCTTTGTTGAGATTATGGTATTTATTTTTCTTTTTAACTGTTCCCACCCTGATCCTGTAAGAGTATTTTATGTTCTTTGCCATGTGACTTACAGAACCTTTCAGTGGGAGGAGTACAGCTTCCCACCTCACTGTCGTCAGACCCAGGGAAATCTGAGAAGAAGTGGAGAGCAAGGGCTCAAGTGTTTCTGCCAGATCTCTTGCCCTTTTCTCTCTGCTCTGAGCATAGTACAACCCGGCAGAGGCTAATCTTTCAGCTTGGATCCCAGAATGAAAACACAACTGAAAGAAGCACAGCTTATCCGTGAAGATCACATAATAGGAGTGAGGAATAAGCCTTTGTTATAAGCCAGAGGGTTGAGGGTTATTTGTTACCACAGCATTACCTAATAAGACCTGACCTAATGCACAGACATATATTTTTTTTCCAGATGAATGATCCTAAAGACAAAATATTTAATAAAGATACAACAAGGAGCAGCGCATTTTGCAGAGTCCCTCCTTTCTGAGCCAGCTACTGTCCCCTTCCTACATTACACCCTGTGGTGGAGAGTCAAAAGAAAACCACAAATCTATACTCCCATCATTTGATGGTCAAAAAAGGGGGGTGGAGAGAAGAGCTCCTAAAATTCCTAGGGTTGTGAAGAAGTATTTATAGCCCTCTGTAAACACCAGAAAGCCATACAGCCATTGTAAATTCTCATCATTGGCAGCATTTCAAAAATGTTGCCATTTCACAATGAACAGTAAAAAGGTGGAGATTTCAGGTTGCTTTAAGGCGGAACGCATTTTTACCTGATAAAAGTTTTTCATTTTAAATATAATTAAATATAAACTAAGTGGTGACAAGAGAAAAAAAAAAAAACATGAAAAGGCTGTGCAGAAACCAACCATAAGCATTACATAGGGGAAAGGAGGGGCTCCCATCAGCCCCGAGTGCCTACCAGTTTCTGTACTCAAGAATCCCAGCGTAGTGGGGCAGGGGCTCTGCACACCAACAAGCAATGCTCCAGACACCAGTTGATTGTCCTACAACTCAACTCAGTTCTGACATTTTTTATCAGCAGATAGCTTCAGATTCCCCAGGTTAAGAGTTCATTCCTATAAGACTGCCCCCACCCCTTCTTCAAACACTAATCCCAATGGAATTCCTGGGTTCAATTAATTGGTTACAGTGGCTCACAGAACTCAGAGAAACATTTTACCTACTAGATTCAAGTTTATTATAAAAGGTTACAACTCAGGAACAGCCAGATGGAAGAGATGCATAGGGCAAAGTGTAGAGGTAGGGCATAGAGCTCCAATGTTCTTTCTGAGGGCATCACTCTCCCCCAAACTCCAGTGTTCACCAAACTGGAGTTCTCCAGACCTGGTCCTTTTGGGTTTTTATGGAGACTACATTGCAGAGGGATGATTAATTAAATCATTGTACAAACTCCAGCCCCTCTCTCCTTCCTGGAGGTGGGGGGGTGGGGTGGGACTGAAAGGTTCAACTCTCTAATACCATGGTGCTTTCCAAAAAGTTCATTGACAAAAACCCAGTTGTGGTGTGAGGGGGCTTGTTACGATAAAGAGACACCCATTTCACCTTTATGACTTTGAAGTGATTTCAGGAACTGAGGTCAAGAGACCAAATATTACAACAAAAGATGCCCCCATTGCTCTTATAGCTCAGGAAATTCCAAGGGTTTTGAAAGCTGTGAGCCAGGAACCATGGATGCAGACTGAATATATATATTTCTTATAAATCACAATACTGTAATGCCCTCTTCTAATTTACTTTCAGTTCACAAAACATCTGAGCTTTAAACACAGAAGTGAAAATGGAATTGGAGTGGCCTTAATTTTTCTATATTTATGTATCAATGGTTACACCCTCGATTTAGTACTGGCCTATCACTTCCAAAAAGAAGGGAAGGACTTTGAAAATAAAGCTTGGGGGGGAAGGATTAACATTAGGACCAGGTAACAGTCTCTATCTACTTCTTCAATATGCCTGACATTTGCAAGGATATGGGAATGCTTTTCCATTGTTAAAAAGAGTAACCTGACAACGTGTCTCATAGAAATTTGTCAAAAATATAAGATCATGGGACTTTGGATGCATCCAATCTGTCATACTAATTAAAATCCCCCAAAGCTTCAACTTTCACTTTTTCTTTGTGCTTCCAACAAGAAAATCATTTGAAAGAAAAAGGGTGAGGGCACATCTGCTCTCATAGGGTCCCACCATTTTATTAGACTAGTTTGTCATCACATTGCTATTATCTGTAGTTTATAAGTTATTTATAGTATTCATCCCATTGGGACTGCAGTAGTGGCCCTCTGTCTACCCTAGTAGAGGCTTCTATCTCCTAACTTGTATTCTATAATCTGTGATTTTCCCATGGGTTTTTATCACATTTATGTCTTGGGACATTCCCAGGCATAAAATGACAGATAATGTCCTTTTATTTTGGGTACAGTCTTTAGTGGAGACCATGCCAGTTACGTGTTACAGACCCTTCGGGAAAGTTGAATTACCTGCTCTCCTCTGATCCTTCCTCATGTGGGGGAGAAATAATAATTTTACCTCCACCCTTCTAGCTTCTTGGCTGAGACATCCTTGTAGTAACAAGAGAGATTAACAGGAAAAAGACAAACAGAAGTTTAATGGCATGCATGCCACCTATATACCCAGGAAAACTGAGTAACTCCCTGAAGTGGCCCAAGCCACCACCTTAAATACCATCTCCAGTTAAAGACAAAAGAAACATGTTGGAAGATGGGGGAGCCAGTTATGAGAGGTTATCAGGCAAAGCACAGTAACAACCGACAAGGACAAAAGTTATGGCTGTTATGCACATTTAAGTTGCTGCCTAAAGGTTTCTAGAGATTTGAAGTCATCCTCCTCTTCCTGGTACAGAGAAGAAAACACCCTTACAAATGGAGATTCCTTATTAATCTGTGAAAATTAATAAAAGAAAAGCTCATTTAAAGCAGAATGGAGAGGCCAGAAGGGGGAGCTCTACCCACCAACCACTCTTGTTAATTGCAGACCCAACCGGAAGAGATGTTTAATACTGTTTTACTACCCCAGCAGGAACAAGAAAGGTTTTTTTCTCCCCTGGCAATAGCCCAGCCAATGAGAGACTATCACAGCTCAGCCAATGAAAACCACAACATTTTGAACTCCAGTTCGCTCCAACGGACTTTTTGTTTACAATAGACTTCCCACTCCCATAAGAGAGCCTTTCTGTCCTTTGTTCTCCAGACTTGCCTATGGTTTTGCTTTGTGTCCTAAATTGCAGCTCTGTTATTGCCAAATAAACTCATTTTTGCTGGTGCAGTAACTGAGTTTTATTTTGCCCGCTAACAAATGTAAATATCTCTTACAAAATAGTAACTTTTATGTGGTTTTCAGCACTTCTCCTGTGCCTGCTCTTTCTCAAAAATAATTATCCTGAAATAATTATTGTGTCAAAGAGGCATTTTTGGGGACAAATTCTGCTCCCCTTCATTTGATACCCAAATGAAACATGAATACCATGCCAGAACATGGAGATACTGGGAACCCCATTATAAAAAGGATTCAAGTCGCTTGCCTCTCTGTACTGGGTGTGCTTGGTGAGGTCCTAAGAAGGTTCAGCTGAACCCCTTTCTGCTAACATTCCCTCAGTTTAATCATCTCCCATCACACAGAACCAGGCCAGTCTTCTCTAACCTTAAGGTCAGGCTCATGTTGAAATATCATATACAGATTGCTAAACACTTTGATTTACCCTAAAATCTGATTTTTAATTTCTTTGAGATAGCCATACATAGCCTGGACACATATGACCATTATTATGTAGTCATGCTCTTGGAGTTTAAAGAAATTTATGCTGGCTCTGAGGGAGATCTGTCATCAATCTAGATGGCATTGGCAAGTCTTTTCACGTGGTATTGAACTTGGTTTTCAGGTCAAGCCAATTTTTTATGGAAGATCACAGCCCATCTTGACCTTTGGTAAAATCATTATTGAGGAAATCATTATGTGTATTTTTCTGAAATTACCCTGACTCTTACTTTTGTTCCAATTGCTCCTTGCATGTCCTTACTCACAGATCCAATTGGAATTAAATAAAGGTATATTTGGCATAAAGATGATTTGTTCTCAACACAACAAGGAAAGCACAACATAGTCAGGAAATCATTTCCTAACAGATGTGAGCTCAGCCAAGTCACTTAGCTTCTCACCCTCTTTCCTTGGATTATGAATATCCTGTATCTGTCTTACATGCCTCATAAGATAGTTGTGAAGTTCAAAATAAAGAGACAGCACAAAAGGTTTACATCTAGTGAAAATGGTTTTAGCATGTAAAATACAATTAATGTAAGATTTATTAATCTAGTCACTTAACAAACAGCAGATCATTACTATGCCAGAAGCAAAGATAACTAGGATAGGGTTCCTGTAAATGTGGGCTCACATTTTAAATTCAGAAACAAATAAATAAGCAGAACCTATTTGGGAAAAGTAGAAACAGTGATCACTCACCATCACCACTACTTCCACAGTTAATAGGTATTGAGAGTTAACACTGTATCCGCCCTATGCTAAGCTTTTTACACCCATTACCACATTTAAACCGCATAATCCTCTATGAAGAGGAAATTCTTTTCACCATTTTACACATGAGGATATTGAAGTTTGAAATAGTGAAGCATTTAGCATGACACTAAAACTTCTAATTTATAACATCAGCATAGGTGGTGGTTTCACATGAGTTTATTTTTAAATATTTCAGGTCCCTGTGTATTATCTACCTGATGAATTGTTATAGCAGGCCATTTAGAAACATGTCTGAAACACTACTCTGAAGTGCAGGTTTGAACAGCACTGGCTATTATAATGTGGGGGTTATATCTCCACCAGAGAGTCTGAGTAGAAAGGAAGAAGAAAAATAAAGACAATCACATCTGGATGTCCATTCTCCCTAAAAGAACCCAGGTTCCAAATCTTTGGGTTCCTGGGCTTGTTAGGAGTTGGGGTTGAATTTCTGTTTTGGAGAGGCCACAAGTCAGAGAAGAGTCCTCATATGTTTTTTCATAAGTTCCTGCAATCAGCTCATCCCTAGAGGAGCAAACAGAAGCTCTACTATCAATCATCAGCTCCTCTGAAGCACAGAATTCCAGAACATCATGATATTGGAGCAGTCCTTAATGACTAAGTATTGATTTTAATGAGTAATAAGTGACTGCTGATTTCAAAGAAATTACACTTTTATTATCTTAATTTTCTTGTGTATATTTATCTTTAATGTTATCTTTTTAAATTTTGCAGAAATCATCTATTCCACTCTATTCCATATTGCTCTTTTACTTAAAATGACAATCTGTTTACAGTGACGGTAATTTTGGTCCTTGTATGTAAGACTCCATTACTGATACCTTTGGACTTACCAAAGCCTGTATACTGGTGTGCACATGATAGAAATACCAAGTCTGTGAGCTCATATTCCCAAGGAGGCTAAATCTGCAACTTCGCTTTTCTAAAGGTCGCAAAATCTACTATTAAAACAATACAGGGAGCAATAGGAAGTTGGTGCACATATCCAGCTACGGAGGTGGCTGATCATAGTAGGATCAGCAAAGCATAATCAAAACTAGAAGACAAAATAACTTTAACTAGCTCATGATTTTTTTAAAAATCGTTTATAATTCTGAGTTAACCAGCTAAGATAATAATTATTCATAATAATAAAATAAATGTATGTATCTACTGAAGAGGTAGATACCAGTATGAGATACATTTCAGAAATCCTAATATCTGAAATAGAACCTTTTAAAAGTTACCTTGAAATGTTTGCATTTAGATGTTGCTGTGTTATAGGTCTCAACATTGCCTGTATTATTGATTGTATTGATCTATTGATCATATTGATCATGGAGAGTTTAAAAATCAACATCAGATTACCTTAGATATCAAAATTATCTTTTTGACTCTTTTTTAAAATATTTATTTATTTATTTATTTATTTTATTTGAGAGAGAGTGTGTGAGGAGAGGAGGTACATAGAGAGAGGGAGACACAGAATCCGAAGCAGGCTCCAGGCTCTGAGCTGTCAGCACAGAGGCTTGAATTCATGACCTGTGAGATCATGACCTGAGCCAAAATTGGACACTTACCCAACTGAGCCACCCAGGCGCCCCTGCCTCTTTTTTTTTTTAAGTTTAGTTATTTATTTTTGAGAGAAAGAGAGGAAGAGAGAGAGAGAGAACAGCAGGGGAGGGGCAGAGAGAAGGAAAGACAGAATCAGAAGCAGGCTCCATGCCATCAGCACTACACAGCCTGATGCAGGGCTCGAACTCATGAACCCATAAATAAGATCAGGAACTGAGCCGAGATCAAGAGAAGGTCACTTAACTCACTGTGGCACCCAGTGCCCCTCTTTTTGCCTCTTTAGTTTTTAGTTTTTTGGTTTTTATTTTACATTTTAGATTTACATATCAGAAAATGAAATGAGGAACACCTGCGTAGCTAAGTTGGTTAAGCGTCCAACTCTTGATTTCAGCTCAGGTCATGATCTCACAGTTTGTGAGTTTAAACTCCACATCCGGCTCCACACTGACAGCATGGGGCCTGCTTGGGATCCTCTCTCTACCTCTCTCTGTACCGCTCCTTTGCTAATGCTCTCTCTCTCTCAAAATAAATAAATAAACCTAAAGAGAAAACAAAAGGAACTTTTCTAACTTATATATACATATATCTATATATATTATGTATGTATTATATGTTTGTATTATATATACATATATTTATGTATATCTATGTATTATATGTATATATTATATATATATGTATTATGTATGTATCTATGTATATTATCAATCTGAACTATTCTGGATCAAAAGGACATCCTCCATTTAAAACAATATAGATTGACTTATGTACAAACAAAATAAATGGGTAACATCAAGTTTTGTTCTTTTTTTTAAAGTAGGCTTCAAAAAAATAAATAAATAAAGTAGGCTTCACACCCAATGTGGAGCCCAATGTGGGGATTGAACTCACTACTCTGAGATCAAGACCTGAGCTGAGATCAAGAGTTGGATGCTTTAACAGACTGAGCCACCTAGGCACCCCAAGTTTTGTTCATAACTGTAAATAAGCTTTCACAGATATTTGCACATTCAATTCACTAAGAAATGGCTATTACGAGGCAAAAGTAATTCATTTGCAAATAGTCAACTGTAAGCAGAAATAGTTAAAATCCTAAATTTTCCTAAGGCATAGATTAGGAAATTTGCCACATTATTTTTTTTTATCATTATGGCATAGAAAATAGTGAGACAAAATGACAGTTTCCCATCTGTGATATTTGAGGTGTGAGGGAAATGTGTTGTACTTTTTTCTAACTTATATGAAAGTGATCTTGGTTTGGTTTCCAAATGAAGAAAATATTTTTACACAGCTGCAATGTAAGGACATTCCTGGAATGAACAGAGAAATAGTCTTCATTTTAAAGAAATTTGGAGTATAATATCACCAGAAATATACATTTAGAGAGCAATTCACAATTTCTGAGGTACTTTTACATTCATTATCTCAAATTATCTTCAGAAAACCCTGAGGAGAAAGAAAACATCTCCATCTATAAAAATTATTTTCATTTTTTAAATAATTTTTTAACGTTTATTTATTTTTGAGAGAGAGAGAGGCAGAGTGCGAGTGGGGGAGGGGCAGAGAGACACGGAATTGGAAGCAGGCTCCAGGCTCTGAGCTGTCAACACAGAGCCGGATGCTGGGCTGGAACTCACAGACCTCAAGATCATGACCTGAGGTGAAGTCGGTCACTTAACCAACTGAGCCACCCAGGTGCCCCCACAATTATTTTCATTTTAAAAATAAAATTAGCGGAAGCAGGGAGCTCTGCAATCCGCGCACGCCCGTATGGATTGAACTGAGAAGGACTGAAGGGATAAAACTTGGATTTGCAAGTGGGGGA
>CM053568.1:68489348-68564748 GCA_028646485.1 Cryptoprocta ferox
GAAAACAAACTGAGGGGGGAAGGGGAAGGGGGAAAGGTAATGGGGGGTGATGGTCTTGCGGGAGGTCACTTGTGGGGAAGAGCACTGGGTGCTATATGGAAACCAACCTGACAATAAACTATAAAGTTAAAAAAAAATAAAATAAAATTAGCTTTATTTTTTGCTTATTGTGTGGAATTTCTGAATATTCACAAAAGTTGTTTAAAGAGAATAAGAAATTTTTGACATCCCACTATACCAATAACAAATGTAAATATTTCCATGTATAGATTTAAAGAACTTTTCCAAGTAATATTAAAAATGTACACAAAATATACAATATATAATGATTTTTAAGCTGTCTTTTTCGTATACCATTAGCATACTTTATGCCCACTAATTAGATACCTACATTATGATTTTGAAGTGGCTGTCCATTTGCTCCCAAAATACAATCAGTGTTCAAATATACTATTTAGAAAACTGAAATTACTAGACAACTAACTGCAGTAAGGTATGTTAATAATAAATATAGGTACTCCTTTACTATTACTATTTAAAATGGTTGATATTTGTTAAATATTTTTAAAATATTACCCAGTTATAAAGGGTTCACTTCAGTATAAACTCGAAAGCACTTTTTCACAACAAAGCAATAAAATGGAAGCTAAATAACTACTGGCTGAATATTCGAATTCTGGACATTCAATATAGGCACCTTTGAAGCAAAAGTGAATTGAAAGACAATATTTGGTTGGTAACTAAATTATATTCTGGCCATTTTTTGCCTAACACAATTTCCTTCATATTTCCACATCACACACAGAAATTCGTTTGGTTTGCCAGAATCAACCTCATAATCGATAAGGATAATTGTATTATTTAAAAACCTGTAGTGCAACTCAGCCTGATGACTTTGTTACCTTTGAATTTCTGAGGAATAAATCAGCCTTATGCAGACCACTTCTAAAAAAAGTCCAAATTGGAGTCTAATCCTGATTTAAAATATCTTAAAATGTTTCTTAGTTATCTTTCTCATTTTGTCTAACGGCTTCAAAAAGCTCTGTAGACACTATCTCATCAATTCTTGGAGGATCCCTGGGCAGCAATTGTCGTAGAGGTTTTCCTATTACTATCACCATTCCCATGAAAAGGAGGCCCTGGGAGGTTCCTTGAATTGCTCAAGGTTATAGACTGAAGCCAAGAAGTAGCTAAACCCAGAATCCAGGTCCCCGGGCTCCCTTTCCATATGGCATTTTCTCTCTGCAATAAATAACATTGCTGTTCTGGAAGTTGGCTCTCTGATCATGTTTTATGCAGCAGAATTCAAATTAATAGGAGTTGCTCAGTGCTATGATATTTATTTTAGATGGAGGCTGTGTATACTTATGAAACACATGAAATGCAGCGCTCTGCGTCCATTTGTTTTGCCCTCATAATGATCTTTGGGGACTGCCCTGTGATTGGTAGGACGATGGAGATTGGCATTTATCATTAAGGAGACTGAAATGGCAGTACCAGCACATTCACAATTCCATCACCCACTGCATATAGACATGGGCAGAGTTTACATAACTTGAATAAAAGGTCCCTCAGTGTTTGACAAACTTGGTGACTCATCAGAAAAATCAGACTGAATGGTGTAAATTCTTCTAAATCAGATAAAGACAATTCTGAAAACAGCGCACTTGGAGAAAGTAGGGTTTTCTTCCTTGAATTGAGTTCCCTCCCACTCATTTTAAAATCAGCCAGAAGGTTAACAACTTTTTTTTAATCACGGGCTTCCCACTGCTACTTCCCGGCATGAAGTCATAATTCTCTGTTTGTGGCATCATAATTATTTCCATAGCAACTAATGGTGATATCAGAGCTCAAGACTGGAGCTTCAAGAGGGAAGGGAACTATAGGGACAGATGATATCTTAAAAATAAAGATTATGTTTTCAAGCAGATGTTCCTAAAAGAAAAGAAATGAATGGAAAGATTACCCACATTAAGGGAAAATCATAATTAGAATGTAGATGCTTATTAAGTAATCATTCAGCTAATGATCTCTTTCCTAGAACAAAGGATAGAAATTGAAAAAGGAGAAAAACGAAGGAAATATATCAATGAGAGGATCTTTTATGAACTAATCTATTATTTTAAATACAGACAGCTATATATTTTTTAAATATAGCTGAGGATGCTTAGTGTTTGATGTGCACTAAAGAGATAATTATAATTGCAAGCATTGCTGAATCCATAGGGAAATTTGAGTTGTGTGTTTTCACTAAGGTACTTTGAGGAATATATGCCATAAATCATGTTCATGTATTAGTGATACAAGCAGTTTAACACTAATTATCAGAGTTCAGATTAAATCTCACATTTTATCATGATCTCATACCCTTGCCCTACAAAGCATGATTTATGCAGTCTAGGTTCGTTTGATCTCTTCTTGTGTTGATGGACATACATACCTAGTATGGCTTCAAGAAATGGGGTTTTTAATTTTTTTTTTTTTTTAGTATTTATTTATCATTGAGAGAGACACAGAGCATGATCATGGGAGGGGCAGAAGAGGGGGAGGCACAGAATCTGAAGCAGGCTCCAGGCTCTGAGCTGTCTGCACAGAGCCTGATGCAGAACTCGAACTCACAAACTGTGAGATCGTGACCTGAGCTGAAGTCGGATGCTCAACCGACTGAGCCACCCAGGCGCCCCTAAGAAATGTTGATTCATGTTTCATACAAACTGAAATCTAAAAAATATAAATTTTTCATTTATTGCTGTAGGGTGGGAAGATAGGAGAGGGTGGTTCAGTAGGCAGCTTCCGACTTTTCACCCAACAAGCCCTTTTCCTGGTATTCACAGCCTTATATAATCTCCCTTTGGGTGGGAGCTGAAGTTAATCTACTTCTAATACAATATGGCAGGCGTGACAAGAAAGAAAAGTTACAAAATGACTAAGATTTCCACCTTGAACACTTGCTTTCCGGTTGCCCATTTGGGGAGAACTAGCTGCCACGTCTTGCCAGGGTGACCAACTGTCAAAGTTTTCCTAGAACTTTCCTGCTTGTAACACTGAAAGTCCTGAATATGGAAGAGTCGGTCAGCTTAGCAAGAGGGCCATGTGAGTAAGCTTGGAATTCCCGGAGGCCTGCCAAGAGCCATGTGAATTAACTTGGAAGAGTATCTTCTAAAGAAAAGGCCAGTCACCTTTTTCTGGAAAGGGTCAGATAGCAAATAATTTAGACTTTGTAGGCCATAGAGTCTCTGTTACCATGTTTCAATAGTATACGGGATTTGTTGTAATTTGGTATGGGAAAGCACACAGACATGAAAATGACTGTCATGAAGAAAAAAGTTTTTCTATTACTAACATAGCATGCCACATGGACTCAGGGAGGGGAACTGCAGGTTGAGAGCTTTCCTGGGAAGGAATGGGCCAGGCAAAGTAAACGGGGTAAGCAAGTTTAGGATTGAACAGTTTGAAAAATGGGGTCAGGCTCTGGGCATAGGGGCTGTCCTTCATTGTCTAGTACCTGGGCCTGGGGTGATTAGGTCAACGGATAGTGGCCCAGATTATAAAAGGTGATGGCTGGAGGTATGGGCTCTGGATTGATTGACTTATATATCAAAGGTGATCTCTCAGGCAAGTTATTTATTATCTCTGCAAATCAGCTAACCCTGGGAGGGGCTGTCCCTCTCAGGTCAGCAAAGACCCAAATATCAGAGCATCAAGAATACTGAAAATAGGAAAATATAGTGAATACATGCAAATAGTCGACAGAGCAAAACGAGCCCTAGACAATATGTAAACTAATGAACATTGCTGTGATCCCAGAAAGCATAGTTTGCTGACTCCTAATTTCAGGCCTGTCAGCAGTCACTTGACTTAATTTGAAAGCAGGCCCCTTCGGGGCACCTGGGTAGCTCAGTCCGTTGAGCATCTGACTTCGGCTCAGGTCATGATCTCTCAGTCTGTGAGTGCGAACCCTGAATCGGGCTCTGTGCTGACAGCTCAGAGCCTGGAGTCTGCTTCGGATTCTGTGTCTCCCTCACTCTCTGCCCCTCCCCTGCTCGTGCTCAGTCTCTTTCTCTCTCAAAAATAAATAACCATTAAAAAAAAAAAAAAAAAAAAAAAAAGAAAGGAAGCAGGCCCTTCCCCAACAGAGCCTTCAGAAGAGACTGCAGCTCTGGCCACAGCTTGACCACATCCTCATGAGAGACTCTGAGCTACAATCTCCCCAGCCAAACCATGCCCAGATTCCTGATCCACAAAAACTATGAGATAATAGGTACTTATTGTTTAATGTCACTCTGTTTTCAGGGTACTTGTTACACAGCAATAGATAACTAAAAAAGATGGGTTGAATAGAAATATCACGGAATCTTGAAAAGGATCTTGAGTCTTTAGTGAAATTTTTTTCTTCAACAAAATCTTTGATAAATCAATCAGACTCTGTTTCAACATTTCTTCTGAAATTCCTTAGCTCTCAAGAAGTCCATTTCATTTTTTGACAATTCAAATTTTAAAAAGTGTTTCTTGAGATTGGCGTAGGGGAGCAAAGCTTTCACTCTCAAAGGCATGTATCACTGTTTGACCTCAGGTTCTGTGGCTTGACCCTCTGATACAGTAGTTTCCAAACTTTTCAGATTGGTGTACCTATTGCATTCGACATCTGAAACAGACCATTTGTTAACAACCTTCTCTATATAATCAAATTATTTTCAGTAATAATGATGCAATAATCAGTAATTACTTATATATTGTTCTTTGTTTTTAAAAAAGAATTTTAAAAGAAAGAAGAAATTTCATTGTTAGAGATATTATTCCAATTCAGTAATGTATTGCTGCAATAAAATTTGCACTCACCAAACAAAAATAGTATTCTTCTGCTATGGTATGAGTATTTGGTTTCCCCCCTTCCCCCCCACCAAATTGGTAAGTTGAAATCTTAACTGCCTAAAGTAATGATATTTGGAGGTGGAGACTTGGGCAATGTTTATGTCCTGAAGGCAAGAGTCCTCATGGATGGGATTAGTGCCCTTAAAAGAGGCTCCAGAGAGATTCCCTGGTCCCTCCCACCAAGTGAAGACACAGCAGGAAGGCAACATCCATGGTCCTTCCAGAAAACCAGGGGGTCCTCTCTAAACACCTAATCTTCTGGTGCCATGATCCTGGACTGTCAGCCACCAGAAAGGTGAGAAATGAATGAACGTGAGTTGTTTATAAGCTACCCAGTCTGTGGCATTTTGTTACAGCAGTCTGAATGCACTAAAACAACTTTGCAATTTGTAATCTGTTTCACAGCTTTATAATTTAAACCCAAACAAATCTCCAAGTGGTCAGATAGAATGACAAAATCGCTGTGATTCAAGTTCTGTTTCTTCCACTTCACAATCACTCTACCAACATTGTTTATTTCAAATCTACTATTTCATTGCAGGAATGCGTAATCCCACAGCGACTGAAGACTGTGACTGAGGCAAGCATGAACAGTTCAGAACCATTAGGAACTTAATCTAGAAACCAATTCCTGGAACAGTCTGGGTGTTTTGGACGCTGGGAGTTTTCCAAATTAGCTTCCACGCAGAATATAATGTTTATTGAAGTATAAGTAATAAAAACATGCCAATCTGAAGCTTACATATCTATTATTAAAACCTAAGAGTAACTGCAACAATTATTTTGAACTCAGACCAAAAAAAGGTTTTTGGTGGAGGAATATTTTCTTCACTGACATTATTCAGAATGGCTGACACATGGAGATAATAAAAAGCAGACTAACTTTTCCTTGGTGTTATTTTTGAGTCACTCCAGTGCCTGCACCAAAGGCAGTGTTCCCTCACTACCCTGTGGAAGTCCATTTTATAAAGCTGGGGAAAGCAAAGTTTCTCCAGTTAAAACTTGAGCAGAAGGTTCTCCACCACCTGTGCCTGGTGGGGGAAGAGCCAGTTACCATTCACCTAAGGCATTTCTACAGGAGGGCTCCATGGAGGAAATTCACAGATCAAAGTCAAACTTATCTGAAAACAGCTCGTTTGCACCGGAAGCATGCAGCTGGTAGTGGTAGGGAAAGGAGATTTGAAATAGACAGGGCCAAAATCTACCTTGTGGAAAAATTCCTAAGTTATCCATAATTAAAAACACCTATCCACTATGCTAGAAGGAAGACTGAGGCGTCTTTCTATTCTCTCTGTGTAGATAATAGAAATGTGTGTTATCATATGCTGTAACATGAAGACTTGCTCAAAGAGTCTGCAGTCCAAAATGTAGGCTAAAAAGTATCATAGACGTGTGTCAGGCAGTTAACCAGTGAGGACATGTTGGCATTCCCCCCCCCTGCCCCCCCCCTCCCCGCACTGGACTTTAGGGTGTTTGTAGTATTTGCCAATTTTTTAAACATTATAACTTGTTGTGACATAGTTTATATTCTAAATAAATACCTAAATTTCTTTTCTCAAGGAAGATCCCCAGGGGCGCCTGGGTGGCTCAGTCGGTTAAATGTCTGAATTCAGCGCCCATCATGATCTCCTGGTTTGTGAGTTCGAGCCCCGTGTTGGGCTCTGTGCTGACAACTCAGAGCCTAGAGCCTGCTTCAGATTCTGTGTCTCCCTCTTTCTCTGCCCCTCCCCTGCTCATATTCTCTCTCTGTCTCTCAAAAATAAATAAACATAAAAAAAAGAAGGTCCCCAAATTATATAAGAATTAGGCCTCACAAAATCTGGACCACTCCTGTGAAAAGCACGTTTGGTCAGATTCTATCTTTCCTTCTCCTTCTCCTTTTCCTTCTTTTTCAACAAATAAGGAAATGGAGACCTAAAGAAGTTTAATCGATCCTCTACCCACACGAAGGCTAAACATATATATTGACCATTTTCACATCTCCCCAAAAGCTCCTTTTTCCTTTTACTACACTTTCTCACAGAGGCTTTTGCCTACTGCCAGCAATATAATAGCTTATACTTTCTTCCTGAATAAATGAATTCTTATTTTGTTTTACTTGTTTTTCACATAATTTGTTTTCCAGATCTGTGATGTGTAAACTGTCCCATTTTTCCTTTTATGAGCACATACCAGTCTGCTGATGTCTCTCTTAAAACAGCACCTACAACGATGCACACAGCCTGAATTTCTGTTTAATATTCACTAATGAAAATACTTACTACTTTCTTTCCCTTAGGCTGATTCCGATAACCATCCCATACTATTCTCTCTGAATCTAACTTTTAAAAGTGATCAGAGGTTTACTTAGAAACAATATGAGGCATAAAATGGATATTTATAACCATATCTCTCATTAAGAAAAGTTCTTCAAAAGCCAAGATTGGTCTCAATTCCAGGGTTAAAATTATCTGCAAAGTCAATTTCAGAAGAGCATTTAAAGTATGCTGGAAAGAAAAACAAGGAATGTTGATCATATATCACATTTTTTGCATAGGATTAGATTTCTTAAGTATATTAGTATTATATATGATGAATATTATATTACTGGCCTGCTCTTAGCACCCTCAGGGACTGGCCTACCGTAGGAGTACTCAGGTCTTGCTCAACCCTAAGAGACAACAGCTTGAGAGGAGAAAAGGCAGGAACAGGTACTTAAACCCCTGTCTTAGGCAACTACTTCTGTCTGAAAGAGGTGCCCTGGGCAGACGTTTGGAAAATCCAAAAGCTTTTTGATTTGCTTTAAAACTTTTGAACCCTTTCCCTTGTTACTGCCAGGAAAGATGAAGGACATTTGTTCCATCTGTAATTAAAAGGACTTCTTCCTTTTCATTCGTACAGTTGCCTTACAATTTGGCTTTGCTCTGACCATTCAGCAGTCTTCCAGGGTCTGTCTGTTCATGACATAAAAAAATCAGGTGCAGACATTGTCTAAGGTGCAAATCCAACCCAGTGAGGTTTGGCCAGGGGAATGAGGATGCAGAACTACAAATACGTAGTGACTTTTCTAAATACTTGAATTTTCCGTTGGAAAGAGGCAGAATTTAGGTTGCCCATTTAGAAATTCTTCAGATGACAGTTATGAGACTTGTATTCACATTGTCGAGTACCCAAAGTGGATGCAGGCAGAACTGGGGTAGCAAAGATTACCTATGGGGCCCTCCACTATTTTTTTTTATAAAGTTTAAAAAATTTTTTTTTCGTTTTTATTTTTATTTTTGAGAGAGAGAGAGAGAGAGAGAGAGAGAGAGGCAGAAAGCGAGTGGGGGAGGGGCAGAGAGAGAGGGAAACACAGAATCCCAAGCAGGCTCCAGGTTCTAAGCACTTAGCACAGAGGCCAATGGGGGACTTAAACCCAGGAACGGGGACATCATGACCTGAGCCCAAGTCAGATGCTTAACTGACTGAGTCACCCAGGCACCCCCTTCCACTCTTTATTATGCCAACCCTTCCCCAAATGATAACTTGCCTCTGAGTACTGGCATGAGGCTCTGGTGTTTTCATCTCATTTCCCTAGTCTCTTGGTAGGTTTTATATTTCCCACCTCTTTTCCAAGACCCACCACTCACCAACTAGTTGATCCCAAATATCTGTTCGATTCCTCTATGTCTGCCTGCCAAAAAGATATAACCTGGATGAGGTTAAGCAAATAAATCTAGTCCAAGTCTTTGAACAGTTAAACTGAGGCATGAAATTGGGGATTTCCCAGTGAGAATGTACCTGAGAGCAGCAGCTTTCTAACTCTTCTTTTTAACCTAGACTCTTTGCAATTGTTTTTTTACATGTTTTTTAATGTTTTTGTTTTTTAATGTTGAGAGAGAGAGAGAGAGAGAGAGAGTGTGAGCAGGGGAGGAGCAGAGAGGGAGACACAAAATCTGAAGCGGGCTCCGGGCTCTCAGCACAGAGCCCCCACAAGGGGCTCCAACTCATGAGCTGTGAGATCCTGACCAGTGCGGAAGTCTGATACTTAACCGACTGAGCCACCCAGGTTCCTCCCTTTGTTAAACAACAAAATTCAGCCAAGTGAATTTGAGATCTAATTGGCTTTATTAAACAATTCATGAATCATGTACCACCCCATCTAGCAAATCAAAAGGAGCTCCATCTAGCTTCAGAAAATGAAAGGTTTTTAAAGGTAGAGAAGGAGTAGGAAAAAGGAAATTATTAGCACAGAATCCATTGTTTGAGCCAAGGCCGCCCTCCTAAGGGGAATGGAAAGGGTCTATTGGTAAATGTCCTAGCGTTAGCCAGGAAATTTCAGCTTCACAGGTTAGAGGTTACCTTCTGGGGGTGTTGGGGGAGGGCTGAAACTGCAGTTAGGTTAAGATTAAGCCTTGGTTGACCGATATGTGGGCCTTAACATGAGTGACTCCATTTGGAACCCACGGTTTTCTTTTTAACATAATAAATTCATTTTGCATTGGGGCGCATCCATCCATCCGTGTATATAAATGAAATAAAAACAAGGAATTCACAAAACAATACCAGAGAAGGCGCACTATAATGTTTTCTATTAAACTTATTTTTCCAATGCTGGTCAATTCTCACTAATTTTATTATATTACCCACCAGAGGGTCATAGCCATCATTTGAAAAACACTGCCTCCGAGGAAACATCAGTAGCCCCCCTCTCCTGAGCACAGCAGTGAATGTACCCCATCAGAAATCATGTTGCAGCCCAGCCTGGAATGTGTTCCAGGAAATTTGAGGGTTTGAGGGAACAGGGAGTACACTTGCCTCCCACCTCAGTAAAACAGCCTGTTCTTGTTTCGCCTTTCCTGTATTCTCAGTAACAATGTGATCACACCATATGTACTATTTTGTATTTCTCTGGCCTGCTTTCTCAAATATGCATAACAAGAAAAATGAATAGCACTAATGTCATTTTGTTAAATATGTCTATTATAGAGATGCTATGGTTCAGTGCTAATGGAGTTTTTTGGTCTTTCTGAATTCCTGATGTTGCAAGCTACAGTGATTTATGGAAGGCCAGAGTGTTTTGCTGCAACAGAGGTCTGTCATGTTAAACACCCACCAGCTCCCTGCCTGTTTTGTACCACAACCCACATTAATTTTCCCGTGACTCAACCTCTACATCCAATCCATCATGAGTCCTATTGACTCTACTTCCAAAATAGACTATATATATATATATATATATATATATATATATATATGAAGATGACATTATCTTCCCAGCTACCCCCCCAACCCACCACCTTATTCCAAGCCACTTCCATTCTTCCCTAGGATACTACAAAGTCTTCTTAATTGGGTTTCCCTGCTTCCCATCTTGCCTTGCTAGAGTCCATTGTTCATCACACAGTCAAATTGTTAATTTCAAATGTAAATTAGGCAAGCTCACGTCCCTGCTTAAAGAAGGAAATATAAAGATATGTCACACATGTGTGTATCTATATATATGGATGTGTGTGTGTATGAAAACTTTCTCTCTCTCAAGTAGCATGGTTGCTTTAGGAGAAGAACTCCACCTAAGATGTGCAGTTTTCCCAACTCTTTAATATCTTCAGCTGTGTGTAGTTCTGTGTGTGTGCAAAAATAAGGGTGGGGAAAAAATGAAAACCAACTCTCTCTCTCTCTCTCTCTCTCTCTCACACACACACACACACACACACACAGCCTAATCAGTGGCTTCTAAATCCTAAACTTTGCCATGGCTCCCAGTGCCCACCGGGTCTAGCCCTGCGTCTTTCTTCTAGTATCCATGCCTCAGGTACTATTCTCCAGCCATGCTCAGCACCTTTCATCCTCCAGACACAGTGAGCTGTTTCAAGTGGATAGTTTCCTTTACATGACCAGCATCCTTCCATTCTTCATGTCTTGGCTCAAAGGGCACCTTAAAAAAGCCCTTCCCGGGGTGCCTGGGTGGCCTAGTCGGTTGAGTGTCCGACTTTGGCTCATGCTCTCATGGTTTATGAGTTTGAGCCCCGCGTCAGGGTCTGTGCTGACAGCTCAGAGCCTGAAGCCTGCTTGGGATTCTGTGTCTCTTTCCCTCTCTGCTTCTCCACCACTCATTCTCTCTCTCTCTCTCTCTCTCTCTCTCTCTCTCTCTCTCTCTCCCTCTCAAAAATAAATAAAAAAACATTTTAAAAAAGTTAAAAAATGAAAAACAAAAACAAAGCCCTTCCCTAAAGCAGCGCTTCTAAGCCCACTAGATTTCCTATATAATGTTCATCACAAATGGAACCAACCTGTTTACTTGTTTACTCCTTTGTATGCTCATTGTTTGTCTCTATTAGCAAAGAAGTGTCATAAGGCATATTCCCCATTAAATTCCAGTACTCGGCACAGTGCTTGTTACATAGTATGCCCTCAATAAATATATGAAAATTGACACCTGCTTATGATATATTATGCTTACACTTAATATGATATGTTACGTTCAAATGAAGGAGAATGGCATTTAAGCAATTTTTTCTATATTTAAAATAAGAAAATTCATTGTGCTCTTTACTTTTTACAACTAAAAGTTACTTCCAGAATATATGAAAATGTAATTCACTAATTTGTTGATTATTCACAAGTGTTGATTCCTCAAATGACTGTCCTAATTGGCATGGATTAGAGAAAATGTGCATTATTTTTCCCTATCTGGTAAACATTAATGCTGATTTAAGATTCCCAGTCTCCCACACTGTTCATAGATAATTACTTTTCCAGGGCAAAAATAGTAACATGAAAAAGTGCTCTATTTGACTTGTTATTACTCTTTATAGTTGTTTAAAATAACCAATCTCCCTATCAGTTAGATACGAAAGATTGTCAACCAAGAGTCTAGCTGAATTTGTGTCCCTTTTTTTGTGACAAGGATATTAGTTGAGGACGTTTCAATGATACTTTATAGCAGCATTAGGTTAACCAACCCCAACCAGCATCCAAACTTCTTAAGCTCCTTTCAGAACCATGGAACTCTTGAAAATTCTGTGCATGTTTAAATAAAACTAGTATGTTGCCTGGATATTTGTAACTGTGCAAAAACATTCATTTCACCTTGAGATCATCTTTCCATCAGAAACCATTTCTCACTTGGTTAGGAATGGAAGAGCAACACACACCTCTATGAAACCTATATAGACATCTCAATCAACCTATTCCTCTTCTTCATCAGTTAATTATTTCCTTATAGGTGCATTCCAGAATACATAGAAATACTTGACCTGTTTGAGTCATTTAGGCAAGACATTTGTGCCTCTTGGCTAACACATCCAGGTTTACTTTCTCATCACCATTGTTGTCGATCAAGACAAGAATTTTTTACCACCTGTTATAATGTCCCAACACGAACGAGGTCAGCAGCTGACTTCTTTTTTTTTTGATTTTTTAATGTTTATTTACTTTTGAGAGAGACAGAGACAGAGTCCAAGTGGAGGAGGGGCAGAGAGAGAAGGAGATGCAGAATTTGAAGGAGGCTCCAGGCTCTGAGCTATCAGCACAGAGCCTGACACAGGGGCTCTCATGGACCGTGAGATCATGACTTGAGCTGAAGCTGGACGCTTAGCCGACTGAGCCACCCAGGCTTCCCAACAGCAGCTGACTTCTAAGGAGCACTTACTACGTGCTAGTCACTCTGCTCATTAATTCATTATTTCACTTAATTCTCCCTCAAAACTTTTGAAACAGCTACAATTATTATCCCCATGTTGCAGATGAGAAAAATGAGGCCCGGAAAAGCTAACTAGGTTTCCCAGGGTCATATGCTGAGATTCAAGTTCAGCAACGTGACTCATGTCCTGTGCTACTGGCCAATCCATGCTCACATTTCCAATGATAACATCACTGGTGAGTTCCTGTGCCCCAGGAGCAGTTCCCCCTTCTCAATGTCCCCTGCTTCCTAGCTGCTGTGCTCTAAGTGTCTCTCACAAACAGAAGAGTCATGTGACTCACTGTGACATATTCAGAAGTATAAGGAGACAGACACATTCATTTCTTCATCGTCCCCATTTGCTGCATATGGGTCTCCTGGCTTTCCCCTCAACAGAGGCAGGAAGCACCTTCCCGCTCTGAACTTCTGGATCTCTCTTCTTTCCTCCTTCCTCTTCTCCAGGAAGTAAGAGAAGATGGGAATGACACCACCTTCGTAAACCCAGAAAGGAAAAGGCCACTCATGCAGTGAAAGGAAATGTCACTCTGCCACTTATACCACCTCCTCGCCGTCACTTGTCTCCCAGGAAGTGGGGGAATGGAATGGTGTTTAAATGAGACACCTTCACATCTTTTCTCAATCTCACAGCTCAAGACAACTCCAAGGTCAATTTTCTTCTAGGCTTAACTTAATAACTACTTGGAACAAGGAGAGGAGAGAAGAACAATCTATTTTCTTCCACACAGATAAGCAAGCACGAAGGTTCATGACTGATTTAACATTTTGTATTTGGATGCTGCTCTCAGCATAAAGGTGATAGAAATGACTACAAATTTATGTGAGGACATAAATAGAGATGCCATTTTAAGGTGTGATGAGCAAAAATCCTTCAGCCTTGGACCAAAGTCATTTTTTTAATGAAATATTGACTAATAATTCTTAACTAAAGTAAGTAAAAATGCATTTCAAGAGACACGAAACCAAGCTTTGTCCAGCTTAAGCCATCCAGTTCCATAAGTATATTCTTCCCACAAAGAAGTGTTTATCACAGGCTTGCACACAGTTTGGAGACACATTAAGAATTATATTTGTTTTCTTCTTTTTTCATTATCCTGTTTCTTTTACCTACTTTTTTTTAGTCATACACCTTTAGAGTCTATAATTTATGACTTGTTTCTTACAAATACAAAGCCACTTCCATGTCAACTTAATTTGTTATAATTCCAAAGTCTCTAGCAATATAAAAAAAATCAATAGCATAAATAAAGTAAATACACTATAGGGAAGCCTGCCAAAGAAGTCAAAATAATTCAGGTAAACCATGTCACTGTGAGTTCAGGTAGGCAATCTTCCATTATATGCACACGCGCACACACATGGCTGAACTGTACATCTATATGTATAAGCATATACGATATGTATCTCTCTTCTTAATGTTATATCTTCTGCTGCACTGTGTTATGAGATGGCAATAAGTTCAAGTTGGATTAAGAAGTTTTCCATATCAACCCCTGAGGACAGCTCATTATAGGTCTGACCTTTTGAGATTCTGTGTATTTCCCACTTAATCAGTGCTAGAATGAGTTTCTACTAAGTGGGATCTATAGGATTCCTATGGGAAAAGTGAAGCCATTTAAAAAATAATGAGCCTCCCTTCTACCCCCTCTCCCTTTCCATTTTGAGCTCTATTAGGCCATGATAATAGTGTTCATCTAGGCTACACAAAAGCATAGCATAAGAGTACACTGTTTTCACTATGCAGGCAAGGAATGTGCTCAGAAGGTTTGGGGGAGCTCAGAACGTAAGTGACACTTTACAACAAGATTAAAAAAAAGTGTTACTTGCCATTTCACTGATGACAAGAAAAAAAAGTTGCAAAAAAGTCCTCTGGGGCTTTTAGGTTTCAGTATCTCAGATTTTGACAGTGTAATTGGTTCCCTGTTGCCTGAGCAATCATATAGAATTGGAACTATCTCCATTTTGTCTCGTTACAGTAAAACACTTGATACTTTGGGTATGATCTCACAAATACTCTAGTTTGGTCACCAGTTCATTTCTCAAAACCCACAACGTGGGGTGTGTGTGTGTGTGTGTGTGTGTGTCTTACACTCCCCTAATCCCATTCCCTAATACCCCTAATTTCCTTCCCCAACCTTCTGTGAAACTGAACAGCATAATAGATGTAATTAGACCTTCTGTAATAGGACCGAATGGAGCAAGCAATGAGACTCCTTCTAGGGAAGCAATCAGTGCATTAGGTCCCCAGGACTGAAACCACTTTTAACAAGGTTTGGGGCTTAGGGAATGTCAGTCTAGGCTTCTATTGCTTCCCCAAGAGGAAGCTCTACCCTGAATGCAAATCTTCATTTACCATTTCCACAAAAGGAAGGAAAAGAACATTAGCTACCTTACTGCACACATAATGAAGCAAACTGGAGCTGTTAATATTTTTTTTATCACCAGTAAATCAACTATTCACAAGTGCTCTAAACTATAAATGTGTATTTCATCAATATTTTAAAACCATTCCCTATGTTTTCATCACAAACTGTGGGAAGAAGATAATACCAAATTATTTCAAACAAAGGCAGCCTTTATGTTTTCAGAAGCTGCTGAACTCTTTCTATAAGGGAGTAAAATTCAGTCACATAATATTCCTGACACATACATTTAAATAGTCAGTTTCAGTAACTACAGATATATTTACAGACTCAACACAACCTATTTGGTATTATTCTATTCCATGGTGCACCAAATTAAACTCCAGTGAAGAAAAATGTGCATCCTATTTATAGCATATAATGTACTTTACAGAGCCCCAAAAGACAAGCTAGCCTAAAGAATAAAGTTCTTCATAACTGGCAATAACATGTATATATACACAAATATATACAAATACATATATATGTGTATATATATATATGTATGTATGTATGTATATATACACATATATATATTTGGGGGCTATCTTTTTATTAATGACATGAATTCAACTATGAGACATTATTTGGGCAAATTCCAAGTGGTTTTCTTTTTACAAATATGTAAGTGGAGAGCTTGTTATACTACAGATTTGGGGACGATCTCAAAGCAAAATGTAGCTGTGACTCTGTCCAGAGGTAATGGTCAAATGGAGATATTGAGAAGACAGCAAGAAGTTTGCATATCATATCAAGGAATATTAGAGGTTACTTAGGAGGGATATTAAGCTCAGTTTGTGGAGAGTAGAAAGATTCCTACATGGTGTAATATCTCAGCTAAATTCCAAAGGATAAAACATAAACTAGGCAAAAAAAAAAAAATGGCAAGGAAAAGTGTTCGAGCAGTGGGATTATCAGATATTAAGACTGAAGACGATACAGAGTGTAGCACTGGTAGCACTATGCAAAGTTCGGTATAAGTCAAGTCTAGAAGACAAGAAAAAATGTAGGTAAGAGAAAGTAACTGAAAGATAAACAATGGCTAGATAATAAAAGTTCTTATAAGATCTGGAAAGAAGGTTGAAAATAGAAATCCAGTGAAGAGTTTAAGCAGTGTAATGACATGATATGTTTTGTATTAAAGAAATATCACTCTGCCAACATTTTGAAGAATGAGTTAGAAGAGTGCAATATAGGAGGCCAATGAGACCAGCTGGGAAGATACTATAAAATCCATATAGAGATAATGATGATATGTGTAGGAAATGGCCACAGAATTAAAAAGAAAAGC
The DNA here is from genome assembly GCA_028646485.1 of Cryptoprocta ferox. Taxonomy (NCBI): domain Eukaryota; kingdom Metazoa; phylum Chordata; class Mammalia; order Carnivora; family Eupleridae; genus Cryptoprocta; species Cryptoprocta ferox. The sequence continues at coordinate 68,505,574 of CM053568.1, forward strand.
AAATTAATTTGAAAGTAACTTAGGACAAGAAAGAGAGAGAGAGAGAGAGAGAGAGAGAGAGAAACCATAAGAGACCCTTAACAACAGAGAACAAACTGAGACTTGATGGCAGGCAGGTGGGCTAAATGGGTGATGGGTATTAAGGAGGACACTTGTCATATACTTGTCATATTGAGCACTGGGTGTTGTATATAAGTGATGAATCACTAAATTCTACTCCTGAAACCAAAATCACACTACATGTTAACTAACTAGAATTAAATAACAATTTGAAAAATAAAAAGAATAATAACCACATTTATGGTTTATGCCCTCATGTTTTTTAAATTAACAGGCTGCATTTTAAAGAAGTGTTAGATTTACAGAACAAAAAACAGAGTCCATATGCCCCCCACCACAATTTCCTCTATTATTAATGTAGTCCATTAATGTGATATGTTTGTTACAATTAATTAATAATATAAATTCATTATTTCAGTTCTTAAAGTGCATGGCTTACATTAAGGTTCACCTTTGTACAGTTTCATGGGTTTTGCAAATTGCATAATGTCATGTATCCACCATTACAGTTTCATATAGAAGAGTTCTACTACCTTAAAAGTCACCCTGTCCTCTGTATTCTGTTTCATTGATCCATTTTCCTATTTTTTCACTAATATCACACTGTATTAATTATTGTAGCTTTACATTAAGCCCTGAAGTTGGTTGGTGTCAGTCCTCTGACTTTGTTCTTCTTCATTAACATTGTGTGGTCCACTCTGAGTCCTCTGGCTTTCCATATGAACTTTAGAATCAGTTTATTAATACCCACAAGAGAACTTATTGAAATTTTAAGTACAATTGTACTGAATCTACAGATCAAGTTTGGAAGAACTGATAAGTTAGCAATATTGAGTATTCCTATTCATAAATATAGACTTTCTCTCTACTTAGTTAGATCTTCTTTGGTTTCTTTCATCAAAGTTTTATAATTTTCTTTGTATAAATCCTTGCATGTTTTGTTAGCTTTATATCTAATTATTTCATCATTTTTGTCATAATGTAAATGAGTTCATGCTTTTAAATTTCAAATTCAAATTGTTCATTGCTGGTATAAGCAATTGACTTTTCTATACTAACCTTGTATCATGTAAACTTGCTACAAATTCTTGGTAGATTCAGAGAGTTTTTGTTGATTCTTTGGTATTTCTACATAGACAATCACATTGTTTATTAAGAAAAAAAGACCATTTTATTTGTTCCTTCCTAATCCATATGCCTTTATTTCCTTTTCTTGTCTAACTGAATTTGCTAGGATTTTTAATAGATTGTTGAATGGCAGTGTTGAGAGGGAATTTCGTTGCATCATTTCTCATCTTTAGGAGAAAGGATATGGGTTTTCACCATTAAGTATGTTGTTAGATATAGGTTTTTTGGATATTTTCTTTGTCATCTTTAGGAAGCTCCCATCTATTCCAAGTTTGTTGAGACTCTTTATCTTGAATGGATTTTGAATTTTGTCAAACGCTTTTTCTGCATCTATTGATAGGACATATGATGTTTCTTCAACTTGAAGTGAAGAATTAAATCACTTGATTTTTCAAATGTTCAGTCAGCCTGGGCTACCTGGAATAAATCCCACTTGGTCATAGCATATAATTATTTTATACGTTGCTAGATTTACATTGTTAACCTTTTGTTGAGGATTTTTGCATTTATATTCATGAGAGCTACTACTCTATAGTTTTCCTTTCTTTTGATGTCTTTCCTGTTTTTGGTCCTCATTTTTAATCTAGAAATGTAGAGGACAGCTGGAAACACATGTAGAAAAGAAGTGTGTATGTGTATGTTTGCATGTGAATTCTCACTGGTTTTCTTTATTCTGTTTTCTTGTAGTATGAACTGACTGAAACTGGATTCTCTCCTAGCTCTGCAGGCTCTAGGAAATTAGAGCCACTGAGACCCTAGGCTCACAAATCTTGACACTCACCATAGACATAGACTTCTGGAGGATTCTCTTCTTTAAACAGATCTGAGAAAACAGAAATATCTTTCCAATTCTAGTCTTCCCATGGATTAATTATCCATACACACATGCTTTACACAAACACGTATATGACTGTCTAACAGAACTGTTTCTGCTCGCATGCAAATTTTCTTGAGATTGCCCTCTCCTAATCTTTGATGAATTTACCAAGAGGACTTGATACTGCATATTTCATTTCCCCCTTTCTTGTAAGTGACTTCTTTATTGCTGTCTAGAAGGATAACTACATCAGTTAAAGGTACAAATAAAGAACACTGGATCATTAAAAGCAAATAATGTTCCTTGGCTGCCATACTTGTCTTTTACCTCCTTATCTTATCTTTACATAAATAATTTCAGAAAGCTGGAGTATTTTTGTCTTTTAATTGCCTCAAACCAGTCATCTTAGTATATGTTGATGCTGAGGAATAGAAACTGCAAAATATGACATTTATAATAAAGAATGAGAATTGTTCCGCCTCTGGAATAAAACAGTGGTACCAAATTATATGTGATAGCCGAACATAAGTGAATGCCATTAGACCTCTGTTTGGTCAAGGTCATCAAAGATTGGTGGGAGAACTGACAATGCGGAGCACAAATTTTATATTCTGAATCTCATTTTTAAATCAGATTTTTAAAAACTGTGGAGTACCACAGAAATAAATCAAATCCAACACACACAAATAAATCACAACTCATAAAACATGCACAGTAATGAAAAGAAAACAACATTCACTGGGAGCAGAAAAAACAGACAAAAATGATACAAACAAACCTTTTATAAAAGCAGATGATTAGAATTAACATCTCAATTCAAATCAGATGAAAACTTAACAATGATGTTTCTTTTATGCCCATTATGTACATTGTCATTGTATTTGATTATTGTTCATGTAGCCTAGAAAGATTTCAATCATGGCCAATTGTTATAGCCTCTAAAATATGAAGAGGTGAATGGAGTAAGAAGAGACTTAAATAATCTCAGTGTTTTTTCCCAAGAGCTTTAAGAGTAGATGTGCCCATCAAGAGGTTTAGGATGCTAGACAAATAGAATTGGGACAATAATAGCCCTCTGTGTTATCTATTACATTTTCTTTTAAAGGATTTTCCCCCTTCATACTTCTCTCTCTCTTATTTTTAATAACCTCTTGGGATTTCATCAATTATAATCTATTTCTTTTTCTTTTCATACACATTGTCTCATAGTTTACTGTTGCAGCATTGATTTATAATCCTAGACTGCTATGACAAAAAACATTAACACATTAGTAAAAATCCCTTTTGCTTTCTAAAAGCATCAGAAAATCTCCTTTGAAATAGACTTAAGAAAACAATGGTGTCTGTTAATAAACCAACCACCCTACCTATTTCTTCTAAGAGATATGATACATATGCTCCCAGATCCAAAGTCATATATTAGCTGAGGAGAATCCCAGCAATCCAATTCCAAATATCAGGGACTGAGATAATAATTGGTTCAGTTGGGTCAAATGCCAGTTCTAACGTGGGCTAGAAGAATGATTCTGTCTAGCATGTACATGGGTTCAAGGTCCTACCACTGTGTGTCATATATGTTTGACATTGAAGGAGTTGATATAGAAAGACATGATTCTGGGTCTCAGAGTTGCTGTTGGCAGAAGAGATCCCCACATGTAACCTGAAAAATATAAGCTTTCTCACAGAAGGCCATCTTATCAAAGTATTTAGATGACCATAAATCCTTTGTAAACCTCTTATTCTGTACTGCTTTTATCTCTGAAGATAAGAAAATAAATCAGCACAAACTCATGGACCACGAGATCATGACCTGAGCTGAAGTCAAAGGCTCAACTGACTGAGCCACCCAGGTGCCTGGAGTCTGCTTCAGTTTCTGTGTCTCCCTCTCTCTCTGCACTTCCCCTGCTTGCACTCTGTCTCTCTCCAAAAATAAATAAACATTAAAAAATATTTTAAAAAATAAAAAAGATATGCCCTTTACTAGCCATAAGTACTAATTATCTTAGTTTCTACTGTCTTAAATGTTCAGCTTTCTATCAAATATTACAAGACATACAAAGAATCAAGGGAAAATATTAAACACAATGTTAAGAGACAAAGCAGTATATAAAACCAGACTCAGATATAATCCCAGTGTTTGAACTACTGGACAAGGAATTTAAAATATCCATGATTAATATGTTAAGAGATCTAAAAATAATACGATACAATGGAATAAAAATAATTGAAATGAAACTCATAGTAGCAAAGATGAAGAATGTCATCAGTAGACTCATTAGTATGTTTCACGAATCCAAGGAAATAATTAGTGAATTTGAAAATATGTCAGTAGAAATTATCCACATTAAAATGCAAAGAGTAAAAAAAAAGTTGAAAAAAACCAGAGTAGAGTATGTAAGAGCTGTGGAACAATATACAATGTTCTAACACCCATGTAATTAGTATTCCAAAAGAAGTGATAGAAGGGGGTAGACGAAATTATTTGAAGAGATGATGGTTATGAATTTTACAAAATTAATAAAGATACTAACCACAGTTCCCAGACCTCAGAAAATAATCACACACACACACACCAACATAACATCAAAGTAGACTTTGATAATAAGAAATATTACTATGAATAGAGAAGAATATTACATAATGATAAAAAGTGCAACTCACCAGAAAGTCATAACCATTCTAAATATGTATGCATATAACACCAGGACTTTAAAATACACACAGCAAAAATTTCTAAAACTGGAAAAAAGGAGGAAAGAAAGAAGACTTCAACATCTTTCTCAGTAATCAATGAATACACAGAAAATCAATGAGGATATAGAGGAACAGAACAATATATCAACGAATTTGGCTTCTGATTTCTCTATTGTAGTTTTTTCAACCTTAGTAGATACAAAATGACTATAATCCTGCATATTACACTCACCCCACTTACAGTCTTGGGGGTCATTGATACTGCCCTAGTCACCCATAATCCAGTCAGAAAATGCATATCATTAATACTAACCAGAAAATATCCAAGATCCCCTCTAAACATATGTAACAAACTGCCAATCCTTTGGATGCCCTCAGTGAAGGGCAATGCTTCCTAGTGACCTCAGTTGCTGATAATTGCCAAGTCTTAGCCTATCTACTTCCACCCAGGGAGGTATCTGCCCCCTTAAAGTACCTCTTGCTACATGTGGATAGGCATTATGGGAAAAGATGTTCAAATAACCCCAAAAATAAAACAACAAGGTAGGTTTGTTAATAATACCACTCAATTTTGTGAGCAAATACTCCAGACACCTGCTAACATTTTTTTCTTGGCTCTCAACAACTGCCTAAGATGTTTGGACACACATGTCTATCTGAGGGCTCCTTGTTTTCATTGTAGTTTGCCACACAGGCATATGGCTTCCAAAATTATGCCTAAACAAATTCAAATTCAGTTGAATGAGGCACAGTACAATTCCATCATCAATCAAACATTGGGGTGAATTGTAATAGAGGTCTGACTCCATTTTTGATCTTTGATCACTGATACATTTCAAGACACATACCTTCCCTTCTCCTTTTGCCTCAAATATAGGAGCAAACTAATAAAAAAAAATCAATCAGTCCCCTTAGTGCCCATAGGAAGTTCAAAGTACACAAACCTGGGACATGAAGAAACCCTCACCCCAAATCCACCCCCTAGCTAGAATCAAAACCATGCAATCACACCACAATCCCCCCTAAACTCTTGCCATTATGAGCCAAACTGCACCTCACCTACTCTTCCATCAATTCCTTTTGAGAATAATAAACTTTCTTCCAAATTCTTTTGGTGTGTGTGGCATCATCAACCTCAACATCCAGCCCACAAATTGGAAAGGGTCTCTCTTGTTTCTGTGGGGTGGCTATCATGGAATTAAACTAGAAATAAATTACAGAAAGGTATCTAGAAAATTTCTATTTACTTAAACAACTAACACTATATTTCTCAATAATCATTCTTTCAAAATTGCAAGGGAAGTTAGAAAATATTTTGAGTTGAATGAAAGTGAAAAGACATCAAAAATTTGATGATATAGCTAAAGCAGTTCTTAGAGGGAAGTTTACAGCATTTAATACTGGCAGTAGAAAAAAGAACATATCTCAAATGAATGATGTAAGCTTCCTCCTTAAAAAAAACTAAATACAGAAGGAAAAATTACCAAAAGCAAAGAAAAGAAAAGATAATAAAAGTAAAAGAAGAAATCAATGAAATTAAGAACAGAAAAAAAGAGAAGCAATCAAACAGAAGGTTGGCTCTTTGAAAATTTCAATAAATTTGATACATTTCTCACCAGACTGTCCAAGAAAAGAGAGAAAATACAAATTACAAATATCAGGAATAAATGAAGAGAAATCACTACAGATCCCAGAGATATTTAAAGGACAGAGGAATACTATCAGCAATCTAGGGCCATAAATTCAACAAACTAAATGAAATGAACAAATTTTTTAAAGGACTAAACCACCAAATCTTACTCAAGGAGAAACTCACATGATACTCGACCATCTAAACTATTATTGTGGAGATTTCAGTAAAAGGAGAATGTTCAATTACACAAGAGAGAAATCTCTTATTCATAGAAGTTTTCATAGATTTGCTATTATTTTGAAGTAGGTGATTATTCTTCTAAATATGACTATCAAGTCAGAAAGGAAACACTAGGAAACCCACAATGTCTTCTATTCAATAAAATTTTTATACCCCTTTTTATTTTTATCTTTTTATTTTTTTTATTTTTTTTATGTCTTTATTTTATTTTGAGAGAGAGACAGAGAGTGAGCAGGGGAGGGGCAGAGAGAGAGGGAGACACAGAATCTGAAGCAGGCTCCAGGCTCTGAGCTGTCATCACAGAGCCCAACACGGGGCTTGAACCCATGAACTGTGAGATCTGAGCTGAAGTCAGACGCTTAACCAACTGAGCCACCCAGGTACCCCTATACCCCTTTTTAAAGTCATTTCTCTATATCCCATAAAGGTAAGAAATTTTTGGATATAATTATTGCTATAAGCTATATATAAATTTCCCTCTTGACTATTCTGTTTTCATTTTGTTTCTAAACCTGCTTTTTCAAAGTAATTTAATACGTTTTAAAAACTAGAAGCCCACTAGCTATTTTCAGTGTCATAAAAGTTTGAAAAATTCCACCCAGACATGTCTAGGTATGGATTTATCCTAAATTTTGTTTGCCTGAACAATGAAGGGGCACCTGGGCACCTCAGTTGTTTAAGCCTCCAACTCTGATCAGGTCATGATCTCTCGGTTCATGAGTTTGAGCCCCACTGAGTTTGAGCAGGCTCTGCTTGGAATTCTCTCTCTCCTCCTCTCTCTCTGGCCCTCCCCCACTTGTATTCTCTCCCTCTCTCAAAACAAATAAATAAACTTTAACAAAATAAATAAAAAATCTTAATGTTCTCAGTGACATCTTTCATTTGATGAAAAAAAACTTATTTTGTAATTTCAATATGGCCAAAGTTTCAGTTATGTAGATCTATTCTTACCTATGAAAACTGTCATTAGTCATTAGATGGTGTTCTGCCTGGTCTTTCAGAATAGTAATCTTTTTATCTCCAGTCAAGAATGAGTAACGATGAATGAGAAATTTTCTTCAGTACATATTCTGCTATTCCATTGAATTTTAAATTCCTATGTTATGCATCTTAAGTAATTTGTATTAAGTTCTAAGGATACTTTCTTCAATAGAAACAAATTTGAAATCTTGGGACTATAGCAGGGGTAAAATATAAGTTAATAGTTTGATCAAGGGAAATATCACCATGGCTAACCTTGGTAGATCTTTTGCTTTGCTTTGTTTTTTGTTTCTGGTTTTTAATTTTTGTTCTTAAATCCAGAAAATTTCTTCAGGAGCTGTAAGAATTATTTACTATTTAAATGACAGACTATTATATAGTTAACGTATACATTAATTCTGGGTTTTGGTATTTTGCAATGGAAGTTATCTTGATATTGAGACCTAAGACATATTCTAAACAGGTCATGAAGTCTAATTAACCTTTTATCACATTCAACTACTTTAAGTTACATGAACTTGACTCTGTCCTCTAAATATAACAATACAACTTTGGCATCTCATTAATAAACATGACAGCATTTATTAACACTGCCATGTAACTAAAGTAAAACTTCATCAATTCAAATCTCAAGGAACCAGAAGTAATCAAGCTAGAACTAAACAGGAACAAATTATCTGACATCATATTTTAGTGGCAGGAGAGCTGAGAAGCTAAACAACTTGCTGTTTCTGTCAAACAATCTTGATTACTTGTCAGTGTGGAAGAAGTCAGTTGAGTATGGAATGAAAGGTTAATTTACTTGCACTCACATAACCTCTCCCTCTCTTCTTATTGACAAATAACCAAGGTCATTAATTGAAGTTTGCAAATCAATTTCTACGAATTCATGGCTCAGAGAATCTTGTACTTTAAATTACAAATATAATAGTATTTGAGGTTTTCTATGCCAAAACATTCTATTCTAGATTACTTACTATTATTTTTATCTGGCAACAAATTAATTATTAAATGTTTATGGATGAAAAAGTATATATTTTTGTTAGTAGTCTTTCATCAGAATTCTAAAAGAAATGTTTACTCATTTGCTCTTCCTTTATTCTTCACAAAATTTCCACCCTTCCTCCATTCCTCCCTTCCTCCCTCCCTTTCTTCCTTTATAAATAAGACGTATTGAAACATTTTTAGGTACAACATAAGACATATATCACTCTTTTCTTTGATGTGTAATAATGTAGCTTCACTTGAAAAGCTAACACATGATTTCATGATCTGGATCAGGTGGGCATTAACAGTAAGTATTTAGGCAATACTAATTTAAAAAAGCAACTAGGGGCACCTGGGTGGCTCAGTTTGTTGAGCATTCAACTTTGGCTCATGTCACAATCTCATGGTTTGTGAGTTTGAGCCCCACATCAGGCTCACTACTATCAGCCTGTCAGCACTGAGCCTGCTTCAGATCCTCTGTCCCCCTATCTCTGCTCCTCCCCCACTTGCACTCTCCCCCAAAATAAATAAATATTAGAAAAGAAATGCAGCTAGTATTTATTTAATACACTGTGTACACATTATTACCTTTAAATCTTACAATCTTTAAAGAAGGTACTTTTATCTTTACATTATAGGAATATAAGGCTCACAGAAAGATGACATAGCTAGTGTTAAATGCCATAATTTTCACCCAGTTCCCTTTGAATCCAAAGTCAGAGTTCTTAATACCACATACCATTGCTATTTATAGGAACAAAGTGAAAAATAATGTCAGATATCCTTTCTCCAACTTGGATATCAATTTATTGTTTCTCATATTCCCTGCACCGAGTATATTATGAAACAAAAACTCCTTCCTTCTTTCCTTCCTTCCTTCCTTCCTTCCTTCCTTCCTTCCTTCCTTCCTTCTTCCTTCCTCCCTTCCTTCTTAGGTAACAGTGTTTATTTTCTCTATTTTGATGCTTTGACATTCTGGGGCCTTGCTGACCCTGAGGGGAGTCAGCTAATCCCAGGGTTAACCAATTCCTAGAGACAGTAAACAACTCACATAGAACATGCCTTTCAAATGCAAACCAGCCAATCCAGGGCCTATACCCCCTACGCCCACCCCCAAACAGAGTCTTCGATCAGGCTCTCAGTACTCCCAGGTCCTCTATCCACTTTCCATTATCATCCCTGGACCAGTCCCAAGACAACTAGGAACAGTCTCTATGCCCCAGAGCACACTGAAAGTATTCCAACTAGCCAATCCTAAACCTGTTCACCCTGCCTCAGCTGTGCCTTCCCAAGGAAACCGAAGGAAGGCCCATGGTCTCCCCCTGGCTCTGCCTCCTCACCTGCCCAGTGCTTCCCTGTATGGCTCTCTGGTGGTGTGGCATGCCCCTTCCTGGGATTCATGAGTAACAAACTATCTTTTCAATGGCAGTTGTCTTAGTCGTTGGCCTTACCATACCTGAATAATAATAAAACCTATTAAAACTCATTCTTTCTTTCACTGTCTTTCTTTCCTTCTTTGTTCTCTCTTTCTCTCTTCCCCTCTCTCTTTCTTTCCTGTGTAGAAACCAGTAGCTATTTAAATGAACTACTATCAAACTAGTAAAGTGTTGTAGTGTCTTGGCTGGACTATATAAAATGAATTTTAGTTAAAATGAGTACTATGAATTTTCAATGGACATATGTTCTTTCATATATAATAATCTTGAGTGTGAAGAAATACTTCTAAAATCTGCCTTGAGTTATCTAAACTTTATATGAGTGGGTCAGTCTTTAAATATCAGTTATATTTTTAGAAATAAGGGAAAATAATTCACCAGAGCCCTTAAACAACAGCATATGTTCTTTCCTTCTTATTAACTATAGACAAATACCAAGTTTAAATGTAAACTTTGTTTGGCTGCTAAGACAAAATTTGGGTACAAATTTTTGAAATGGTGCCAGCCTCACTCTACCCTTAATTTAGAAAATATTTGATTTTGCTAAAATCAAAGAACCAAATGAATTGATTTTAAAATCTTTTTCTCAGCACCTTAAGAAAAGCCATTTCTAAATTAGATTTTTTTTCCCTGCCAATTGCAGGGAATGCTTATAAACTTTATTTTATTTGGATGGCATATTTTCTAAATGTATGTTTTGGATTTTTTTTGTGTTTATTTTTTTTTTGTTTTCTTGAATTCTGTTTTCACTTAAGTTTTAGCCCAATTCTGAGTTTCATTCTTGACTTTAAGTTTTCTAAGTTGTCCTCACTTACATACTAGTCTGTATTTTTCAAGCTCCAGTGTGCTTGTGACCTACTTACTCACACCTTCCTTTTCTTGTGGAGGTGATACTTTCTCAAATCCACTCATTCTCTCTTTTATTCATTTATCAAAAATTTTCTGGGCACTCATCATTTGCCAGTAATAACGGGAGGCCCCAGGGATACAAGGATAACAAAGGATGTTCTGGAGAAGATGAGAGGAAGAATACAAAGTCAATAATTAAGACACAAGGTGAAAATGATTGTAATGAAAGTAAGTAGTAAATGTGGAAGATTAGTGAACTCGGGAATGGGATTAGGTAGATTTTCAAAGAGGTGCTGCTGACAGGGTGAGGTGTTACAGGACAAAAATACATTGTCCAAGGAGACAAAGGGGAGGAGAGCATCTATGACAAAGTTACCAGGATTCTTCACTGCAGTGGTTTATTTTGAAAGGTGCAAAGCAGTGATGGAATATAAGTGCAGAGAGGCCGGAATGCTGGTAATACTAAATTTATCCTCTTCCCACATCTATTTCCCCACATCTCTTTTTCAACTTGCCCTGACCTGTCCTGGACTCTGAAAAGTTCCCTCTGTGGACTATTGCTCCAGACTCCTTTAGCATCTTGGTTTCTATAGTTCAGCCAAGACTTGGCACTGGCAGGAGATAGGAGTGTGGAAGGGGAGAGTACAGGTGCATCTTTTCTCACTCCCTCCCTAATTCAGTGCAGACGCTCTGACAGAAGCTATATCCCTTCATGATGGTAGTTTCCCCCTTGGTGGTTCTGTGTTCCAATTCTCACTGGGCTCCAGTAATTTCCTTCCTCCCTTGTTTCTTTGGTCCTAGTGATGGCAATTGAATTCCCACTATTTCTACTTCCAAATTTAACTACAAATGACCTTTAGAATACCAATTATTTTTTAAAATCTCGTTTTAAGATTTAAGATTTGTTTAAGATTCGATATAATCTTGGCTTTTAGTGTATTTGTAAAAGCAAATAAAAACAAAAACAGGAAAATCGATAATGGGAGGTAAGTGAAAGGAAATTTTTTAAATCCCTGAATTTCACACATGATTTCTGGATTTTGGGGTCAACTCTGGCTATGAACAAAGGCAAAAGAGAGGTTGATTTTTTTAAACAGAACTAAATACAAAGTCTAGTAGAAACATTCACAGAGATATAGATGGTTGGGTCTCTAGGTGGAGGATATTGTCAACACAGAAACAAAATCAGCAAGACACCATAGGCAGGGACTTTCTGAGAGAAATTATTCTATCTGTCTCCTTTTCCCTTCCTTATTTGACCTTGGGATAATAACTGCCTAACTTGTTCACATAGAAGGTCAAGAAATAGCAAAGCCATCCAGAATTATTTGAAAACAAGATTAATTTCAGAAGAGTATTAAAAACTAGTTGGGATGAAAAAAATATAACAGAGACCAGACTATTGGTGCCCCATTATCTTCTCAAACCTCATTCCATAAACTCCATTTCCTGGAGAAAAATATATTTTTGGGCCATAGGGTGGGTAAGATGAACAGTGAATAGCAAGCAGCCAAGATTACAACATTATAAACTACACTCCCTTAGATGCACCCTCAGATTTGCTCTCTAACTTCATCTATATGTAAGGACCCAGGGCTTTTGCCTGGCCCCAAATACATAACACCAGCCAAGGTAATCATGACTGATAATAATTGATAATGACTGAAAATTAAAATAAAAATAACTTGTGAAATGAAAAATCCCAAGGGTACAAGAGCTTTTGCGTATGCATAGTGTATATCTGTAAAATAAACATCTATGAGACCCAAGCATTGTGAAAGAAATAACTGAGTAATCTACACCAGAGAAAGCAAAATTAATGGACCAGACAGAATAATAACATAACTTAAGCATAATAATTGCTTTTATAGAGATAAAGGGTGCAAGTATAAAACAAAACAGAAAGCAGTTGTAATTTTTTAAAAAAAAGGAACAAAGTAGAACTACTGGATATGAAAAATATGTGTAATTGTTGAAATAAAGAACTCAGTGAAGGTATCGAATACAAGAATGTTTCTAGCTAGAAAATGCACTATTGACTGATATGTCAAAAAAACTCTTCCAAACTCATCTGGGATAAAGAGATGGAAATGTTGAGTGAAAAGGAAAAGATAGATGTGAATGAAGTACATATTTTTGTAACTATTTTAAAAACCTGCCAGAGGAGCAGAAGAAGGGAATATAATTTTCAAACTTTAAAAATATTTGAAAATTATGTCAGATAATTTTTCAGAATTAAAGTCATAAGCTCTCCAATTGAAAGAGTTCATATGGGGCGCATGGGTGGCTTCGTTGGTTAAGCATCCAACTCTTGATTTCAGCTCAGGTCATGATCTCACAGTTCATGAGTTTGAACCCTGTGTGGGGGCTCTCTGCTGACAGTGTGGAGCCTGCTTGGGATTCTCTGCCTCATTCTCTCTCTGCCCTTCCCCTGCTTGTGTTCTTTCTCTCTCTCTCTCTCTCAAATTTAAAAACTTAAAAAAGAAAGAGTTCATGAAATACCAAATAGGAGAGGTTAACACACACACACACACACACACACACACACACACACACCACAGGGTTTAATAAAATCTAAAATAATGTCAAATAATAGAAAACTCTGAAGGATTCTAGGGAGCAAAAATATTGTACACACCAAAAGACTACAATAAATGAAAAAGGCATAGAAAAGTATTTGCATACTGCAGACAATAAATAAAAAGAGCTTTGAACATACAATTTCATAGTTGCACTATCATTTAAAAGAAAAGTGAAGTAAGGATATCATCAACATATAGGTATGAATAATAAACTGAGATAATAGAATGCATGATGTAAGATAGCAGAAATAAGCTCTAATATTGAAGTAATGACAATTTAACTTATCAAATAAAGAAGAGTCTCACATTAGATAAAAACCAAAATTCAGAAATAAGTTGCCAACAAGTGAGGAATTTAAATCAAAGAAAGATTGACAAGATGGAAAAAGATATATGGGCCATAACAAACTCAAATGTAATGAGCAGAATTTTACATAATAGAAGGTACATGAAAGCAGAAAAACAACAAAACTGTTATAAAGAATAAGTAGAAAATTTTAAAATAATGTTTCATATGTGTTACCCACATACACAATCTCAGAGAGAGAGAAAGAATGACTTTATACTTCAGAGAAAATACACATGATTTCTAGCATCTCTGTTACATTTGCAAGTCATTAACAGAGTAATTCTCAGAAAAAGCATCAAAATAAATTCCAAAGGTTCAACATTATACAATGCGTTTTTTTCTATAATACTATGAAATTATAAACTGATTTAAAAAAAAAAAAAAACCTGTAACTACAAGAATCCAAGTAGGGGCACCTGGGTGGCTCAGCCTCTTAAGTGTTCAACTCTTGGATTTCAGCTCAAGTCATGATCTCATGGTTGTAAGATGAAGCCCCACCTTGGACTCTGCGCTGTGAGATCTAGCCCTGCCTTGGGCTTAGCACAGACAGCGCGAGCCTCCTTGGGATTCTCTCTTTCCCGCCCTCTGCCCCTCCCCCACTTATGCGCGCGCTCTCTCAAAATAAACAAACATTAAAAAAAAAAGAAGAAAACTCGTCATCCATACGCATATGATTAAAACATTTCTTGAAAGGATATTGTGATATTGTGATTTATAATAAGAAATATATATGTTATATATATTTAATTATAAATATATTATATATATTTAATATATAAATATAAATATATATTATATAATATATACATATATTTCTGGCACAGAGCTCCTAAAACCCTTGGAATTTCTTAAGAGCTGAGAGCTACAAAAGTGACTTTTTTATGCTAAGGAGGCAACTGTGTGGGGCCACACCTAAGGATGTAAGCTGCTTGCCAGGAGAATCAACAACGTGATTAGGTTGGGACTTATGGTCCCACTCCCTCACACAGAGAGGGAGAGAGAGTGAGAAAGAGAGAGGGTGGGGGGAGTTGGAGAGAGGAGAGGGACAGAAGGTTGAATCAATCGTCAATGCCGATGGTTTAATCCATCATGTCTATATAATGAAGCCCTCATGGAAACCCAAAAAGATGGGGTTCAAATCGAAACGTAACATAATTGTGCATCTGAGTTACAATAAAAACAATTTTTTAAATGATAAATACTTGCACCCTTTTACAAGATACTGACCTTTTACATATGCTTAAAAATCCTTAGTTTCATTGCTAAATCACCCCCTGAATGTTCTTTAGACGGGAGCATTCACAGAGGTTATGCAGCCTATGTGACTCTGGCTTCTTCAGAACATCTCACTTAGGGAGTGAGGGAGCACCAGTGTCCACTCTAGGCAATGCTGCCCCTACGACTGAGGCAAGAAAGGCTCACCTGGAGCCCCACTAACTCTCTATCAACCCCACCTCGCCAACTATCTCCCTGTTCCCCCTTGTGCTCCAGGTTTCGCCATTAGGATTAGAAGTTTGTCTTTTGTTTTTCTGAAAAGTTTTATGATTCTACTATATTGTTTTTTTTTTTAATGTTTTTTATTTTTGAGAGAGAGAGAGGCAGAGCATGAGCAGGGGAGGGGCAGAGACAGAGAGAGAAACACAGAATCCAAGGCAGGCTCCAGGCTCAGTGCTGTCAGCACAGAGCCCGATGCAGGGCTTGAACCCATGAGCAGTGAGATCATGACCTGAGCCAAAGTTGGATGCTTACCCAACTGAGCCACCCAGGTGCCCCTCTCCTTTACTGACTTTTGATTATTTTTATTTGAAGCTGGATATAAGGTTGAGAATCATGACTTAGAGGAAGCCAAGTTTTGATCTAAAAGAATTTATTAAATTAAAAAACGTTGAAAGTCTTAGCAACATTTTCTGCTGGGAAACACAAACTTTGTCTGGCAAATTGACTTTTAAAATAACCTTTTCAAGGGGTGCCTGGGTGGCTCAGTCGATAGAGCTTGTGACTCTTGATCTTGAGGTTGTCGGTTTAAGTCCCACCTTAGATGTAGAGATTACTTAAAAACAAAATGTTTAAAAAGTAAAAAATAAAATAATCTTTTGAGTAACATTTTTGTTTAGGTCCTAATGAAAATCAAAAAGGAAAAAGTGTATCTTTCTATTTTCTCATATTTTATAAAACTTCTTGGGGATATATTTGGACAGTACTTCATGTAGTAAAAGTAGTTACTTAAAGAAGTATCCTAATGTATGAAGATATAAATATCATTTCATTGAGTATAGGAAGAAAGAATTATGAGGGTTTATTCTATTACAATATTGATGTTCTGGGTTATGGGAAAGTATTAAATACAAGAATGAGACTTATTAGTATTATGCAATATTAAAACTTGGCATTAAGATTAAAAATGATTAAAATTGAAATGTATCTCAGGACCATGGTTCCAAAACCTAACCTTATATATGATTCAATGGAAGTCTTTTGAAAAAATATTTTTTCCTAGACCCTAGCCAGACCAAGCTATTGAGATACAGTATACAAAACATTTATAAACGTATCTCATTAGCAACGTTTTATTATGAGAATTATCAAACACAAAGAAAAACTGAAAAATTTGCAGTGAATCCACATCACCTAGATTTTGCAATTAACATGTTACTATACTTGCCGTATCATACCTCTGTCCCTCTAGCCATCCTATGCACTTCAGAGTTAAGTTTCAGACATTGGCATATCACCTCCCAAATACTTCAGCATGCATGTCATTAACTAGAGTTCAATATTTGTTTATTGTTCTTTTTTATCTTTTCAGTGAAATCTAATACACAGTGCAAAATGCAAATCTTAGATGTACTGCTCAGTGAGTTTGGATAAAGATAATCTTACGTTGTCATCATGCCAGAGGCGAGGGTAGTTTACCATTCAATGTTCTCTTCAAATAGTCTGTCACACAGACCCATTTCAGGCACGGAAACAAAAAGCACCCCCAGTTTAATGAATGGTATAGAATGACTCTTCCAAAATGTATGTTTGCTAACCACATAGAAATGACTATTGAAATTCAGCTTTTGTAAGGCAGATCACAAAGGTAACTTAGCCTGTCCTAAATTGTCCCCCTGGGAATTTTCCATTCTATGCAATTATAAATAGATAGATGCAGAATAATCCCATAGATAAATATATAAATGCATTGTACCACTCATTGAATTATCTTGCTCTACAATCTAATTTAGATTTTTTTTTTACTTAAATTAATCCATTACTCCCTGAGTCCTCAGAGATTATGACACAAAGCACAGTGCATTGTCCATACTAGGCCCTTAATACATGAGGGTTGAGTTATTTGAAACTGAAAGTTTGGAATGGGAACCTATTTCTATAGTTCAGGGGGCCTTTTGGTATCTTTAGTAGATATTTGGTTCTACCAGATATGACTGTATTACTGTGCTTGTCTCATGAAAATTCAATTAGAAGACTTTGTTTACAATGAATAAGATGTATCTTCTTGTTGAACTATTATAAAATAGCAATTGCAGTTAGAGGAGGAGATTAATTCTTAGTTTTAATATTTTGCTGGAAAACATTTACTCTCTCATAGTAGGCCGGCCATCTGAAAACTGTTGTTTATTGCAGTGTTTACATTTTACCTCTAGATGGAAATTTGCAAGAAGCCCAAAACAGTGGCATGAGAAATTTAGCTGTCATGGAAAAGCTGCTAACCAGCCTAGGGCTCCTGTTTCCAATGTCTTGCTCTTTGTTCCTGACCTGGGGAGCTAATAGAGCCACTGTTGTGTGCAATATTGTAATGAGTCAGTTTTCCCTTACAGCTCTGTAACCCCCAGTGGCTGTGAGTGGATTTGCCAACACTGCACGTGTGGAGAAACAAACACACCTCCCCGAATACAGAAATTTGGTAATTATGCTTTGTTGTACCCCAAAGCATGGCTCGTCTGTGGATAAACAGAGGCTTTCATTCAACAGAGCTATCAACCTGGCAACTTTCAAAAATACCATATTTGTGTTAAGAAGAAAATGTTCTAAAAAAGGGATTTGAGTAAAATATCTTGGTTAAAATTTAAGAGTAGATAAATAGGCTTGATCATAATCAACTGTGAATTATTTGGGTATATCTTCAATACGAATGATAATAAAAAAATCAATTGCTTTATGCTGTCCAAAGAACAACAAAATAATAAAAGTGTTTATTTATTAAAACTAGATGAGAAATCTATATATCTGTTATAAGCCTTTTCTGAATTTGGCTCAATGTTCTCATCAAATTAGATAACATTTCATATTCTAACTTTTAAAATATTCATCTCTGGCAAAGAAAAAAAGGAAAGCATAATAAACATTCCTTTTTAGAAGGTTGCACTGAGCAAAATGTTCCAAAGTAAGCTATAAATGAATTAGCTCAAGGGTGGAAAATTCAATTTAAATAATAAATTAGAAACATATCAGAAACTAGATTCTTATGTTTTAGGGTAGCTCTAAAAATGTATTTCTGCCCAAGCCTGTTAATGCTGCCAATGTTATTCAATCATATTTAAGTTAAACTGCAAATTAGTTACTGAGTATATATTTGATTTACATGTATTCCATATTTGTCAATTCTCTGACAAAATTAATAACTAAAATATTTTATTGATAACCATGCTAGGTGAATCAGTATAACCACTTATACTGATAAATAACTTAACTTCTATTTAAAACTACTATAATTATTCCTTGATGTAGAAATATTTCTGAATTACATATTTCAGTAATAAGATGATAGGACCAGTTAATTGGCAAAACTTTACATAGTACTAGTATTTTTTTTTTTTGCAACATAATAAAAGCTTATAGGAAAAGGTTTAAATAAGCTATGGAGATAGCCTGTATTCTCTGTTTTGCTAAAATTCTTTGAAATGTTCTGAACAATGTTGATAATGTAAAACTAATTATATGACAGTAACTGTGATTTCTGTTTTGCAAGTGGGGATAACTAAATGTCAAAAATGTAATATCTGTGTTGCCCAAGTGACAACCTTTATACCATGTATATTCTTAAAAACATGTCATCCCTTGGTAATTTTAGCACAAATTTCCTTCAACAGGATTAAAGTATGATTTAGTGTTCTTATGGTTTAGTGGCTTTCATAAGGATGTTGTCAAGGGTTTCCTATTTTGTTTGTTTTTGAAAAAGAGAGATCATGAATGGAGGCTTTAGCAGAAAATGACTCCCCGTTTCTGAAAATGGGAAGGCAAAGGAAAGCCCAACTGAAACACAGTTCGGGTGGATTCTGTGTGTAAATGCCAGGGTCTATGAAGGCCCATGTTGGCCGTTAGTAAAGCTTATGTTTCTAAGTATATACACATGAAGAGAGAAGGTCAGGTGACCATGTTGAACTGGATTCTTTGGTGAAAGGGCAGAGGCAGAGGCCATGAATCCAGCGCTTACCACACGCAAATAAACTTTAAACAGTAGCAAATTAATTGTCTTTCATCAGTCCTTAGGTGTTTTAATGAGTCATTAAAATGGATCATCCTTTACTTCTGAATCCAAAAGAAGTTGGGGAGAATTAGTGTAATTTGTGATTCATGCATCATCCTCTAGCTTTCTGGAAATGTTAATAATTGTTTTAATATCCCTAAGTGATATCTCTTGAAAAGGACTGTTTTCACCGGTGGATTTGACTACAGCACTTAAAGCTCAAACTTTAAAAAGTATGGCTCGTGAGTCATATATTTGTAATCCAAGGCTACCAAATGTATTGCCTCGACATCACTTACCTATTTCTGAATTTGAACCAAATACATTCCATGACCTATACTGGATACATTTTCAGTTTTTCATTTTTCCTCTGAGTCTTGCATCTGCTATAGTGTGGGAAGATGTGTATTTGAGGTTATCTACATGCTTCAGAGAAGCCAAAGACCTTCTGCATTAAATTGAAATTCTTTGAGACTGCTAGTGAGTCACTACATATGTTTGTGGGCAGCTGTTTTATGTGGCCAAATTTGAAGCATTGACTTCAAGCTGGTGTATTCTACCATATGGAGAAATGGTTTCCAGCCAAAACATTTAATTAACAGTGAATCAAGATGACCCTGTCTTTGCTTTGCCACATGTAAGTGCTGAACACAGTGACAAAGTGAAGACAAGTGTACTTGCATAGTAGACCAGGTCCCTGCCCCTTCCCATCTGGTCATGATAACACCAAATCCTATTTTTACCATCCTCTCTCGCTTCATCTTATTACACTCCATATGGAGACAGGCAATAGATACATGGAAAAATATACATATTTGGGAGCAAATAACACAATTTGACTGACAATACTTGCCTCTTCTATGACTAACCTGAGACAAGTTACCCAAAAGCAGAACACAAAGAAATATGAAAACCATAAGCTTGATGTCCTAAGTGCAGGTGTTTCATTATTATTTTTATTAATGCTTTTTAAAAGGTTGCCTCCATTAGCACTGAAAATTCCACTGAGTTAAAAAGCAATAAAAAAGAATGGAAGAGGGAACATATCCAAAACCTGTGATACAATTGCCCATTTCTTGACATTTTTCTAGTTTTTGTGGAATAATAAAAAACATGATAAATAAAAAATGCAGAGGTTATAGGGCATCAAAAAGAACAAAACATCCATTATGATAAGATCATTTCATGGAAGAAATCCCTAAAGTAATATCAAAAAAGGAAAGACTCTCGTCATAGGTTACACTGAATTATATTCTCACAAAAAGAAAAGATCAGCCGTAACAGCTAATACCGAAGGCAGAACATGTCTCAGTAATGAATCCCATGATACTTCCATGAACAAAAAGAACCAGGAAGAACAAATGTTGTCAATGCTAATCAAGAAAAAAAGGATAGTTCAAAAAAAGGAATGTCTCCTTAAATTAGCAGCATTGCTTCTTTTAGAAGGCAAGGTTAACAGAATTACCAATCAGATCTACATTGTCTGATATACTTCACATTTCATTAGCCAATTTCCGCCCTTAGTTTAAGTTTTGAAAAAAAAATAATTCTGGACATTATTATGATCAAAGAGAATTTATTGGACCTTAAAAAATTGTTCTCTCTCTTTACATCTGATTGTCAAATCTCCCTATATTTTTCATGATCAAGGGGACTGCATGTGCAGTCATTGAAACAAAGCATCAGAAGTTCTATGCCAATTCCATCTGTGTACTGTTTTAAAAAACAGTAGACATGTGATTTCCTGAATGTCATCATAACTGAATTAAAAGGTATTTAAAGCAGTCAATTGTTTTTGAATTACAGAATGCCAAAGAATATTTGCCTGTCTTGCTTTCCTAATTTTCACTAAAGTGAGCTGTGCATTAGCTCAGGAGGTATATTCTGAGAGGAGGATGACAATTTTTTTTTCTAAGTTTTTTTTGGACACTCACAAGCAAACAATCCTTAAAGACGGATTTCGTTTAAAACCTCATTGTGGTTAAACAAATATTAATTACATGAAGATACACTCACGGAATTTGTAAAAGGCACATTTTCAAAGCAGTGATCAAAAATGACTGTTTGCTTCAATCACCCCATTCAGTTAGTGGGACTGGTGTTTCTCCCAGTGGGAGCTGCCACTGTAATGACACTTCACAGTAGGAACCCAGTTGGATGATGCAAAGTGGGATGGAAAAGAATGTCTTTATGTTCAGAAAGCAGCCCAAATCAGAAAGATTCCAAGCTGTAGTGAGAGAGTCCCATGATTTATCTTCAGAGGCAAGCACTTTGTTAACTGAACAAGTTCTA
This sequence comes from Cryptoprocta ferox, assembly GCA_028646485.1. NCBI lineage: Eukaryota > Metazoa > Chordata > Mammalia > Carnivora > Eupleridae > Cryptoprocta > Cryptoprocta ferox. The sequence continues at coordinate 68,527,092 of CM053568.1, forward strand.
ACCAGATGTTAATTGAGCATAAAATCACAAAACTTGGCTAGCATCATGGCAGATTGTAAATCCACTGGGTAGAAGCTAGGTTGACCTCTGTGTCCTACATTGCACCGAGCATGATTTGAGTGGTCTATAAATACTGAGTAAATGCAACTGGGAAATATCTGGAGTTCAAAAATTATTCCTAAAAAGAAAATTCCATGTCTAGTCTTATATTTTCTCACCACTATTTTATTACTAGTAATTGTTAAAATTGTCTGGCCATTTACAAAATGCTTTAAAGATGTACTAATACATCTAATCCTCACTTCAGTACTACAGGTTGGTTGCCATTTCCCCTGTTTTATAGATAAAGAACGTGCGACCTAGTGACCTTTAAAAAAAGGTGTGCTATGTAATAGAGTTATTATGTGAACCACACTCTTTGCTCAGAAATCTCTCTCAGGGAAATCTTTCTGAGATTGTCCCAATAGCCTTTAACATAATCATATCCATAAATTTATATATACTCAATTAGAAGTGGGCCAATATTAATGTCAATTAACCCACCTATTTATTGACTTGATCCCTGGAATAGTACTAGATGCTTTTAAAGAATAGAGGTCTAGAGGCACCTGGGTGGCTTAGTCGGTTGAGTTGGATGACTTCGGCTCAGGTCATGATCTACCGGTTTGTGGGTTCGAGCCACGCATCAGGCTCTGTGCTGACAGCTCAAAGCCTGGAGCCTGCTTTGGATTCTGTGTCTCCCTCTCTGTCTGCCCCTCCCCCACTCATGCTCTGTGTCTCTCTCTCTCTCAAAAATAAACAGTAACAATTTTTTTTTAAGAATATAGGTATAGATCATTTTCCTAGCCATACATACATATAGACCCAGGACAGCAATAAAGATCCTACCAATATCCTTACTGAACCTTGTTCATCCTGTTTGCATCTTACCGCTTATTACACATGTGGAGAGAGTATTCAATACTTTCTGCCTCTGATTGTCATCATCCCCTCTCTTCCAGCTACCTCCCTATTCTGTAATTTTAACCACCATCATTCTACTGAAATGGCGTCCTCAACAACATAAGTGACTTTGACTCAACAAGTTCAAACATCTAATCTTGGTTCCCATCTCTCTTGACCTTCCCATGTCTTTAAAAATTCTTGATTCTTTTTGTTAATATTTGCTTTGCTGGGTCCTCTGTAAAATGTCTTTGTTCCCTATGATTCTACCCTCTACCCCATGTTTTTGCATCTTTGCACCTACAAGTGTAAACTCCCTCCTGATGCTGATGAAATGTTATTTCTGAGCCAGAAAACTGGCTTCAAATTCAGTAGACTAGAATAAATCTTGTCCTCTACAATGAAGACCTCTTCTCTACTGACTTGCCTATTCTGACAATAAGTTTATCTTCGTCCCAATATTCCATAATTGAAGACTTTGTCTTTTTTCTGTTCTAGTTGCAAGACCCACCAGTTCTTTCTTCACAATTTCTGCCCTCTCTTAAAACATAGTTTGGGCACATCTCTTTCAGATTATTATGCCGAAAGCACAACTTAGTGGCACACTCTTACTTAAAAGTATTCAGTGTGATCCTCTCCACCTCTTACCCCCGTTACCTACTAGGTAGAGTTCAGTCTGCTGACTTCTTCAGCCAGCCAAAGTTCTCATTATTCCCCTTCATTCAAGACAGCCTCATATAAAGAAGAAATGTATACATTTTGGATGTGGTGCCCTATGCCTTTAGGACTGAACTCATAGCTTCCTCATGCTTGAATGCTTTAATCCCACATAGAATGGATTAACAAATCATCCTGAAAGAATGAGAACAAATTCTATTTTTTCTATGTGCTCTTCCTCATTTTCCAAGTCAGAAATCCCTCTCTTCCCAATAAAACCCTTTAACACTTGGTTGGTACCATTCACGTATCATGGATTTTCTTTCTTCTTTCTCTTTTCTTTTTTTTCTTTCTTCTTTCTTTCTTCCTTTCATTCATTCTTTCTTTTACTTTCTTTCTGAATTGTGTGTCTATATAACTATGCATTTGTTAACTATCTATTGGGTGACCTTTGTATAGGCTATCTATTTTTCTATCTCTTTAGCCATCATTTCATCATTCTATCTATATCTACCTTTCTTTCATTAAAATATTGATTCCAGAATATTATACACTCCTTAAAATGAAAAGGAATTTCCATTCACCCTGATTCTGACACACTTAAAGCACACTGCATATAATAAGTTCCTAATGTGATACATAAGTAATTGAAAGCTCATCAAATTGTGTCAGGATCAAGAGAAAAAGTATTCATAAATAATATCAAAGGAGAGAGTTTTTTTAAAAAACATATAAATACAAAATGCTCATTAAGGAGGTCTGGATATTGAGGGCAGAAAACCTAGAATAATTCATCTTTAAAAGTTGAGGATCAATAACAAGTCTAGAGTTCAATAGGCCTGTGGATGGGCAGGGAAGAACAGCTAGAAATAGAACTCATGAAAAGGATCCAAGAGGCAAATAGGAAGCATGGACAGGGACACAAAGCAACATGACAGGATTTCAAGATCAGCCAAGGACCCAGTTCTCTGGACCACTACCATCTAGACCCAAACTCTTCCAGTGTAACCCTTCCTTCTGCCTTGTGCTCTTGTATCTTGTTGGTATCATGATCCAGGAAGTTTCAAGTAGCCAGGTTTCTTCCTGGCAGCTGTTTTCTTATTTCTTCTATTAGCAGAATCTGGGATGATGACAAATATATGAAGGGTTTGGAGCCAATGTTAATTTATGAAGTAACAACTACACATAAGGGACTGAGGACACTGTGACCACAGTCTAGAGCTGAGTGCAACAGGACTCTGAGAACACAAGTTATATGAAAGTTTAAATAAGGTTAGCCACTGACTTATTTTTTTTACAACAGTTGAACATACCCCAGACACTGAGTGGGACTTTATAGTGCAAGATGAGTTAAGTGTGGATCCTGCTCTCCAGAAGCATGCAACATACTTGAGGAGACTGGCTATAAACAAGTACATACAAAAATGTATGAGTAAATGTGTATAAATGCAATTCTGGGAAGTATAACAAATAGGTGTGCTCAAACATCAGATGGTGGGGGATAAGCTATTGGTTGATTAGAGAGGCCTCTGAGAAGGTGATATTTGAGCTGAGATAAAAACTATTTGATGCAGAGGGAAGTTTATTCTAGTTAGAGAAAACATCATGAGCAAAAGTGGGGAAACTGGTTCATCCAAGGAATTTATTTAAAGCAACTCATCTGCAGGATGGTGAGACAGAGGAAGAATGTTTGGAGATAAGATGAGACAGATAGGGAACATGTAAATATCTGTAGCAATTGAGATGGACAATCACATAAACAATTAGGATGAGCGATAAAGGCCACAATACAATTTATAATTGTATACCAAAAAGATGTGAAGCTGACCATCAGGGAAATTAACTTGAATTGTAAGAATTCACAGTCTTTAACTGAATCCATTACGTGACATATAAACTCTGACTTTATATCTTACCATATTATACACTCTGATTGTATATTGTCACTGTCAATGAATGGAAGTATTTTATTTTTGGTTTGAATGATGGTTTTCATTCTCCAAAACAAAACTTAACACTCTCCTGATTCATCTCCAAAGCTTTCAGATTGGTCTAATTTTGAAGCCCACTCAGTCACTCTTTTACTACAAATTTCTGTCTCTGGGAATGACAATCAGTTGGCATCTCTGCCTCTGAAACACATTCTGAATTCAGGGTCACAGAGATGTCATTTTTAACAACACGCTCTACCTCAGATGGAAATTCTGAGTGTCTGTTGGGTTAATTGCTTTCCAAAGAGAGACAGACAAATGAAATGTTCCAATAATATTGAATGGCTACAGATTCCTTTTTTTGTGGAGTATGTTCAGCCTCTCATTTTTGGAGTTGCTTTTCATAGAGAACAAGAAATCATTCCCCCTTTGAGAACATAGGAATGCCAATGAGGGCCCAGAGGCCAAATGTACAGACTGGAATCCCACTGACCTACAAACTGCTCATTCCTCCTGTCCCAGGAGACATCCTGCTAACCATTAGCCACAATTGCTTTCTTTTCCCCTTTTGCATGCCTGGGATCTGCCTGCAAGAAGTCTTGAGCACTCTAGATCTTCCACACTCTTGGATCGCTGGTGAGCAATTGGCAAGCCTGGTCTTCTGGCCAACAGCTCTCTTTTTCTGAGATGATTTTTCACTCTGAGTTGAGAGCTAGAGTACATGTAAGTGTCCAGAAAAATTATACGAAAAATTCCAGAAAGCTATTCATGGTGCATCTTTCAGAAAGCAGAGATTCAAAAATTTCACTGAAGATCGTAAATTAAATGAGGGCCTTAAGTCAAACCATTAGGCAGAAGCCAACAGCTAAGGTTCTCATTTTTAAACTTTACTCAGTATAAAAAATTCTCCCAAGAAAGAAATCATTTACAGTGCATTAACTTTTAGAGAAATGGCATCTGTTATGGATTACAGTTTGGTTTTCTTTCACAGTTTTTAATGGTAAGACAGAATACGGTTTTATTCACCTTCTATATATTTTTTGCCTTTCACATGCACACACAAACACACACACACACACAGTCACATTACACTGGGGTCCAATTTCTATCCTAAATTTGTATGCAAACATGCCATTTGTGAATATATATTGTAGATATATATGTGAAATAGCAGTGGAAGCATAAGAAATATAATAACTAAGGTTTCCTTTTTTTTTTTTTTTTAGCTGACAACTATTTGTTTTTCACATTAGCGGGTTGGAAAGAAACTATAATGGGGGCTGGGGAGCATGGTGTCAGTTCCCATGTCCAGCTCCACGAAACTCTTCTCTGTATCCTTTTTTAATTAAATTTAATTTTTTTATTGGGGGGGATAGCATGTGAATGGGGAAGAGGGGCAGAGAGAGAGAAAATTCTAAGCAGGCTTCACGCTCAGCATGGAGCCCGACATGAGGCTTGGACCCTGGGATCATGACCTGAACCAAAACCAAGAGTCAGGTGCTCAAATGACTGAGCCACCTAGGCTCCCTTCTTCTCTGGTCCTAAGGAGAGGGAGCCTTGTTCTCATCTAAGGTTCTCTGGGGCACAAGAACCAAACTACATTGCTTTGGTATTCAAGAGATAATGGAGGACACGCGGGATTGCAAAGAGAATGACATTGCTTTTCAGCATGGTCACAGGCAGTGAGGCTCTGCTGCGGCTCTGTTCTGTGGTTGACCCGCCCACTTCCCACAGCCCAACTCAAAAGTCTTCTGTTGACATGGATTGCTTCCTGCAGAAGATGCAGATGATGTCTTGCATCTCCCTCTTAGAGGTCTTTATCTTCCTCCATGCTTTCTTGACCTCAGTTGGGTAACTCTAAGGTACATTCCACTCAGTCTCAGAGGGTCTTCATGGGCAGTGAACCCCTCTTGCCCACACATCACCGTATCTAGATGTAATATATACTCATTCATATGCATTACATGTATGGTAATACAGCTGCAGCCCTTTAACGCACCTGTTAGTGACTTGCCTCCCTTTGCCTGTTTCACTTCAGCACTTTCTTATTATGTTTTCTGATATCTGCTCCTAAATAAACTCCCTGTATCCATATTCTTGTCTTGGATCTTTTGGAGAAATCCAAGATGAAACAGTTATCTCAAAGTTCTCTTCGAAATCATCAGAAGGCAGTCCTGGCACAGATATCTTTTCTTACAGACAGGGCATGATGTCAGTGCCATGGTGGGCAGTGGACAGGAATCAGAGCCATGCTGGGGTGGAATAAAAATAAGGAACAATTCAAGTGTATATACAAAACTGACTTTTGTTAATTCCAATAATACTAAGGAGGGACACTAAAGGAAGGGAGGCCAACCTATGTTATGAAGTTACAGCACCTCTCAGTAAAAATGGTTTGTTATTATCAGAGTAAAAGGACCATGAGGGCTGGGGATTTGCTTAGTCCTGTGTATTCCAGCACCTAAAACACTGTCTGGAACATAGAAACTTTCTAATAAATATATACTGAATTAGTGAGTACACTTAACCACCTTAGAAGCTGAAGGTGGATGAAGAGTGATTGAAATATACATATATATATTTACAATACATATATTTAGTTATATATAATATACTATATATCATATATAATGATACAATATATATAATATACACTATGTATACACATAAATACACAAACTCTATACATTATCCACAAATAAACGTACAGACACACGCATGGACATTGTAGCCTGCAGCAACCCAACTTTCATTTTTAAGTGGTATTTAAATGTAACATATTCTACAAACTGTGGCCTCTTCACTTGTCAAGTCGATTGAATCTAGACTCTAGACCTGTTTATCTACTAAAATAGAGTTCCTAATAGATGTCAGGCACATTATGTGCATTTCCCTTATTTAATTTGCAATTCTTTTTTTAAGTTTATTTCTTTATTTAAGAGAGAGAGAGAGACAGTGAGAGCAGGAGAGAGGCAGAGAGAGAGGGAGGGAGAGAAAATCCCAACCAGGACCCATGCTACCAGCACAGAGCCCAATGTGGAACTTGAACTCATGAACCATGAGATCATGACCTGAGCCAAAACCAAGAGTTGGCTACTTAACCACCTGAGCCACCCAGGTGCCCCTAATTTGCAATTCTTTAAAGGTTTTTTTAGATTTTATGTATTATGTAATGTGATAAAGACCCACCCTGCCTTTTAATAATCTCCCATTTTTTTCTAGTACATTCTACTTTTATTTCTTACCCTCATATTTTTTTTACCTAGCTAGAATATTTCTTGTTGCAAAGAGTGAGGCATTGATCCACCTTTCCATTCTTCTGAGGAATGCCTGTCTAGTTCCAACAATGCTTTATGAACAATTCAACTTACACTACTGATTTCAAGGACTACCGTTTTACTGATTTTCATAAACCCCACTTGTATTTGAGTCTATTCCTGGGCTGTCTATTCTGTTCCACTGATTTTACAATTAGTTTTAGAACAATTTATCTTGCCTTTTTAGATTCCGTAACTTAGGAACGTGTTATCATCTTACTTTAGTTTTTCCAAGTTAATTCTCAAGGTCTTATGTAGCTGAAGACAAAATGTTCTTGACTACAGTTGACCGAGACAGAAGGCAGAGCAACAGTCTTTGGCAGGTCTGAGTATAACAGCCAGTTCACAAATCTTACTGCCTCTTATCTCCTAATCACCCAAACTGAGATTTCTTAGCTTCCTGAAAATTTGGGGGGGTTCCATTGAATGGCATCATCTAATTCAATCTTTCTCTGTGTATCTTACAACTCTGATTTTTAAGTTCCTCATCGCCAAACCATCTGCAGTTATGAGGCCTTTTCAGCTTCTGCCCTAAAATCTTTATTGTGGATTGGCTGTGAAGTATGAAATCAGTCATTTCTTTTCAGGAAATCAACTAGGTCTTTTTATGTCTGGTAAATTTCTAAAAAATAATGCAAACATACAAAAATTATATTTCCTCACTTTTTTAAAAACAAATACACAAAAGTTTACTCTTCTAATAACCATTTTGATAAGTGCATTATATAGTAATTGTGTTGCAAATTGTATAAATGAAATATTTCTATATTCAAATATTTATGCTTAAATGTACATGAACTTTGATGTTCTTTGTAACTCTGTTATAAATGAGAAATGTTTTCATCTGTCTGTGGCACATGAACTCACATAAACTCTAAGTTTACCTATATTACTGTGCTTTACCACTATGATTATAAACAACACACACACACACACACATTTAATGTTAATATAAATGTGCTCACATAATGTAATTCAGCTTATCTTTTTCTCCATCTCTTCTTATTGAATAAGAATTGCAGAGGGGTTTGTGTGTTTGTTTATTTGTTTTATTTGGAGAGTATGAGCAGGGGAGGGGCAGAGAGGGGGGAGGGAGAGAATCCCAAGCAGGCTTCATGCTCAGTGTAGAGCCCAACATGGAGCTCTATCCCAAGACCCTGGGATCATGACCTGAGCTAAATCAAGAGTCCAACGCTCAACTAACTGAGTCACCCAGGCATGCCAAGAATTTCAGCCTTAAAAAGACCTGAAAACCTATCTCTGTTGGCATCAGGGTTCCAAAATTTGGCACCAAGTTTCTTTTTGGCTACTTTTCTTCCCCTGTCCTCTCCTCCTAGATCCTCCTTGTGCAAGGGTCCTCCTATATCCTCTCCCCAAAATCCCAGTTTGAAGAAAAATGTGAATAATTCTGCATGTTTGAAAAACTTGTGGTGTAAAAATTTAAAGAAGTAAATGAGACTGTAGATGTTATGGGGATTTAACATTTCTAATTATCATGGATGGAGCTCGGTCATTTTTTCTCCTCGCTTGGTGTACCTTCGGTAGCTGCCTACTGTTATGTAGAGTGAAGAGAGGAATCTAATTCCAGCTGCTCCTGACAGCTCCTTCGTGTGCCACTGGGTCAAATGCACACAGGTGAACAAACAAAGAAATGTATAACTCTATCTTATCATAAGAAGCCCAGATCACAAAAATAACCCATGGCTTCAATTCAGAAAATCATGAGAGCATTAGGACCTGCAGACCTTCTAACCTCTACGATTCTTATTGCCATCAGTTATGTTTTGTTAGTCATACGCTATCTTCCAAAGAGAGTCATATTTCCTCTCAGTGAGAAAGATCATTTCATTGTCACGCCTGTTCGGTCCTCCCTGGAGCAGGAAGAGGTATAATATGTGTGCCCAAGCTTTAATATACTATTTTATTTTTTTCTTTTTATGATTTCAACCTTGACCTCTGACTTGAGAGTCTGCTGTTTTAACCATTAGTGTTTCTCTAGATCTTGAAGCAGAAGCTACATGTCCAATACGTACATAAAATGACGTGGGTAAAATACATATGCCTCCATATTAGCAACTGTTTTTATTTGACATGATATAACCACACCAGCATCAAATCAGAACCCATAGGCCAATAAATTGTTTTGCTATTTGGCTGTTAGCAGAATGCTAAGAATGTTAAGGCACATCTCTACCAAAACCAACCCGAAACTGAAGCTGCATTTAAAGTGAGTTCTTTCCGTGAGGCAAAAGGAAAAAAAAAAAAAAAAAAAAGACGCCAGATATTAATGCCCTTCTTGGAAGATGAGTTCATCCTATCTAATATGCATTAGAAATAATCTACTCATTTGATGAAAGGTTTGCGAGGCATGAATAAAGGGCCAGGCTGCTTGTCTACAGCAGCAATTAACAGAATCACACAAAGCCCATTTCAGTGGCCTATTTTCTCAGGCCAGCCATCAGTGTAATTATCCACATTAGAGGAATTTTCTGAGCTCGAGGAGAGGTTCACAAGTCAAAGGGAGCTGAAGTTCACTCTGGGGAATTTAACTAACTGTTTGGTTTTAATAATTCCTCATCAAATAATCTCTAAGGTATCCAAAGGAATTTTTCCCTCTGGTTCCTATAAGGAATCATCATTTCTGTGTTGCACTGGCATCCACACTAAGTGATATCATGGATTTACTCCTGCATTTTGAGGAGCTTCTCTGAGGGGAATATGCAAATCATATTCTTGATAAAGAAGAAATAATTTTGGGCAGGTGCCAAAAGGTGAACTCTTTGCACACATTTTCATAAAGAAGATATATACCAAAAAGGTAAACACACCAATTCGTAGGTTTGCAAATATTACAAAAGCAACTCTTTCTCTCTCTTTCAGCTTCATGGTCTTTCTGTCACTATGAAACACATTGCTACTTAAAAATAATAGAGCTGAGGGGCATGTGGGTGGCTCAGTCAGCCAGGCGTCTGACTTCCCACTCAGGTCATGATCTCATGGTTCGTGAGTTCCATCTCCACACTGGAGTCTCTCCTGTCATCGCAGAGCCAGCTTCGGATCCTCTATCCCTCTCTCTCTCTGCCCCTCCCCTGCTTGCACTCTGTCTCTCTCAAAAATATACATTAAAAAAATAATATAGCTAAGGGTGGGAAAGTCATTGTTTCATTCACAAAAGTCATGAATGAATGAATACACATACATACATGCAAACACACACACAACACATATACGCACATGTCATTGACATAAGGTATTTATATGAAGATATAGCAGCCATGATATATATTTATATCTGTCTATCTATTTATCCATCTGATTTCACAGAGGGATCCTTTAAAAAGAGATAGGGAATATCAGAAGATAGTAGCTAAGATTTATATGCGTTCATAGAAGTGTGTGTGCAAGTGTATGTATATGTGCAATTTTCCTGTTGATATCACATCCCTCCTTTAACATCATTATAGTGGTTCAGCATCAGTGAACACCGAAACTGCCCTTATTAAACTAGTAAAAGAGACCAATCTTTTCTTAGATTAGATGGTTAGATTTAGATAGGCTTTTTCCCAGGTATTTTAGATCAGCAATAGAAAAGCCTAAGAGGGAGAAAGAATTTTCATTGTTCCTATTATATGTGTAATGGAATGAAATATACTTGTGGCCAATTTCAACAAAGCTCAATTGGTATTTATGTAGGAGACACCGGCATGAAACTTGCCTGCTACCAAGGCACAAAGTGAGGTCTCAGCCCAATAGTTTAAAGTCCTTCAAGTCCTGTGAAAATCTGATTCCCAGAGTAACCACACTTATATTTATTAGGAGGAAAGGACACACCCGCTCTCTACCACACCTCTACCCCAGCTGTATTTCAAGTATCACTGAGTTCTCACAGTATGAAAATTAACCAAAAGATTGAGAAAGAGTTTCTCAAATCTTTCTTTCCCCTGTGCACATTAGCCCAAACATGTCCTTTTCAGGTGAAATAAAGGAAGAGTTTTTGGTGATGAGGGAAGGGAAGATAATACTGGATATCCACATATTGATGAAATTACTTTGGTTAACATATTCAAGAGATATGGAGCATAATGTAAGCTCCTATACACAGTGAGTCATTTATTTTGAGATGTAAATTGATCTCCTCTTTGATTACTGATGGTAATTTATAGTGAAAGCTACCAAAATTCAGTCACAGACAAGGGAGTAGCCATTATGTAGTTCTAGAGAGTGGATGCTTTTTCAAAATGCCATTCCTAACACAACTACTGTGTGCATGCAACAACAAACCAATACCACTGCCACGTTTACAAGAAAGAAAAAAAGAAAGAAAGAAAGAAAGAAAGGAAGAAAGAAAGAAAGAAAGAAAGAAAGAAAAAGAAAGAGAGGAAGGAAGGAAGGAAGGAAGGAAGGAAGGAAGGAAGGAAGAAAGAAAGAAAGAAAGAAAGAAAGAAAGAAAGAAAGAAAGACAAAGAAATTCATGGAGAAACATGAGACTCAATTCTTCAAGCCAACTGAATAAGCAACATAAAGATTGGCACATAGAAGTATTCTTGATTTCCAAAGCTCATCTATATGACTGGACCCTCAAATTTTGTTGGTACTGTTCCCACAATCAGATTTACCTGATGGCACAGAAACAATGCAATCTCTCTTTCTTTGAGCAACATCATCTGCTTAGATGGTCACTAACATCTCTCCAATATACACCCACCACACATGTGTCTGCGCACACAAAAGTGATTGGAGTACACTTTGATCATTTCAGTTCTCCATGTCCAAGGCAGATGATGACAGGACTGCTTCAGTCATGATTACCAAAATGGACAAGAGAGGTATGATAAGCACATCACCTTGCTGGAGTCCAACCAGCCAACCACAGTATCAATTAGCACGTTTCAATCTTCTTTTAAAAGTTTATTTAGTTATTTTTTGAGAGAGAGAAAGAGAGAATGCCAGTGGGGGAGAGGCCTTGGGAAAAGGAGGGAGAATCCCAAGCAGACTCTGCACTGTCAGTGTGAAGCCTGATGCGGTGCTTGATCCCACGAACTGTGAGACATGACCTGAGCCAAAATCGAGAGGCAGATGCTTAACCCAGGTGTCCTGAGCATGTTTCAATCCTAAAATGTTTTTCAGACCTATCAGAAAAAGGTTGTTTTGGAAAAATATACTATGAATAATGATGTATTTTGAAAAGCTGTGACTACTTTTCTTCAATTTATTTAAGAGAGAATTTGAGTAGGGCCTCGAATTTTAGGAAAATCAAAAAAAATCAAGCAATAATTACCACCTGTTTAACTGCATCACCTAACGCTCCTGGGGCGATACACCATATGTATCCAAAAGTGCTTAGGGGTGCCTGGGTGGCTCAGTTGGTTAAGCATCCGACTTCAGCTCAGGTCATGAGTTCGAGCCCAGCATCGGGCTCTGTGCTGACAGCTCAGAGCTTGAAGCCTGCTTCAGATTCTGTGATCTCCCTCTCTCTGCCCCTCCCCTGCTTGCACTCTCTCTCTCTCTCTCAAAAATAAACAAACATTTAAAAAAAAAAAAAAGGAGCCAATAATACAGCTACAGTAAAAGAGAGTAACGGAATGATCAGTTCAAAGAGTATCAGAAGTAGAAAAGCAATATAAAACATCTAGATAAACCTTTCACATCACAATATGGAAAGAGAGTGGCCAACAGCAATTTCAGACATGCGTAATTGGTATAGAACATGAAGTATGATTGGAAAACATTTTTTATAACTGCAGAGTTATGTTAGGATGCTAAGTTTGAGTATACTAGCACAGAAACTAACTCTTAGGTACCTTGAAAGTCAGAATAAGAGCAATTCGAAGCAATAAATTTTGAGGTCAGTCAACGTGCAAGTATTGGTCAACAATTCTCTCATTAGGAAAGGTTAACTGTTATTTTCTTACAGATGTATCTATCACCGTCTGCTTGGAAATCAATAGAAAGCAGGCGCTGGCAACCAGGAGGATGAGCAGGGGAGACACAGAAATTCCTTAAGAGGGAAAGAGAAGCCCCCCCAAAACAGATGTGCTTATAGCTGATGGCTGAGAACACTCTTATGAGCTTTCAAGTTAAATTGCCAATCATGCTCAGTTCATGAAGAAGTTTTCTCTAGGGAAGCCTGGGAACTTTGAAGTACATAGAGACTTAATTAAGACCCCAAACTTTGTTCCTGAATCTCTGGCCTATGTTACTGGTATCTGAGCACTGGAAACACTAGCGTATTTGCAAAAATGAACCAGTGAACAGCAGTGACCCCCAAACTCCTATCTCATCATATTTAGCTATCTTCATTTAAAAATGTCACAGCTTGGGGTTCCTGGGTGGCTCCATTGTTGAGTTCAGTTGTTGAACTGACTCTTGATTTTGGCTCAGGACATGATCCCAGGGGTTGTGGGATTGAGCCCTGCATCAGGCATGGAACCTATGTGAGACTGATATTCTTTCTCTCTCTCTGTCTCTCTCTCTGTCTCTCTCTCTCTCTCTCTCTCCCCCCTTCTGCCCCCTCCCTTGCTGGTGCTCTCTCTTTCACTTAAAAAAAATGTCACAGCCAAATGTGATGGATGCACTAATCTTTACTACAGAAATTTAGATGGAAGAATTATCCATATATTTTTGTAATCAATGGTGTTCTTAACCAGAAGGTATAGCTTTGATCACAGGCTCTGTGTAATCATTTATAAAATAAAATGTAGTGTTCACCAGCATTGACATATCTGATGTTCACCAGATAGTGTAGACAAACCTTACATTTCTTACCAGGAAATTAGCACTTTCATATGCTGCTACCCCTGATCAAAGCCTAAGATGTTTTTAATTGGATACAGAAATTTGAATAATACATTTGCTAATTGTTCCTCCATTATGTGTCTAAAATCTGCTTTGTCTATATCCAATACAATAACAGAAAATTTGATTTACCTAGAATTCAGCCAAATCTTTTTTTATAATAATCTGACTTCTTAGACATCTTTTATTATAAAAATGAAGCAAATAAAAATGTTTGACCTTTCACTGTTACAAGGCTTGAATTATACCCCACAATGTGAAAAGTATGAAGCTACATTGTAGAAAGGAAATTACCTCCCCTTACCTATATGTACTATTTTTTTTTAACAGGGACTGTATATTTGTGTGAGAAAAGTGGGAAGGGGGTAATGCAAATCATATTATTGATTTTAAAACAAATCATTAAACATGTCTTAGAGAGAGTTTGTAACAACACATTTATGGATGCCAGTCACATTTCCAACAAAATTCATAAGTGTACTCTTGTCTGTATCATTTTGAGGAAATTAAAGATACTAAGCATGGCCAAACCAATCCCCAACAGTCTCTGAGACGCCACTGAATATATATAAAAAAGGAAAAACGAAGATCATTCACCTCAAAGGACTTAAACAAAAGGACGGCAAATCCTGGCATTTGCACATTGATTTTTATTTTTCCTGTCGAGAGAACATACTTCCCAAAGAGCCCCAGAATTCCCCAAACACAGGTCTTTAGGCATCATTAGCAATTATTAGGAATTTTTGTGTGAGATGAAAGATATTTGCAATCCTTGATTTAAATCACGTCACTATGCCACAGGGAATAACCATATTAAAAACTAACATTTAAATATACTGTTTTGAAAACCAGAATCAAAATATTCCACAGTATCTGGCAAGAGTTACCAGTAACCTGAGCAGACTATGAGGTCCCTTTCAACTTTAAATCTTTTATGCATTGTTTGCTTGATTTAAATGTCCAGGGACTTGTGAGGATAAGTAACAAGGACTATCACACCTGGCTTACCTGCTGGGCTGGTTTTTTACACTCTGAACATTTTATACAGTTTGTTTTATTGCATAAAATAATCCGACTAATACCCTTAAAAAGCTGAATCAGTAAATTTCTACAAAGTTTCTGGAAACTGAGTTGATAACATATATCATGAACCCTAACACATTCATATCCTTTGGTTGAACAGCGCTGCTCTTAGGATTCTTTTTATTCATGTACTCTCCAAGTATCATATCGATCCATGTAGGCTCTATGCTAGTTTTGCTGGGTTTAGCTAAATGAAGGAAACATATCAGATAGAACCCTGTCCATGTATAGTTTGTTTAGAAGTAGATACAAATAGTCACTCTAATAAATGTAATAACTATACCTGTGATAAGCTATAAGTATATACTTATATATAAGTATCTATATTTATACTCTAATAAATGTAATAACTACACCTTTAAAAGAGACATACTGCTGCTTTGAAATAATACAATAGGGATTTGGCTTAGTTTAAGATGCTTGAAGAAGTAATAGTTGAAATTTTATTGTCTGAAGGACAAACGGCCATAAACTAGATGAACTGCCTGGTGAAAGTATCAGCAAGTTCAAATTCACAGGATTGGAAGCTGGGAATACAAGACCCTGATCCAGAGCAATGAGATCAGAGAGACTGAGAGAAATGTAGTAGAAGACAAGAAAAACAGAGTCAGGAATATTAGGTAGGCATTGTTAAGAGCTTCAATTTAATCCTAAAAGAAATGGGAAGTCATTGAAGACTTCGAAGCAAGGTGGTGTCATAGTCATATTTGTGTTTCTTACAAAGCACTCTTGGGTATAGTACAGGGAACAAATTGGAAAAATGCAATAATGAATGTATAATATTATAGATGTGATGTGACAGGAATTCAAATCAGGATGTGAGACACAGAAGTAGACATATTTGAGAGATATTTAGGATATAGCATCAATAATAGAGGTTCTAGACGAATGATAAAAAAATGATGATGCCATCCTAAATTTTTGGATATATGAACACACAGTGGTGTCATTCACTGAGATGTAAATGCTTCTGATATACAATAGAAGATATAAAACACACATCTTGGGTGTGTGTGTGGGGGGATGGTGATGAGGGAGGAAAAGGTGAGCTGAGGGCAAAGCACAAACTAACACCTCAAAACCACCCACCCAGGTGGGATAAGGGTGACATTCCTCAGGCACTCCTGGCTGCCCAAGAACAAAGGAAAGGGAAAAACAAGTGGTTAAGTGATGGATCATCACAGTTATGCGGGACAGGAGTCTCCATCAGCCTGCAACTGTCTTAAGGATTTACAAGGAAAAAAAAAAAAAGCAATCTTATCAATCGCCAAACCTCCAGAAACCCACAGACTCAATTTCCTGGGACACTAACATCACCCTCCCCTCCATAGGACAGAAAAGCTTATATAATCAGTCACCCCTCACACTTATAATGCAGCAGCTCTCTCTGCTCATGGATCTTGTTCCTGTGCTTTAATACAACCACGTTTTTGCACAAAAAACATCTCAAGAATTTTCCTGGTCATTGGCTCCATATACCAATACTTCAGTCCATATTACGGGGACACTAAGTTCATTTTCGACTGGTTAAGAGTGATTTTCCTTTGAATCATTGAAAAGTTGATATCAAGTAGATACGTATTCAGAACAGAACTCTGGTCTAAGGGAGAGAATGTGAGTCATCTACATACAGGTAGTAATTGAAGATGTAGGTTGGAGCGAGGTTTCAGAAAAGAGACTATTAAATAAGAAGAGGAGAGCCTAGGGCTGAGCCCTCAGGAATTCCAACATTTAATGCCAATTAGAAGAATGTAGTTATGCATGTGGGCCAAAGAGATTATAGCCAGAGCGGTTGGAAAAACACCAGAGGTGCATTTTCTTGGTGACCAGGGAAGAAAGGGGCCCAGCAAAAAGAGACACTGCTTAGCAAACATGATGAAGATAAATAAAACTAGACAGTGGCTTTACCGAAATACAGCTTTTTCAGTGGAATTCAAGAGAGACAGTCGGCTAGTCAGTAGCTAGAGATGGACTAGTGGTTGTCGTGACAACTTTGAGCTTTTGCTTTGCATTTATTTTTGGTGGAAAGATTTCAGCATCTCTTAGAAATTCCTGG
The DNA here is from genome assembly GCA_028646485.1 of Cryptoprocta ferox. Taxonomy (NCBI): domain Eukaryota; kingdom Metazoa; phylum Chordata; class Mammalia; order Carnivora; family Eupleridae; genus Cryptoprocta; species Cryptoprocta ferox. The sequence goes on from CM053568.1 coordinate 68,543,873, forward strand.
GAAGGGCATATTTGAGAGAGAACGTCTGAAACCTCAAAAGAGAAAAGCAACTGATAAAGAAAAGGTAGGAGGTAGGAGAGGACCGGATGTAAGCAGAAGGGGTGTAAAGGGGAGGCTTCCACCGGGGAAGAGGCGGCTCCTGTGTTAATCAGGATGGCGTAGTAGTCAGGGTTCTCCAGAGAAACAGAACAACAAGATAAAGAGAGAGATGGAAGAGGAGGTGGATGGGCATTGGGTCACATGGCTATGGAGGCTAAGTATGCAACAATATGCCCTCTCTATCCTGGAGAAGCAGGAAAGCAGGTAGTATAATTCAGTCTTGAGTCTGAAGGCCTGAGAACCAGGAGCTCCAGTGTCTGGATGCAGAAGAAAATGGACATCCCAGCTCACAGATGAGCTCTCTCAGAGATCTCATCCCAGAGAGAGAATTTGCCCTCCCTCGGACTTGTTGTTCTGTTTGTGCTCTTCATCTATTGCCTGATATCAACTCACTTTGGCGAGAGGGATCTTCTTTATTGTCTACTAATTCAAATGCTAATCTCTCCCAGAAACATTCTCACAGACACACCTAGAAATAATGTTTTACCAGCTCTCTGGTCTCCTTTAAACTATTCACGTTAACACATACAACTAACCATCACAGATAGCAAATGAGTGAAAGTTCACATTTGATATTGGCAAATGCAGCCGTTCCTATCTCCTGGCATCTACTAAAAAAAAAATATATATATATATATACATATGAATCAATAGGGACAAACAAATAAAAGGATGTCCGATGCAGTATTTTTTATAAAAAGTGAAAATTTTGAAATTACTAACAATAATAAAATGGTTAAATTAAATTAATGGTTCAATTATGTTGAAAAGCTATACAGCTACCATCAGACATATTTTTCAAAGATAGTAATGTCACTAAAAATCACAGATTTTCACTGAAATAAGCAAGAGCAAAACTGTTATCTTCCAATGTGTCTCTCTGTATGTGTGTATGCCTTTATAAAAACTGTGGTGTTTTATATCAAATAATATTCATCATCTAAGGAAGGTGTGGCTTGGATAATTTTAATTTTTTTCTTTGTATTTTTCAATTCTTAATAAATTAACATATTTTTCTTTAGAATCAAGAACACATATGTCTTAAAAAATAAAATAGGTATCTGAATCTCAAAAACCAACCAAATAAGTCTAGTCTCATTTAAGTTTAGATAAGTGTGAAACAAACGCAAATTAAAAGTTGGAAGGGACTCAGCAAATATAATTAATTTTTTTCTGAAGGAATTGTCCAGCTGGTCTTTAAATGTTCTTTCTGATGAGAGAAAAACTCTCTAAAGGCCTGATATATGAGGGAAGCCATTTTAGAATTCTTTCTAAGCTTGAGTGTACAAAAACTCTGCTCAAAGCAAAAGACTGATTGATGGCCCACCACGCATGCATTGTACATCTGCTTTGTGAATGAGTAGCCTAAAGGAAAACCATCTTGTCCTTAAGATATCGATCAATGTTTCTACTCCATGCCTTCCTTCATGGAAAAACACGTGATTCTTGTCTACATGCTAATCTATAATCTTTTGAGCTTTTACAAGATGTAAAAAAGTATATAACCCTGTAAAAATGAATCATTCTCCAAAGCCCTTTCTTCCTTGTGAAAAGCATGTTTTCCAGGCAGCTGTCCTAATGTAGGCTTGAATACAACCTCTTTCGTACTTTAGAGATTCTAAAAGGTTTGTTCATTTTGTGTCAACATTTCCAGTTCAGGGGCAGCTGTTACTAAATGCAAATTAATGCACCCTTACATTTAAAATGATCATTTCAGATTTTGTTTCTACATATCTGTGGTAGGACCACTTCCTGACTTGGCTCAAATTATTTCTTTGTGCAAACAAAACTACTGTCTTCATTGTACTGACCTGAGGACAATCCAACTCTCCAACACATCATTTTGTAAAATCATTCTGCTTGAAAATATAATAATATAATATCTTTCTATTTATGCCAGTTTTCTTAGTTCCAGTATATATTTTCACTTGATATTTGAGCTTCTTTAAGGCTCTGCATTTTATTTCTACTAACCCTCTTTGAGAAAAACCAAGTTCACAGATCAAGATTATTTGTAGAAAAAAAAAGAGGGAAAGAGGAACAATTATTAATGATACAAGCAGTCCTACATAAAATTAATGGCAAGCAGCTTGTGGTTTTCTCAGAAGCTAAAGGCATTTTATTATCTAATTAAGGTATCATCTGGGCAACAGAGTAATAGCAATACCCCATTCTACTATTAAGCCATTGGGTTCAATTTATGTCAATATAAACATTACAGTGAGAATCTAGAGGAAAAATAATATAGTTGAAGAGAAAACTTCTAAAGGTGAGATACATAAATTCTAAATTCTAAATTCCTGATTCTGATTCTGCAAATAATTACAGTGGGAAAACAGGCACTTAGCATATAGAGACCCTTCTTTAATCCTATGTAAAATAGAAGCAGCAATCTCTACTTTACTTATTTTGCATTGCATCCCATAACTATTGTGAAGCTAAAATAGCACGTGTGCAAATATATGAAAGAGGAATTATTAAACAAATATACTGTATAATCTGGGACACACACACACTCACACTCACAGTATTTCCAATGAACTGTAGCATTTCAACACCAACTCCCTGTATATTTTTATACATCTTTTATTTATTAACTTTTCTATGTCAGAGTTTCTAAAACCGTTCCATGTCCTGCAAGACTGTCTATGAAAAAAAAGCGGGGTCTCTTGTTTAAAAGTTCTTGAAATAGTATTACACATTATTCCTCATTAGAGATATTTAAAGCAAAATAACATATTAAAGCTATGAGAAGTCCTATAGTTAAAAAGGATGGGGGGATTTAATTTTGAGTATCCTGGAGTTTCCAAATTTCTTTGATTTTGCAAGAATATGTTTTTTAAATGTGCTCTCTATCCAATAACATCTCATCTGACATCAAATTACCAGGGTCTCATAAAACAGCTTAGGAAACACATGTCTACGTTATTTTTGCCATCCTCACTTAACATCGTGTGTGTGTATCAATGTGTGTCTGATATAAACATATTTATATGATTCTACACATATAAAGTTTGATATTTTTCTTGTCGAACCACACTCCCCAATACAGTAGGCAGTAGTCCCTGGAAACACGGCAATTCTGAATGAAATGTGCTTGAAGTGTAAAATACACACCAGATTTTGAAGACTTGTCAAAAAAAATTGAAAATACTCAATAACATTGTGCAGATTTGCATGCTGAAATGATAATATTTTGGAGTTTTTGAGCTATATAAATTATATTACTTAATTTACCTAATTCTTTTTTTTAGAAAATTTAACATAATATATATGGCTCATATATTTTTATTTCTATTGGACATCACTGCTATAAAATTATGTTAGAAAGTTTGAAAATTCTAACAAAATATAAAGAAGAAAATTATCACTTATAATTTCATCTTCTAAGGATACTTTCAAAATCTATTTTCCAATGATTAGTTTTCTATGCTTATGTTATAAGAATTAGGATCAAAACACATACAGATGATAGATTATAGATAGACAGATATCCCCCAAAACCATCTTTCTTTACTTTATTCTAAGGGCTGTCCATGGTGTTGGGCTATATAGAGTTTGACTTCTTTCTTCTTCTTCCTGGTAAGCATAAAGCCCTAAATACAACTAAATAACTTCAGGATACAAAATCACCTAGAAAATATGCACTGTGAAATAAGCGTCAAGTCCAAGGACTTCACCAGATGTGTCTGAAGTTGAGTCTGGTTTCAGAGCCGTCTGGTGACCTTGGGAGACAGCAGAGAGGAAGGCAACCTAGGCTTGAACATAAACAGGCCCACCCGGGGAAGAATTCTTCTTCATCAGATTTGCCTTTAGTCTAAAAAAAGAAACCACATATAAACTAAACCCCAGCTTGCCGCTGCCATTTATTTAACGAAGTTTTAGAAAAGCAGAAACTTCACTATAGTCAGTGATTTATTGCCCAGGGGAGTTCAAGGAAACTCCCTCATGTGAGCTATTCATTTTCTTGTTCTGAACATCCCAAATCATCTCAGCAGGAGGGGATGTGTGTCCCTGACCTTGGCCGCTTTCTCTGGTTTGCGTTTTCATTTGCTAAATAGGTCACAGCACATTGTTTATTCTGGCCCACAGCTCCGGCAACGCTGTGGGATTCCCTTTCCTCAGCCTTGCCCTCTGCTATTCTCTCCTTCAAACCCCCACCCTCTGGGACTTGCATAAGCACTCAAGCAACTTAAATCGTGCTTGAGTCCACATCAACAACCAGTTCAGCGGTTTCAACGGAACAGAGATGGTCTATGATTCTATTCAGTCTACCAGGCAGGCAAATGAATGGAAAACAGTAGTGTTTGAAGTTTGCTATTGCAAAGGTTAAATAACTAGCTTGAGTGGACTTCCACTTTCTAACCACACATACGTTTTAAGTGGACATAGCTTTTGTTCTCTTTAGCATTAGTTTTATAGATTCTGCCTTCTTCCAATTTTCCTTTTGTTTTTCTCCTTTCATTTTTTTTTTTGCCTGTTACATATCCTCCCCACCCCTGAGCCAGCAAGGATAACGAAATGCTACTTTCAAAAGATCACAAATTATTTTGTGGGTGATCGAGTCTTATACCCCATCCTGCGAGGCAAGAAAAGAACAAAAGAGTAATATATAATGTGAAAGACTCTCAAAAGAAAACATAAAAAAGGAAGTGCATTCTCTTCACTCCAATTCTGCATCTTCTCCATTCAACTTGCTTTTGTTCTTATTGAAAAATTTTCATTTCTCTAATCTCTTTTTGCACAATTGAATTTTCCCCTCTCTTCCTGCCTTCTCTGAGCATGTTGTATAATTCCATTTTATCTCCTCTCTTAGTGTATCAATTATACCTCTTAAAAAAAACTTTAGTGGTTACACTGGAGTTTGCAATATATATTTTTAACTAATTTAAGCCCACCTTCAAATGACACTATAATGCTTCAGGTACAATGCAAGTGCTTTAAACAGAGCACCTTCCTTCTTCTTACTATCAGATACATTGTTGCTATTACTCTGAAGAGGTATCTTTCAGATCAATTAAGAAAAACATTGGATTTTATCTTTGTTTATTTCTTCTCCAATGTTCTTCTTGCTTTATGTAGATCTGAGTTTCTGATCTGTATCATTTTTCTTTCCTCTAAAGAACTTCTTCGAACAATTCTCACAGGGCAAGTCTGCTGATGAATTCCTTCAAAATTTTTGTTGGAGAAACTCTTTATTCCTCCTTTATTTTTGAAGGATAATTTCTCTGAATAAAGAACTCAAGGTTAGCAGTTTTTTTTCTTTCAACACTCTATATATGTCACTCTATTCTCTTCCTGCCTGCAAGGTTTCTGACCAGAAGTCCCCTGTAGTTTTCTCCTCTTTTCTCTTGAAGGGTAGCAGAAGATGCCACCCCAAAATATGCCGCTTTGTCACAGGAGTATTTGGAGCTGATGGCAATTGAGAAGAAACAGACACAAGAAAAGCTCTCTGACCTCTTCCATTTGCCGAAAACCAGGACATAAATTTGTAAAGGTGCCCCTCCCCACATCTCTACCAGGAAAAGACAAGTTAATCATCAAAGACAACTAAAAACCCAGAGATTTCAGCAGAGGAATCTACATAACAAACTTTACTAACTAATCTTTATCTATCATTAGTTTCCCTATAAATTTACCCTCTCACAACACATTGTCTGAGAAACTCAAAGTCCTTTTCCTTTGTCTTGTCATTTCTCTAAAACTTTGGGGGTTTTGGTAAGATGCTATATAAACCCCAGTTCTAACCACCTCTTTGAGTTACTAATCACTGAGTACTCCCAAGTATGTGAGCCATGTACATATTAACACATCTTTGTCTTTCTCTTGCTAATCTGTATTTTGTCAGTCTATTTTTTTAAGATCTTATTTTTAAGTAACCTCTATACCCAGTGTGGGGCTGGAACTCACCTACCCGAAGATCAAGAGTCACATGCTCTACCCACTGAGCCAACCAGGCACCCCTTGTCAGTCTGTTAATCAGGGCCTCAGAAAATGACCCAGAATAGGTAGTGTGAAAACAGTTTTTCTTCCCGTGTGCTATATAGATAGTGTCCCTCTCCCCACCTTTGGCTTTTATCAAGATTGTTTCTTTGTTTTTAATTTTCAGCAGTTTAAATATGAAATGACTTGGTATGTAGGGTTTTTATTCCTTTTATTTTTTAAAACTTTTTTTTATCCTGCTTAGTGTTGTCTGAGTTTCCTGTATCTATGATGTGGTGCCTTCATTATTTTTAGAAATATTTCAGCCATTTTTACTTCAAATATTTCATCTGTTCCTCTCTCTTCTCCTTCTGGTATTCCAATTATGAGTGTATAATAGTCATATTTCAGTTTGGGAAATTCCTATTGACAAATCTTCAAACTCACTGATTCTTTCCTTGGCTATGTGAAGTCTTATGATGCAGCCATCAAAGGCATTCTTCATTTCTGTAACTGTATTTTTATTTCTAGCATTTCCTTGGATTCTTTCTTGGAGTTTCCATTTCTCTGCTTACATCGTTCACTCCTTCTTGCATACTGTCTACTCTTATCACATTAATCAGTTATTTTAAATTCCCTGATAATCCCAATATTGGTATCATATCTGAGTCTGTTGCTGATGCTTGCTTTGTCTCCTTATACTGGTTTTGTTTGTTTGTTTGTTTGTTTGTTTTGCCCTTTGGTATATCTTGTAATTATTTATTGAAACTGGACATGCTGGGTCACGTAATAGGAGCTGAGGTAAATGGGCCTTTAGAGTGAGAATTTATGCCAATCTGGCTACAAGTTGAGCAGTGTTTAACATTTGCTGTAGTTGTAGCTGCTCAAGGCTCCAACATTAGTGTCCTTGGTTTTTGTCTCCCAATTATAGACCTTGGGGTTCCCTGAGAACTCTCCCTCAGAGGCAGTGTATGTGTCTGGCAGCTCTTTCAGCTCTAATCCATAGTTATTACATTGGAGTCTGTTAGTGTGGTTAAGGTGTGAGGGTTAGGGGCTATTTTATAACCTTATGATTGCATCTCAATCTTTCGTTAGGCTGTCTCTCTGGGCTGTGAGCTTCATAGATGTATGAAGTGACATAAGCTTTTTGTTTTGTTTTGTTTTGTTTTGTTTTGTTTTAACCTCCATCCCTTACTCTCTTCTCTGGCTGCAGTGTTTCACTGACTTCTGTTGACTGTGAGCCTCTCTCCTTAGGTGAGAAAGGAGCATAGACCGGGTTGGAGTTGAGGAAAGCCCTTATCCCCCACTGTGTTGAGGCTCTGACAAAGTCTTTTGTCTTGAAGAGTGGGCCTTTGCTATGGAAAAATCTCTGGGTGTATTTGAAAATGGTTAATCTTCCCCTCTGCTGCCAAAGCCACAGAAGGATCTTCCCCTGATCTTCATTCACTGGGAGAACCTGGTGGAATTCCTAGAAGTGAAGCCCATAAAAGTATGGGGGACCTCCAAAGACTGCAGCCACCAGAGTTTCTCATTCTTGTGTTAGTCCATACTCAGCCTCCAGTGATTTTTCAAAATTATTATTTAAGCGTTATGGTTCCAGTACTTCTGCTCTAGGTAAGCAGATCTCAGCTGTAACTTTCTAGAGTTGTCTGTTTCTCCAGATTCTGGATTGGCAGTTTATCCTACAAACTTCGTTCTCTAATGGGTCCAAAAAAAGTAATTCAGTTTGTCCAGCTTTGTCTTGTAAGGACAAAATGACAACTTCCAAGCTTTCTGCATGTCCTGAAACTGGAAGTATCCTCATAACTGAAATTTCCCTTCTTATTTGTAAGAAGTTTATTTTTAAAAAGATGCCTCAAAGCGTTTGATCACAGATGAGTTTGGGCATTGCTATCATGCAGTAATGTCAATCATCTGTCAAGTGTCTCTCCTATACAATATCTTCATTTATTTATTTTTTCTGTTGAGAGTAAATATTTACTATGGGCTTGTAGGAATGGGATAACCCTGGGTCCTCTCTCCTTGGTATATTCACAAAATCCTCTGAAACTAAACTTTCAAGTTAGTCTATATAAGGGGGTCTATATTAAGTTTCATAATCAAAATTTTTTCTAAGCAATGATAAGCTCTGTCTTAACAGCCATCCATTGATTAATAAATCAAAGAAGACATTAAATATCATTGTATTTGAGTTCTGAGTTGCCTTGCCACAGAATAGGTAATGGGCTATCAAGAAACTTTTTCGAGAAGCTTATTTTTAGATTTTGGAGTGGCAGAGGAAATCCTATTAAACCTTGAATCATCACTGGAAATGCAAATTCAGCTGAATGAAAACAGTACTTGGCTCTCTGCGGTTACCTATTTCCAAGTTAACAAAAGTGAACATTTCTCCTTTAGATTAAAATCAAGGAGGGGCTCCTGGGTGGCTCTGATGGTTCAGAACTGGCAACTGATTTTGGCTCCGGTCATGATCTCCTGGTTCTTGGGATTGAGCCCTATATCTGTCCCTAGTGGAGCGGAGCCTGCTTGGGATTCTCTCTCTGCCCCTCTCCAGTGTGCTTGTGCAGGTCTCTCTCAAAAGTAAGTACGTAAACTCTAAAAAAAAATCAAGAAAAACCCCTCCATGCAGGATGCAGTAATTGGATACAAGAAAGAAGAGAATAAACAAAGGTATTCCCTCTTTACACAAGAACAATGAATTCATTCTGACATCAAATAAAATATGATTCTTCTGTGATCTGATGCTTTATTGTATTTAGAGATCAAACTACCATTTACTCTTGGTAGATAAAGGAAATGCATAAGTTCTAGGACTGTGAATAGTAGGGTGTGTGTGTGTGTGTGTGTGTGTGTGTGTGTGTGTTCCATCTATTCAACAAAAAATTGCTAAGCATTTGATAAAGTGTTAGAGATTTAAAGATCCGAATTTTTATGTCTTAAGGATAAACTATATTTACTCTTTGAAAAAAGATTACAGGAAAGTAAAGTCTCTACTTATTTTTTATATAAGACCATGGAAACCAAATTCTCAAGTAGGAACTATTTACGTTTTGCTATAAAGGTTTTGCTTGCCTGGCCTTAGATTGGCAGGCCAGGAAATCAAGGTGGAGTTTTTTTCCCTCTAACTTAATTCATTGATGTCACCTGAAAAAATTTGGAGGGAGTATTTTTTGAATTAGTTTTATCTCAGTAACCCTCAAAAATGCTTTAGGGTATGGTAGGTTGTATGGAGAACACAACTGTCAACTGTTCAAGCAACTCTTGTTGATTTCAGTGTAATTGATCAGGAGCACTATATGAAAGAGCAGTACAAAAGACAAATAAAAGGCCTCAGGCTATTCCATGTATTGTCTGTGGCTTATTGTACAAAGCAGAGAAAGTCTCCTGTACTCACCAAGCCACAACCCCCCTCTGTTCTGTCGTTTTAGTATAAATGAAAGATAGCTAGTTTCTTGATAGGAACATTCTATCCTTAAGGGTGTATTTTAATGGTCTCTGGAGTATGGAATTATTCTGTGGCAGCTTTGACCTCTAATCACCAGGTTCTTTGTAACTTAGAGTCTTTTGTGGAGGAGGACTCTAACAATTGTTTCAATTTGTATTTAGTATCTCAAAATTCAAAGAATTGCATGAATAACAAAATGGTAAGTGATTTCATGAAGTATTGTAGTATGGATAAATTTAGTAAACTGTAACAATTCTAATCACAAGTAAAGTCTTTTCTTTCTGGAGGACTGTATTTGGAAATTCATATAAGCATGTACAGTGTGTATATGTGTTTTTTCACTTATCACCATGTGTTTGTGTGTGTTTGTACATATTCTTCTGCTAAACATACATGATGTCAGCTTTGCTACAATATGAAGTAATGGTTTCTCCCAAGAATTGTGTGCTTGCAGGGTTAATTCAGGAAGGTTATTGCCCAACAACCACATAGCAGCTATATCTCATCAACTTCAGCAGAAATAATTTATAGTTTAATCTTATATGCAGGCATATTAAATTAGTATTACTCATCAGAACCCGCTTATTAATAAAACAAGCTGAATTAGCCACTGGAGAATCATATTTGGAAATTCAATGACAATTTTACATTTTTAATAAAGGCTCAGAAATATTATTGCAGAGCAGGTGGTAGAGAGAACTGTGGTCAAATTTGACATTCATTAATAATTGAAGTGTGGAACGTGACAGAGGTGAAAATTGATATTGATTTCTTTCCTCTAATATTTGGAGGAGTTCTAAAAGGTAAATAAAATGAGATAACAAGACATATCAAGTCTCACTGATTTCTTTGATCACCTCCTCCCCACATGAGAACACATATCACTCCTTCGCCTACCATGTTTTGAATAATTCAGTGCCCATAGTCTTTCCAGTTCAATGCATTATAAAACACACTCAAGCTGAGTTTCAATCATATTAGACTGAAAGTTGAATTTTTTATGAAGGATTATTTAAAACAAAATGCGTCTTGAGCCCAACAGCCTTTGAAACCAAACAATCCTGGGAGTTCAGTAAGGAAATGTCAACACTGTGGAGAATTTTTCGATTCAGAAAATTAAAGGAATCCTGTTTGATGTATATTAACCATATCAATATTAACAACCTTCTGCTGGATTTCAGCACTGATTTGAGAGCTCAGGTATTATTGGTCTTGTATTTTAACTAGTTGTGAAAGCACTGAGAGGGTTGTTCTTGGGTTGAACTTGACCTGCCTCTGGGAATGTTTTCTGTTCCATCCATTTTGAAAAGCTTTATTCAAGTGGATTTCTCGCCTACTTCTTATCACTTGCACCCCTTGGGAAAATGAAAGATGCTCAAAAATAGATGTCAACACTGCAGATGTTTTGTTTGGCAATAGTGTCTTTCAGCTTCCCATCTTAAAAAAATTATATTTCTGACCACCCATTTGACTTAAAGGCAACTCATTTTTCTGAAACACACCTGGATTGGGATGCCAAAATGAACACATAATTTCAAACTTCCTTTTGAATTTTGAGTCATAGCTTTATGTTACAACTCTACTTGTTCAAAAGTTAGATCATGGAGGTTCCTTCCTATAACTTTAAAATAATTAATCAAAATGGTTTTCAATGGGCTATATAGTTAGCAAGCAGCATATGACTAATTATCAGTCATATAGTATCTTGTAATTTCAAGAAGAGAAACTCATACATAAAACGTCACAATAGCCAAGCATACCAGCTTTACAATTTTACCAATCAGAATTTTTTTTCTACCAAGTTGCCCTGAACCTTAGACTACTGAGAATGTCTTTTTCATTAATTTTTAATATTGCCCTCTTTTGCATTAAAAAATGGTCACAATTTGGGTTGCCTAGGTGGCTTAATCAGTTAAGCACCTGACTCTTGATTTCAGTTCAGGTCACAATCTCATGGTCCGTGGGTTTGAGCCCCACATCGGGCTCTACACTGCCAGTGCTTGGGATTCTCTCTCTCTCATTCCCTCTCTGTCCCTCCCTTGCTCTCTCTCTCTCTCTCTCTCTCTCTCAAAATAAATAAACTTAAAAAAATTTTAATGGCCATAATATTTTAAGTAAAATTAAAGAAAAAACAGGAAGGTAGGAGGCCATTTAAGATATTCTCATTAGGCATTAAAAATACACAGAGAGAGATAGATGCTCTGGGGTAAATAGCCATCTTCTAATCCAAGTGAACATAGGTCCAATTTTTTTTAGGCATCAGGAACTTATTTTACAACGCAAGTGAGAAGATTGACTGGCTGGACAATCCCTCTTGAATATAATTTCAAGTAGCCTCTACATAAGGTTGTCTAGATCTTGGTTCCTCCTAGCAATCGACTACTCCAACACTGTGCAGTCAATCAAATTAGGGTCTTTCTGAAGCCATGCCAGAAACACAAAGTGAGGTGACTGAGGTACCTGACACAAAAGAAGGAGAAGGAGCAAAAATTTTTTCCAATTTTCATTTTCCCTCATATTCTATATTCTCTACAAGGGAAAGCAATCTGGATCAGAATTCCTTTTATTCTCAGCCATTGTTGGTCCGGAGACTGATGTAAAAAGCTAAAACACAAAATATAGAGCCCGAAATACATTAACTATCTTATATGCAACACCACAATTCAAAAGGTTTTCCAAAATGAAGGGACTGCCTTTTGAAAATATAGCCCCCAGTTCCTCTCTGTCTGAACAAGCAAACATGAAAAATGTTTTAGAAATCCAGCAGACAAAAACACTAAGCACAAGCAAATCAAAGAAAGGCTTATCCCATACCAACTGACAGTGGCCATCTAGAAGGAGGAAGAGAGAATACTCCAATACTCTCTCTGACTTGGCAGGGCTCAACACAGCAACTATTATTTCCCAAAGTAAAGACATAAAGAATTAGAATAAAACTCCCTGAAATGTCATCGTCTACCCCTGAAAGCAGCTTAAGGGAGTATTCAGAAACCAGGACAAAGCAAATTACTTAAAGAGAAAAGCGCTTTTTCATATCACTATCCACAGAGGTTTGTCTGGGTAATGAAATGATGATGAGACATTTTTGTCTGCTTCTTTTTTTGTATTTATCTATTTAAATTTTAGACATTTTAAAAACACCCAATCAGAATGATAGATATTTCCATGTGTATCAGCATTTCAATCCCCACAGAAGCCATGTTAACAGTTATTTGTACCCTTTCACATATGTGGACACTGAGGCTCAGTATAGCAGTTAAGGAATTTTCCTAAATGATCAAAATGTGAATTGGGGATTTGGCTTCAAATTCCCAAAATCAAAATCAGTTGTTCTCATTAGGTCTTGGCTAGCTTGTTAAATTTCTATTTAGGAAGAAAGGATAGCATGAAGGCTTGGGCCTAGAAATCATCTAGAAATCCCTGAAAACATAGGGGCCGTAGTGAAGTCTCATGTATAGTGGATTTGACTTGCATGCTTGTCTCTAGTTTTCTTTCTGTACAACTGTCAGAGAAGATTAAAGAAATGGGTAATATTTGTATAGGCAACTAATCACAGAAGAACTGGTTTTAGCTTTAACAAAAAGATCCTTTTGTGATCTCAGATTAACATCTTTATTCCTAAATGGAGCATAAATAACATCTATTGGCTAAGATTATTTGCAATAGACAAGGCTGTTTACTGTTTACCACCTAGCAGATAACTATTTGGAAGTCTCTGAGTATGCTAACAGAGAAAAAAAGCTGATACTCAGCTCTCATTTTACAAGACTGAATTTAAATTAACTTCAGTAGCCAGAATTAATGAAACTGGGTAAATGATGCAAAGGTATTCCATGGGGTATTTTGTTTTAATTAGAGATAGGAAATGTGAGTCATTAGAGGTTTTTAAAAATGTTGCATTCTATTACTCTCCCATATTTTAAATCTAGGAATATAAAGAAAAACTAAACCATGTTAGCCGTTTCAGTTCAGTTTCTAATATATATCGGTTCTGAATTTAAATTGAGTGAATAGTAAAGAGTCTGAAAAAAAGAATATCACCTGGAGGCATTCAGATAAAAGCAATAAATCTTATTAGAAAGTATCTGTTTACTCATAGGCAGCTATGTAATTTACTATAAAGCTAATACAATTCAAACATTGTGGAATTACTACATGAATGGACACATATATAAATTAAACAGAAAAGTATGTCACAGTTTTAAATATGTCTTGAAATTTGATCATGATACAGTGAAATTGTAATCTATGTATCTAAAAATAATCATTAAAATTGATGCTGAGAAAACTATATACCCATTTAAAAGAAGATAAAGGTAGGTCTGTCCTTCATACCCAATACCAAAATAAATTACACCAGTTCCACATGTAAGAAACTTAAAATCTTGCCACTCCATCCTAACAAGATGTGTCTTTTGCAAGTATTTTCTCCTACTCTGGCTTATATCTTCCTTTCTTGAGAGCTATTTTCATAGAGCAGAAATTTTCGATTTTAATCATGTCTAAATTAAATTATTTCTTTCATGGACCATGTCTTTGGTGTTGTATCTAAAAAGTCAATGCCATAACCAAGGTCATTTAGGTTTCCTCTTGGGTTGTCTTCTAGGAGTTTTATACTTTTGTATTTTACATTTAGGTCTATGATCCGTTTTGACTTAATTTATATGGAGGGTGTAAGATCTGTGTCTAGATTCTTTTTTTTTTTTTTTTTTTGCATGTCCAGTTGTTCCAATACCATTTGTTGAAGAGTATCTTTGCTCCATTATATTGCCTTCGTTCTTTTGTCAAAAATCAGTTGACCATATTTATGTAGGTCTGTTTCTGGGCTCCTCATTCTATTCCATTGATCTATTTAGTCTTTCACCAATACCACACTGTCTTGATACTGCAGCTTTATAGTAAGTTTTGAGGTCAGGTAGTATCATTCTTCCAAATGGTTCTCTCCTTCAGTAATATGAGGCTATTCTGGGTCTTTTGGTTCTCCATATAAACTTCAGAATCAGGGTGCATGGTTGGCTCAGTTGAGTGAGCATCTGATTCTTGATTTTGGCTCAGATCATAACCCCAGGGCCATGGGATCGAGCCCCTCATCGGATTCTGCACTGAGCATGGAGCCTGCTTGGGCGCTCTCTCTCTCTCTCTCTCTCTCTCTAAACAACAACAACAACAACACAACTTCAGAATCAGTTTACTGATATCCATAAAATAACTTTCTGGGTTTCTATTTGTATTGCATTGAATTTTTACAGATTAAGTTGGAAAGAATTGACATTTTGACAATCTTGAGTCTTCTTATTCATGAACATGGAATATCTCTCAATTTATTTACTCCTTTATTTAATTAATCAGTTTTGCAGTTTTCCCTTACATATTTTATTAGATTTATACTAAGGTATTTGTCTTTTATAAAGTTTATTTTGAGAGACAGAGAGAGAGAGAGAGAGAGAGAGAGGGAGAGAGAGAGAATGAGTGGAGGAGGGGCAGAGAGAGGAGAGAGAGAATCCCATGTGGGGCCTGAACTCAGGAAGCATGAGATCATGACCTGAGCTGAAACCAAGAGTCAGATGCTTAATTGATAGAGCCACCCAGGTACCCCTTATACAAAGTATTCAAAGCATTTAATTTTTGTTGGTGCTAATGTAGATGATGCACTCCACTTGTTCATTGCTGGTATATAGGAAAGAAGATGCCTTTTGTATATTAACTTTGGATCCTGCAACCTTCTTGCTATCTCTTATTAGTTCCAGGAGGGTAGTTTTGTTTTGTTTTGTTTTGCCAATTCTTTAAGATTTTCTGTATAGATGATCATGTCATCTGTGAACAGTTTTATGTCTTTTTTCACAATCTGTACACTATTTTTTTCCTTATTGCACTATCAAGAACTTTCAGTACAATACTGAAAAGGAATGATAAGGGAAGACATTCTTGCCTTGTTCTGAATCTTAGTGGGAAAGCTTTTAAGTTTCTCCCCATTAAGTATGATGTTAGCTGTAGGGTTTTTGCATATTGTCTTTATCAAGTCAAGAAAGTTCCCCTCTATTCCTAATTTACTGAGAGTTTTTGTCATGAATGAGTATTGTATTTTGTCAAATGGTTTTTCTGCATGTATTGATAAGGTCATGTGATTTTTCTTTTGATGTGATGGATTACATTGATTTTTGAATGTTGAACCAGCTTTACATTCCTGGGATAAATCCCACTTGGTTCTCTTTATACTTTTTAGATTCAATTTGCTAATATTTTGTTAAGGATCTCAGATACAATTTTTATCACATTTCTCTTATGGAAGTTTTGTGATCCTAATAAATTTAAGTTGTTAATTAGTCCCATCTAATTGTGCTCTTTATTCACCACAGCAGAACCCTGAGGAAATGGATGGTAAATGGTAAGGTCTAAACTTCTAATTTTTTAATTTATATCCTAGTGACACTCTCCCTCAACAAATGTTCAAAGCTGATGTTTTACTTCTAAAGTCAGATATGCTCATTTCACTCATTCATTCAACAGATTCTACATTAGAGGGGAGGCTTCTAGGAAGGTAAGGAGTATTAGTGTGTCTGAAAGCCAGTCTCATGATGAAGGTGACATTTGAGAAAAGACCTAAACAAGTGAGTGAACAAGTTATATAGACACTGAAACAGCATTTCATGAAAAGGGAAGAGCAAGTGGAAACTTTTGCTGACTATATTTTTGGAGTATCAAGGACCAAGGAGTACACACTGTCTGGAACAGAGTAAGAAAAAAGTAAAGGTGGAACAGATGAGGTCAAGTATAAACATGGAGGGTAATCATGTAGGACTTTTACAGCATCGCATCGCAGGATTTCAGCTTTCACTTTGAGTGAAAGGGGAAGACACACACTGCAGTCACATACTTTATCTGACTTGTGTTCTCAAAAGGTTGTCTGGCCATTGTGTTGAGAACAGATTTCAGAGAGGATAATTATCAAGGTGAGAGACAATGAAAGCTTAATCCTGGTCATAATAGTGGAAGTGGTAGGTAATTGCCAAATTCTAGCTATACCTCAAAGATAGAACTGACACAGTTTGCTGGTGTATTGGATATGAAAGGAGAGAGAAAAAAGTCAAAGATAAGTCACAACATTTTGTAACTGAATACCCAGTAGAATGCAACTGCTGTTTTCTGTTTTGGAAAGTCCACAGGAAGAGCATGTGTGGCTAGCTGTGTATTTATTTGGAGGGTATATTAAGTTTTAAAGGCCTATTAAATGACAAAGTAATGATGTCAAGTAACCAGTTGGATATATGAGACTTCAGTTCAGGAGTGAGGTCTGGGCTAGAGATGAAAAGTTGAGAGTAATTATTATTAATGATATTCTAAGCTATGAGATTGGGTGAGATCATCAAGAGCATTTGAGTGTGAAAGAAAAGATGGAATGAAGGAACAGAGCCAGGAACAACCCAGTATTTAGAGATTAAGGAGATGAGCTGGGAACAGCAAGAGAGACTAAGAAGGGGTGCCAGAAAAATGGGAGAAATCCCAGAGTGTGTGGTATTCTGGAAATCAAGTGGAGAGAGTTTTCCCAGAAATTCTAATTCTATGGACAGGTTAAAGGTGTTGAAAAACAAAATCACAGAACTTCTCCACAATGCAGACCTACAGATTTTCTCTGTATCCTTCCTGTATATCTTAATATTCTGTTAACTCTGTATATTGCCTCAGTATCTTAACATTATATCTGATAACAATGGATTATGAATTATAGATTATGATTTTGTTTATATAAGTGAACAGCATTTTATGACTAGTATAAGTTTTAGATTATCAAATTGTGATTGATTACTTTTTGTATTTCCTTTTCTTTTTTAAATATAATTTATTTTTTAGAGCATTTTAATCTCATAGCAAAATGGAATGGAAGGTACAAACATTTCCCATATATCGCCTGCCCCACACATGCATAGTCTCCCTCATTATCAACACTCCTCACCAGAGTGGTATATTTGTTACAGCTGATGAAGTTACAATTATCATTATCATCCAAAACATCACTGTCACCCAGAGTTCCTAGTATATATTAGGGTTCACTCTTGGTGTTGTACATCAGTAGGTTTGGACAACAGTATAATGATACGTATTCTCATTACCATATCATACAGAGTAGAGTCACAGCCCTAAAAATCTTCTGTATTCTATTTATCTTTCCTCCTCTTCTTAACCCCTGGCAACCACTAATCTTTTTACAGTCATCCCTCCCCTCCTCTCTCACAGTCTTGCCAACCACTGATCTTTATACACTGTCTCCACAGTTTTGCCTTTTCCAGAATGTTATATAGTTGGAATCATACAGCATGTTGCTTTCTCAGATTGGCTTCTTTCACTTATTAATATGCATGTAAGGTTCTTTGATGTCTTTTCATAGCTTGGTAGCTCATTTCTTTTTAGTGCTGAATAACATTCCATTGTCTGGTTGTACCCTACTTTATTTATCCATTCATTTGTTGAAGGACATCTTGGTTGTTCTCAAGTTTGGGCAATTATAAATAAAGCTGCTATAAACATCCTCGTGCAGGTTTTTGTGTGGATATAGATTTTCAAGTTTTGATCATTCTAATTCAAAAAACCGCTTTATTTTATTTTTCACTTAGTTATATTTGGCTCCCTGAATTATCCCTGTTTCCTTTGGGGTCTGTTTTGTTGTTTGTACACTTTGTTGCTTTCATAAATTTTCCCAGGTTTTCTCAGTTTTTGTCCCATTTATTCCTTTCTTTCTTTCAACTTTACTTGCCTACTGATTTACTCAATTGATTTACATAAAGAGCTAGAGTTCATGGAGTTGGTGTCTGTTACAGGTTTTCTCTGCCCTTGTGAAGGTGTGTTCTGTCTAATAAGCCTGTTCCATGAATGAGAGTGCTGTTAACCTATTTAGAAAAGGGGAGTCAGGGTGGTCTCTCATTTGTCTCCTCAATTTCTCTGTGTACATGTGTGTGTATTTGTGTATGACTTTAGGCTCTTGAATACCCTTCTCAAGGTCAATGTAAAATGTTTCTATTTCTTGGGCATATATAATTCTCATGATAGTGAAATTTGTAAGGATAAATTTCTCATATTTTTTCACTGAAAAAAACTTTTTTAACAGATTTATTACATTTTGCTTCTTTGTGTTATCTCCTTTGGTAAGTATTATAAATAACTTGATTTTAAAGTGAAAGGAAAATTGTTTGATAAACAACTGAAGTTCATATTTTCAACCTAGGTCTTGAAACTTCAGAGATACTCACAAAATATGTTCACTAATTAGTAGAAATGCCTTCTGTCCTGTAGAATAGTGTGTAAATATAGCTAGCTCATTGATTTTGGACAATAGTGTCCTAAAGTAAAGGCGAATAGGAGGGTGTTCTTCCCAGATTTTGAGAACTCTGCAGCTTTGTATTTCTACATATGTTTTCTATTATAGTAAACAAGGAACAAAAATGTAACAATTTAGCTTATTTTTTTATTCACTAATTTGTTCATCATCTGAGAATTCCCTTGAGCATTCAATTACTCATGTTACAAAACTCTCCTTTTCTTACACTGTTAGTAACCAGGCCTGTTTGGTAGACCCAACTTATAAAGGACATCTACGAACCTGCTTTGCTCATTTCAATGACCCATTAAAGTACTTTGGGGCATTAGTGTAAAGAGGGCTTCCTTTTGTCTGTGCACGTGTGTGTGTTTATTTGTTGTGATACTATGGTCAGGCTATAGTAGCACTGCTATGGGCTTTCATTTCAGGCAAACTCTTTTTGTTTCTTCCCAAGAAACATCTTTATTGGGTTCATGCCAAATAAGCACTTGCCTGATTCTTCATACCTCTGTTATTTAATTATTATCCTAATTCATATAGCCACAAACTTGGTCAATATTTATTAATTTCACCCTTCAATTTATATATACTCTTTTTTTATAATTTCTTTTTTTTATTGAAATACAAAATTTCTATTGTCATCTCAATACCTGCAGAAAAACATTTGACAAAATACAAGATTATAGTAAACACACAGCAAACTTCATACTCACTGGTGTAAGGTTGAAAGCTTTTCCTCTAAGATCCAAAAGAAGTCAAGGGTGTCTACTCTCACCACTCTTATTCAGCATAGTACTGGAAGTCCTAACTGGAGCAATGAGGCAACATAAGGCAATAAAAGACCTCCATATTGGAAAGGAGTAAAAATGTAATTCTTTGAAGATTGACTTTTTATATAGAAAATCCTTAAGACTAACCCAAAAATGTTGGCATTAATCAATGAATTCAGTAAAGTTGCCAGATATAAAATTAATATTCAGAAATTGACATTCAGAATTCAGTAAGTTTTAGGATACAAAATTAACTATGCAGTATTTGTAGACCTTACCAACAAAATATCTGAAAGTGTAGAAACCAATTCCATGCACAGTAACATCAAAAATATTAAAATTCTAAGGAATACGTTTAAGTGAGCAAGCGAAATCTGTACAATAAAAACTACAAGGTTTTGATGAAAGTAAAGGGGACACAGACAAAAAGATATCTCATGTTCATGGAATAGAAAAATTAATATTGTTAAAATGTCCATACTACCCAAACTCATCATTAATTCAACACAATTTCTATCAAAAGTATAATGGCATTGTAATGGAATAAAAAAAGTTCCTAAAATATGCATGGAACCACAAAATACTTTGAGTAAGCAAAGCAATTTTGAGAAAGAAGAATAAAGCCAGAGACACCACACTTTCTGATTTCAAATCACACTACAGAGTTCATGTAATCTAGCTAGATGCTTTCTGGGGCATAAAAGTTGACATTAAAGTACATTAAATAAAATGAAAATTAAATATATCTATGGAGTCAGGGCTTTGAGAAATATTTAAATATATGACAAAATAAAATATGGAGGAGACTGCTGAGCAAAAATAACTACAAGCACTGTTAACATGACTATTAATTGGTTAAATAGCTTTAGGGGAAAATGTGGTGTTGTATCTGTCAGCTTAACTGATGTAACAATAGAGTGAACCCCTAAATTTCAGTGCAGACTTATTTTTCAATTGTGATATATGTCCATTGTATGTTCACTACAGCTATGTACTCTTTTTTTAACTTTATAGTTTATTGTCAAGTTGGTTTCCATATAACACCCAGTGCTCTTCCCCACAAGTGTCCTCCACCCTGACCCTTCCCCTCCCCTTTCCCCCTCCCCCTTCCACCCTCAGTTTGTTTTCAGTACTCAAGAGTCTCTCCTGCTTTGTCTCCCTCCCTCTCCCTAACTCTTTCTCCTCCTTCCCCTCCCCATGGTCTTCTGTTAGGTTTCTCCTGTTAGACCTATGAATGAAAACATATGGTATCTGTCCTTCTCTGCCTGACTTATTTCACTTAGCATGACACCCTCGAGGTCCATCCACGTTGCTACAAATGGCCAGATTT
>CM053568.1:68564848-68586910 GCA_028646485.1 Cryptoprocta ferox
GAGAGAGAGAGAGAGAGAGAGAGCATGAGCAGGGGAGGGACAGAGAGAGAGGGAGAGAGGAAGAATCCCAAGCAAGTTCTGCACTGTCAGCACAGAGTCCAATGAGAGGCTCGAATTCATGAACCATGAAATCATGCCTGAGCTAAAACCAAGAGCTGGTCACTTAACCGACTGACCCACCTAGACTCCCCAATTTGTATATACTCTTATAAAGAGAGTTAACTTCTACCACACTGATGGTAGACTCCATCTGAGCATGCTCAAAAGAGCACAGGGAGTTATTCATGGGGAGGGTGTTCTCAAAGGCTGACTGACAGTATCAATGCTGTAGATTGACCTAATGGCAAACACATATGGTTCTTATGCCTTCCTGCTTCTGATAATAGGTATTGACAGACTCTGATCCCAACAGTTGAACCCAGCAGGGATAATTTTCCTCTATATGTGGCATGACTATGCCTAAGGACATATATCTTATCTACCATTTATTTATTTTTTTAATGCTACATAAATATAAGGCTGTCACTTTCTGGGACAATAAACTTTCTCTGACTATGACAGATTTGAAGCAGATGCCACTAGTTAGAAACATTTCTGAATTATGTGACTTGGGTTCCTTGACTAGGTTAAAAAACTGTTTTTCCTCTTAGTTTCCTGTTTAAGCAAGATGAAATTAGTCTAATCTATGTGAACAAAAAGTAAAACCAGTGATATAACATGCTCTTATTATTGTTATTTCGAGATAATTTAATAAACAATGTGGAGATATTGTGTTACTAATAATTACTAGCATTTAAAAAGTATTTTATTTTTTTTTAACGTTTATTTATTTTTGAGACAGACAGAACTTGAGCAGGAGAGGGGCAGAGAGACAGGGAGACACAGAATCCAAAGCAGGCTCCAGGCTCTGAGCTGTCAGCACAGAGCCCGATGCGGGCTCAAACCTCAGACTGCGAGATCATGACCTAAGCCGAAGTCCGACGCCCAACAGAGTGAGCCACCCAGGTGCCCCTAAAAATTATTTTCTAAGTCATGCATTGCCTTAAGCTTTTAAGAAGTTTATTTATCATTTACTCCTTACAATAATCTCTGAGATTGTTACTGTTAGTTATCACCATTGGTGAAGAAATTTCGGTGCAGAGAAGTTAAATAACAGCCTCAAGTGGTGGAGCTGAAATTCAGACCCTGACTGCCCAGCTACTGAACACGCACACTTAGCTGCTATGCCAGTCAGCTTTATCAACGACCATCACATTTACTTAATCGGACTTTAAATTCAGATGAACAATTTTTTCTCGGTTGCAAAGAAATAATTCGACAAGCCCAGATTGCAATGCTTGGGATGCAAGTCTGTGTCCACATCTGAGAAGCCTAAATAAACCATGTGACTCCTCAAAGCACTGGGTATTTATTCTGAGGCTTGTTATATGAGTTTGCATTAAAAATAACAGGTCCTGTTATGAATAAGTGTAAGAATGGCATTCTACAGGGGATGTAGCCAACAAATGTAAGATTCCTTTAGTGGCAATGAAAAAGTGAGAAGGTATTTCCCACAACACTAAATGGTGGTTGAACAATGAAATTTGCTCACAAACCTTAACCTGAAAGTACTGTCAATACGCTGCTATTATTCTTCTTAAGGTCCCTTGTTATCTCCTTTAACAAATAAGAATGATGCGATACAGTCTCAGTTGGTATAGTATGAATAAATTATTTGCAGTTTGGGTTAATCCTGTACCTTAATGAGTGTCTTTAATTTGGTGGATGGATTCATGATTTCCATTCTCTATGCATATTATCACCATATAAACTAGTTCCAGGAAGAAAAAGCTATGGTTATATACAGCCTATCATAGAGTGATACACTCGGCTCAGGGGTATTTTATAAACGCAAGTCACTGGTAAATTGAGGGCAACTATTAACCAATAAATTATCCTAAAATTGATTCTTCTGAGAGGTCCTTTATTCCAATGGTGTTCATTGCCATCCTTCTCTTTTTCCTTTGGAATTAAGAACTAAGCCTTATTCCAAGATTCACCTTTTAATCCTCCTGCCATATAACTGCTCACTCTCCCTACCAGATGCCACCAGATGTCAAAAACAAGTTCGAATATTTTGGGGTCATGACCCAAGTTATTTCTATAGAGATAAACTCCTGTCCAAAAAGAACTGATTCTAGAATAAATATATGAGGAAAAAAATTGGAAAAATGATTGGAACCAATTGAGTATGTGAGAGACCAGCAAATATGTGTGAGTAGGTCGTTAAAGAATAATGTTCTCTATGAGAAAAAAAAATGCTCTTATTTCTCCCAAAATTAACCCAATTAATATCTCTGAATAATTTCAAGACCACATGTGTATATGTGTGTGTATTTAATGTTATTAGCATTGTATATTGCTTGTGTTATGGTCTCCCTTCTATTCACAGGGATATATTGCCTTTTTAAGGTTTAACCTTTAATGTGGATTTTGAATATGGCTGAAGTTTCACAGAGTAAGGATCAGTTCAAGGATTTCTTCCTCCAATAGCATTGATATGAGTTTTATTGCTTAATTTTGCTTTGATGGATTTGCAGATGACAGTCCATGATAGTGCTGCCAGTGGAAAACACAGGACAACCAAATATGGGAAAGACTCTGGAACTTTAAAGGATGTTTTCATGGTCTGCATCAGAATTCTACAGAAGGGTTCTGCTGAGTTGGCAGTGAAATGAAAATGGAAAGTTAGAGTTAGTGTGTCAGTGACCAGTGACTTTCAATTGGTATTTTTTTTCTTTTCTGTTATGTATTAAAAATTACATAAAAATCAGAAGGAGAGGAATGGTTAAGAAAAAGAAGAACCTGTTGTGATAAAGACATTCAGCATTTACCTAGATTCACAGATGCATAGAATGTGAAGAACTTGGTTGTGAGAGCCAAACTTATTCCAACTCCCTCGTTTTATAGAAACTTAGAGGCTCAAAGAGGGAGTGGATCCTCCAAAGCTCAGACAGTGAATCGTGATGAAGGGGAGGCTCCTTGGATTCTATGAACAAGGTGGTAATGAAGCATGAAGTGCCCCCTTTACCTCAGAATGTGCCGCTTAATCATAGAGTTTGGGGGGTTTGGTTTCTCCTTTGTTTCCTTTTTATAACCTCATGGGCTGTATTCTTTCAGTTGCTCCCTAGAATAGAATTTCCAATAAATTTACTGTCTTTAGTCCTTAATTTTTGAATTGTAGGTTTAATTTTTAAGTTGGGAAGAATATTGAATTTCAGAAAGTTAATGGATTGTTGTTAAAGGAAATCAAAATAATTAGAATGCTGATTTCCCTGGGTATTCCCTGTGCACTTCAAGGGTCAAAAGAGTATTTGTAAAGAGTATTTGTAAAGTGATTTCAAAATGGAGGAATGTCGACTGTGGTATATAACCTATACCATGCTGTGGCATGGAATTAACACATGGACAGTGCTTAGAACTAGATACCATTCTAAGTCTATTAAAATTGATCTTCATATTGTCATTGTTACTATGATTATTATTGTATTAACTGTCCTTGAAAAAGTTTCCCAGTAGCATTCGCAATAAAAAGTTCTCTACATCCCACTTAAGATTTCTATCAAAGCCTGCAGGGTAGTTTTCAGATATCTTCTCCCTCTGTAACTATTTGTCACAGTAAAACTGAAAGGACTTTTGGCTTACCTTGATCCACAAGCCAGGATTTTTATTTTCTCCCATTCATACATATTGGTGAACAGATGTGTGACAATGACTCCATGGGGCTTTCAGCAGGGCCCAAATATCCAGGCTCTGTGTAACTCTGCTATCAGGCCCAGATAACGGTCCTTTAAGACCCAAAAGACTAGCAACTAAGGCATTGATATTTAAGGAATATTAGGTATGCTTTTTTTTAACTAGTTGAACATACCAAAAAAGAAAAAGGAGAGATGTTTTGTATCACAACTTTTTGAGAAATACTCAGAGAACTCTAGGATGTGGCTGACATTCTCCCCATTGGGCATAGCTTCCTGAGTTACCATACCTTTCACTATAAATACATTTTTTAAGTGATGGCAATAATTCTGTGACTATACCGCTCAATTCCCCATAGCACCAGCACTGAATATATTAAAGAGAAGTGAAAATGTCTGTCTTATTGCTTCTGGCATAACCCCTAGATCTCTTTTATTTCTATACTCCCTCCCTCAAATATAAGATAAATATTAAGACAAATTCTCTATCTAAATACTAACAAGAAATGTGGGTATAGGTGGAAGATGATCAAGGTGAATTTTGCCATAGCATTGTGCTAATTTTGTTATAAGCAGGCATACAAACCTAAAGCATGTAATTTAGAGGAAATAGTGTCCTGTCTATTCTCTAGGAAGTAGAACAAGGAGTAGAAGGCTAGAGAACGGAGAGAAGGAGATTCTGGGTAAATCAAAGAGTTTTCTCCTAATTACGGCTGTATAACAGGGAACAAACTGCCATGGAAGGCTGTGATGTGTCATAGTTATGTCTTTCATGTATAGTTGTTCAAGCACAGACTGGCTGATCATTGATCAGAGATGCTACAGAAGAGAGTTTTGCCCCAACCTTGAGAGTTAACAAGATCACTTTCAGGTCTAAAACCTACAATTTTAATTTAATCACTCACCCTAGCCATCATTAAGACTGACCTCAAATAGTTCCAACTCCACTCATGTAACCATACAATCTTTACACACTCAATCAACAGACCTTGAGTGACTATGTCTGGACACTGTTCCAAGGCTGGCGTAGAACAGGGAATAAGAAAGGCAACACAGTCTCTGCCATTGTGGAGCTTGTGTTCTTTGGGAAGTAGTTCATCTAAATATAAATAGACACAAAAGATAAGTATTACTTTTATTATCCCATTACTGTTCTTGAAAAATTAGTAAGTGCTGTGAAGGAAATAAAATAAGGTAACGTGATAAATTATGACTAAATTAGGCTACCAGGATAATCAAGAAAAAAAATTTTTAAGGAGTGAGTGCCAAAGAACAGAATGGAGTCATTACTGGAAAACCTTTCTGGAAATAATCCAGAAAAATGAACATGGCAGGATCAAAGCCCCTGAGGTAAGATCAAGCTTAACCGCAACCAAGGAACAAAAAGAAGCTAAAAGGTTAGGTCAGGAGATAACCATAAAAATTTACACCAGCTGGTCCGTAACTTCAACTATACATGGGATATTTCTTGCAATGAGTTAGACATGTATATCATCAAAAAAAAATTGTTGATTTGAAATTACATTGGAAATTCTGAGACTCTTGACAAGGGCACAACCTTATTAAAGATCACAGCCATCATTTTCAAAAGCTTCACTTTGGCAATCACTTGCAGACTTTTAACAGGGGTGTTTAATATCCTCCCTAAAAGACTGGGCAGGGAAGAACAAACATTCTAGCATGTCTGCAATGTGAACCTAGCGTTTCACAATTGAAAACTGGCTGGAGCTTACCCTGCTGACTGCTTTGCCAGCAGTCCAGCATTTAAAGTCTTGAATTCCTGTCCGTTCATCTGTAGTTGTGTTTATGTCTCTCACTTAAGCAGTTTTCAACACACTTCTGTGGTTCTTTTGATATAGTGAACGTGCAGGTGTATGTCTGACTATGCCAGGAATTGTGTCCAGATCTAGTCTTTATTGCTAAAACAGACATCTTTGAGGATCTGAATCATTGCATATGCCATATTTACTCTTGTGTAGGTAGGCCAATTTTCCTCCAGCTAAAGATATAACTTAAAATTATTTCTCCCCACTTACTCCTCCACTTTTCCCATTGCTTATGCTAAATAATTCAGCTCACAGTTCCAAAAGTGAGTGTGAGTCACCCAACCCATCTACATTCTTTCAGGGTTAGAGAGAAGGTCAAAGCATGCAGAAAAAGGAATCTATATCCGGCAGCCTTAGACAAAAACTCTGGCTATCTATCTCAACAGATCAAAATAACTGCTTCAAGTATACCAAGATTTTATTTTTATTTTGATCTCATTTCCTGGAACACAATTTGGGGAGACTGGTTAGGCACAGGAGTGAAAAATTCATTGGAGCTAGCCTATTTCCAAAGTCTCCTCTGAAGCTCAGGTTTTGAAACCTTTGCAATTATGAATTGGAAATCCATGTGTTACATAATGCATTTCGGGAAAAATGCCCAAGACACATATGCACTCTACAAAAGTCTAATACTAACATTAATCTAATGAATGGTATATTAGAAAAATGATTTGTGTACCTCCTAATGGAAAGCATATTTCCTGAGCAAAGCTTGCAGATTAAAATGCAAAAAATAACTCCATCCCCTAAACATAGCTTCCAGCTACCACATCAACCAATAAGATCAGTTGGTGCATCTTTCCAGAATGCTGAGTGATTGCTCTTCTTTTTGTGGCCCAAGGGAAAGCATTTTCCAAATCTTACACAGGTGTCTAAGAGAGACTACCTAAAAGGAAAGAAACTGAATTCTCCTTTTTGAGCCCCCGGATGACTCTTTTCATATATAAGCTTATTTTTTTTTAATACTAGTTCATTTTTCAAATGCAACAAAAAACCAAGACCCTGTTTATCCCAGGGGGTTAATTTGGTTAAACTTGATACATCACATTGTGACTGGCTTCATATTTTACTCCAAAAGCCATATCATCTTTTATCTTTTATTTATAGTGATCATCATATTCATTTCTCAACTAAGGCAGGTACTTCAGGGAAAGTTGACATTGATCTTTAATTTTTTTCCTCCCTTTTGTAATGCGTACTTTTTGACCCTTAAGAAACAGCACTGACAGAAGTTTTGTTTTGTTTTGTTTTGTTTTTTTAAAGCAAGAGTTTCAGATTGGGGATTCTTTTTAACTTGCTAAAGACAAAATCATGGGCACCTGGGTGGCTCAGTTGGTTGAGCGTCCAACTTCGGCTCAGATTATGATCTCATGGTTTGTGGGTTTGAGCCCTATGCCTGGCTCTGTGTTAACAATTCAGATCTTGAAGGCTGTTTTGGATTCTGTGTCTCCCTCTCTCTCTGCCCCCTCCATGTTCGTGCTCTGTGTCTCTCTGTCTCTTAAAAATAAACAAATGTTTAAAAAAATAAAAAATAAAATAAAATAATAAAAGACAGAATCAGTCTTTGTCACCCAGTAGGAGACTTGGCTTCAAATAAAATCAGTATCCCACTATTTTTCTTCTTGAGAGACAGCTCTAGCAGGGGAGAGGGGCAGTGTGAGAGAGAGAGAATCTTAAGCAGGCTTGGCACCCAGTGCAAAGCCTGACACAGGGCTTGATCTCATAAACTGCGAGATCATGACCTGAGCGGACATCAAGAGTAGGACACTTAGCCAACTGAGCCACCCAGCTGTCCCTCACCATTTTTAAAGTGCATTTGTCTTGAGAAGATATGGACCCCAAACTGAATGTTTTGTGTAGCTGACTTCTGATTATTAGCAGGTGAGAGTGAGGAGAGGCTCTAAAGAGCGACTTCAATGACGTAGGAGATGAGAAATTAAATGCTCTTTGCCAAGTACAAATGAATTCCTTGGTAGAACCTAGAGTCAAGGCCAACAAATTCATAATTGCATTTTAAGGAATCTAAATCCCATCGAGGTGTCCTGACAAGCAGCCAAAAGGAACTGCAAATCAAGGTGTATACAGAACTGAGCTGTCCAGCAACAACAATCCCCTTTCTCATGTCACATGCTGCCAGTAGGGGCAGA
The DNA here is from genome assembly GCA_028646485.1 of Cryptoprocta ferox. NCBI lineage: Eukaryota > Metazoa > Chordata > Mammalia > Carnivora > Eupleridae > Cryptoprocta > Cryptoprocta ferox. The sequence continues at coordinate 68,572,556 of CM053568.1, forward strand.
GTGGAGCTTGAAACTGAGATCCCAGGGATTCAGTCACTTTGAGGTAGAGCCAGCCAGATTAACGCACACCCATGGTGCATCAGAGCCAGCAGCCGAATTTAGACTTATAAACAAAATTCAAACAAAATTGACCCATGACTCTTCTATTTATCTCTCATGTTGTGGTCAAGTTGCTCCCCTTAAGGCTCCTATTTCCTCCACACCAGTTCTCTCCTAGTATAGCCAGCATTCTTCCTGTTCTTTACCAGTCTTTCTTGGGCTCTGCATATATTTTTGAATCTGATCATCTGTTCCATTTCATCATCCTCAGAAGAAACATGGATAATGTCCTCTGTGATGCCTCAGAATCAAAGGTGCTCTGTAAATGATAACTGTCAAATGTTATTATCATCCTGCATATAGGTCTTTGGTCTTGAGTGCATATTAAGAAATACCATCATTTTTACTGCTTCTGGCATGATTACAAAATAGCGCTCTTCTAAGAAAGCCCTAGAGAGCACAAAAATGAGGATTTTATTAAGAGTCATTGTGATAGGAGATACCTTGATAAAAAAGAAAAAAGGATTGAACATTGGAACTGGGGTCCATTAGGAGCTCTGTCCACCAGCTATCTGCAAATATTCCAGCAAATCACTTAGTTCTCTGGTCTTCAGATTCCTCGAGAAAAATGAGGTGTCTGGGGTAAACGATCTCTGCAATCTCTTCTAGTCCTAAAGCTCCAAGACACAGAAGAGAGAAAGAGCACTATTTCATTAGTGTTCCTGACTCTCTTTATCTAGTAAGAGATCCTTATCACATCACAGCATGATCTCTCTTTCTCAAACTGGATTTCCAGGAAGGTGGTGGAAGGCCCTTACAGGGTTAATTTACTTAGCTTTTGGTTTAGATTCCTCAGGCACATTGTGTCCAGCCTTAATATTTTACACTGTAAGCCATATCATCTTTTATCTTTTATTTATAGTGATCCTCATATTAATTTCTCAATAGCAGCTGGTGCGGCAGGAGGGACAAGTCATTGATCTTCCAATTTATCCGCTACTCTTACATATCCTTAGGTCGAGGCAGCCTGGAGAGATTGATGGAGCCCTGGCACCCACCCAGCAGCTGTGTGTTCCTCATGCATGAAAATCAACCACAGGAAACCGAAATTCAACAATTGGCAGCAATATCAGCCACCTCTGTAATAAATATAACAGGGCATTCTTTAATAATTGAATGGGGTGTCAGATTGGGAAATGAAAAACCTCCTGTATGAGAGTGCCAGGAGAGCTTCGGACTGACCAGGAGGTGGTATATTTGGAATGCGGGTCGAAATGGGGGAGGCTGCTGGCGGATGTCAGCCTCTCATACAAGCAAACATTCTTATTTCTTGATTCTCAAGCAGTTCAAGATACAGAGTAAGCAACGCTTCCTTTGTTTTCTGTAGAGCCAAATACTTTATATGAAATATATATATTTTAATTTTGCAAGAAAAATAACAGATACTTAGGTCATGTTATTACCCAACAATGTAAAAGGAAAAGGCCCACTGAGCTACATGCACTATATTAGTCACACATACCAGGTGAACAGTTATGCCCAGAGGTTTGAATCCCTCACAGATTTTCTCGTAGGGACAAACCGCTAATTGATTCTAAAAGGAAGGTCCTTTTAGACCTTGTCATGGCTGAGTAGTGACCTCCAATAGAACTAGCTGTGGTCTTAGTTGACTCAAGCCCCTGACAGCAGTTTAACCCTGAGCTGGTTACCTCCCACCCCAACCTCTCAGCTAACCGTTCCTGTTTAAACTCAGGTATTGGAGACTTACTTGATCATCAGCTTTGTGTCTGTCCAGATGAAAACCCACCCGCTGAGCCCTAGCTCTCTCTTTTATTTTTCTGTGGCTTGGAAAACAATTGCTAAGTGTGGAATCTGAGTTTCCCATTAGGCCACATAGATGACACTGGGGTGGCAGGACAGCAAAAAGCCCACAGGTGTGGCTGGTGTGGAACCACCAGGAAGCAAAGCTTCCCCATTACCAGCCTGTGAAAATATTCCACTCCTCTTGGTTATTACTCAGCATGCATGCTATATAGACACACATATTATCTCTGCATTTTTTTAAATAATAGAGTGACTAATAATGCCCTCCAGGGATAAATTGGAGAGTCAAGCTGCTCAGAAATTTCAGGCACAGAACTGCCAGGAAACTATTTACTTCTAACAAAACACGTTACAGGGATTCTGAGTGTACATGGGGTTTGAACAATGTTATGATTTTCACAGATAGAACCTCACAAAGGGTTCCACCCAGTGTGCACTTTATCTTCCTCTGATGAACAGAGGCTGAGTCGATCCCTCTGAGTGTTGAAATTACAAGAAATACGTTAAATGGCTTAACCTCATACATGACCGACCATTGTCTGAAATGAACAGATAAAAATATATAATTCCTCCAGCAGGACCACACAATTTATACATTTTTTAAATTTTGTTTCTCTTTGTTCCTTCAGTTTAAATACTGCTTTCTCCTTTGGTTCTCTAATCAGGCTTTATTCCATAGTTATTTATAGGTATCAATAAATAAAAATTCAAGTGGAAACTGGCTCATAGACAAAAATGAAGACGTATAAAGTGTCACATTATCTTGTACAGAACAAGTCAGACTCACTGAAGATGACAAGTAGAGTTTCTGAACGGCACCTCCCCCAGTGTTGTTATTAGCAGCGTGCTAGAAACAGGGGTAAGAGTAACAGTAATGAAGTAGGAGTAGGAATGATACTGTGTGTTCCTACAGAACACAACAACCTTCAAAATATTTGTAAGTGCATTGTTTCCCTGACCTTCAAAAGAATCATATATGGTAGGCAGTCTGGTGTTCTTATTCCTATGTAATAGATGAGCAAACTAAATTCCAGAGATATTAAGCAATCCACCCAGCTCAGAAACCAGATAATTAGGTTCTCTACTAGTGTAGGCTCCTTTTTATCAATTAGTAAGACATACTATAAAGCAACAACACTAATAATCAAGAAAACAGCCAAAATTACATATTCCCCAGAACTTTCTTTGTAAGAAGAGTTTGGAGGTAGCTTTTTTTGCATTAGGAGCCAAATGAGAATTTCTGGGTTCAGTAAAATGTGTCAATCTGGGAGGGGCAAGTGTAGGCAATTTCAAAAATGCAACCTGTAAGATGAAATACAATTTGATATTTGCCCCCAAAATAATTCAAATTGGGGAAGTAAAGGGCTTGATATGGCTTAAGACAGTTTAAAAACATACATTCCCTAAAGAAGGATCCTGCTTACCTATATTTTATAGCCAAAGCTGCAAAGTTGATGTGAACTATTTCTCCCACTTTCCCATCTAAAATATTACTCTCTATGAGACAGGAATGCAGAAATATATGATTATTTGGAGGAAGCAGAGTTATGGAGGATTTGGAGCCCGTGCACATGTGAAAATCACTTAATGGTAAACACATGAATGAGGAGGATCATGATAATTGATGTCTATCATTGACTATTAAGGCATGCTTCATCCAGGAAGGGAGTCCTTTGCAGCCACAATTCTCCCTGCCGCCTTTGATCACTTACTGTGAAACTATGTGACTCTCCCAGTGCCTGCTAAGCACCAGCCTCCTGTGGGCGAGCTCGGAAGCCCTCAGGGGGAAGGCGGGGTCTGCCTGGTGTTGGACCTAGGACAACCTTCACATCACCTCTGTGAATCCGGATTATCCGGTGAATGACTTAGGCGGTCAGGGGATCCTCCTCAGTAAAAGTTCAACCATGTTAGCAAATCTTGAAAAGTCACCAATAAAAATATGTAAAATGGTTGGACACAGGTACCCAAGCAGCCTAACCTTATTGTACACACAGTTATCTTTAGTTGAATTACATGCCCTTCCTTAAGATGCAGTCTGATATTATCAAATGAACAAACATTAAACATGCCAGAGAAGTTAAAAACAAGGGAAAAGTGATGATCATCCAGATTCGAATGATTGAACATACACTTGTGTCTAGAAGAGGGCCAAGTAGTCCCTGGAAGAAGAAAAAATAAAGAATGCTAAGGCAGAATGGCAAGGAGTATTTACCACCACTAAGAATATTCATAAGAATCTGCATCCCTGGTTACTTAGGAATTCAGGAAATTTTCTTTGCTTTATCTTCACTGAAAGCCACCTAACATAAACCCCAGAACTACTGAGAAACACGCTTGTCAAACCTTTGCAACAGCTTGGGACTCTGTTATATAAACTTTGGGAGCCTATTAAACTTGAAATAGAAAGCCCTTTGAAAATAGATGTTCTTATCTGTTTTGGCATATTCATCCCCTGTAGGAGAGTTGTGATTCAAAGAATACTAAATAATAATATATTTAAAAGAAAAAGCAGTTGAGAAAACATAGCACTTCAAAAGGCTTAAATCTGGAAGCATTTCAAATACGAGGTTTAGGATTACCAGTATGGTTTCTTAATCTCCTAACTATTTGAGAATAAGGACACTTTGAGGTACCTCTCTTTTTGGAATCACTGGAAATCTCAATTAAACATAACAAATTAAGAGAATTTCCCTTGAGATGTGGGAACATATTATACATGATGGCCTTCTGCTAGTGGTTAACAATTTGCCTTTAATCAATCCAGAGAAGTTTTATAAATCCAAGAAATTTGACTGCAATAATTTAGGGCTAATTTAAGCATTTATATCCTATAATCATCAGAATTGCATTTATCTTCTTTTTAATGTTTATTTATTTTGAGAAAGAGAGAGAGCAAGCAGGGGAGGGACAGAAAGAGAGAAAGAGAGAGGGAGAAAATCCTAAGCAGACTCCATGCTGTCAGCTCAGAGCCTAATGCTGGGCTCAATCTCATGAACCATGAGATTATGACCTGAGCTGATACCAAGAGTCAGACCCTTAACCAACTGAGCCACCTTGATGTCCCATGCATTTATCTTGGGAAAATTATAATTTCCATGTATAAGCCATGTTTACCAAAGTGACACCAACAAAATCTCTCCATTTCCATAGGGAACTTCCAGTTTTCTCCTGTTTCTGCTCCAGCCATGGTTACCCAGTCTCCATGTGCATGAAGCTATAAGAAGGCATTTCACCACAGTTACCAGGATCCACAGGCAAACCGTTTATTACCAAATGCCACCTCTGTCATTGGGTATCTCTGCAACCAGCCACGTACTTGAGCCTTGTTAGGCTGCAGTGTGACTCTGTTCCTCAAGGGCAAGGAAACCAGTGATGTTCTGGGTAGAGTTGGGGTAACTTTATTTTCTCCTTTTCTGTAACACGTTGCTAGAGGGTATCAAAAACTACTGCTGTGATATCAATGAACATTGCTTTATTACCTTTCATTAAGAGTAGCATCTCTCACAAGAATATAGGATATATATTTTAAAGAAAATAAACTACACAAAATTTCAATTGATAGACTAGACTTTTCTATTCTTTGGAATGTTTTTCTTAGGCCAAACTTCTGTTCTTAACTTTTTTAATGACCTGATTAAAATATAAGTGACATCTAATAAACTGCACTAACTTAAAGTGCACAATTTGATAAAGTTCTGAAATACGCATATATGTACCCATGAAACCATCAGCGCAATCAAGAAAACAACATATCCATTGCCAACAAAAGTTTCTTTGTGTCCATTCATAGCCTCCTTCCACTTTTCCCCATCCTGCCTTTCCACATCTCCAGGTGACCACTGATATGCTTTTTATCATTGTAGATGCATTTGCATTTCTAGGAACTTATGTAAATTGATTCCTACAGTGTGGAATCTTCTGTCTGGCTTCTTTCACTCAGTATAATTATTCTGTGACCAACCCATATTTTTTGTGTGTATAAATAGTCTATTCCTTTGTTTTGCTGAGTAGTATCCCATTATATGAGTGTGCCACAGTATGCTTACTCATTCATCTGGGGATGCATGCTTGAGTTGGTTTAATTTCTAGCTGCAAAAAAATAAGGATGTCATAAACCTTCCCATACAAGTCTTTGTATGAATATATACTTTAATTTTTATCGAATAAATATCTAGGAGTTGAAAGACTGGGTCATGTGGTAGGTACATGTTTAACTTCTAAAGAAACTGCCAGTTTTCTGAAGTGATTGCACCATTTTCCTTCCCACTAGATGTCCTATACTTCCTTACCAAAACTGGGTGTGGTCAGACTTTTCTAATTTTAACCATCCAATAGGTGTACAGTGGTTTTAATTTTCATTCAGCTAATAATTGGATGACGTTGAGCAACTTCACATGTTTATTTGTCATCCCTACATGTCTCCTTGGTGAGATCTCTTTTCAAATATTTTGCCCATGTTTCTAACTTTTAAAAACTTTCTATATATTGAGTTTTGAGAGTCTTTGCATTCTAGACACACATCTTTTCAGATATATGATTTGCAAATATTTTATTCTAATCTGTGGCCTTCCTTTCATTATCTTAATAATGTCTTTCAAGGAGCAGAAGTTTTGGATTTTGATGAGACCTACATAGTTTATCATTTTTTTCTTTTATCATTTTTTTGGCTTCATCTCTAAGATATCCTTCCTAACCCAAGCTCACAAAGTTTTCACTCCATGCTTTCATGTAGAAATTTTATAAATTTAACTTTTGATCTATTTTGAGTTAATTCTTTATATGGCATAAGGAGCAAATTTCATCCTTCCACATATGGCTATTTATGCTCCATACCCATGCACTACATGCCTCCAGTGGCATTGTCAAAAGACTATCTTTTCTCTACTGAATTGACTTTATATCTTTGCTGAGAATCAGTGGTTCCTATATGGTCCCTATATGTGTGGACCTATTTCTGTTATCTACATTCTGTTCAACTGACCTATTATATCTGACTCTTGGTTATAATACATTCTTTCCCTGATTTCTTTTCAGTTGTTTATGTAAATAGACTCCCCATAACATAGATTCACCATTTTACTACTCATATCTAGATATATTTTATAATGCATTTTATAAATCAATAGAATTTGGGCTCAAACTAAGGTAACTGCCAAAAGACATTTTTTAAATGTTGAGATATAAAAACTATGTTTTCTACAGCCATCTCAACTCAATCAAATTCATGTTAATTTGTCCTAAAAAGTTATTTTGTATGTGCATGGGGCTGTAGAGTGTGGGGAGTATGTAAGGGGTATATGTGGTCTATCCTAAAAATCATTATAGGGGGCAAAGGAAAAAAAGAGAGAAAATAGGAATATTCAAATACTAAATGATAAAATATTACTACAAGTGTTTGTAAAATTTACATTGAGATAAATAAGCAAATCATTATAAGATACAAAAATTTAGAGAATATTTCAAAATACCTTTACATGTCAAATGCACTAAGATAGTAGGAGTAATAGAGAAGAGTTTTCTGGAGCCAGTTTGTGCTTCTTTTTATCCCTATAGGGTGATTAGTTGTATTTTATTCAGCATATTGTACACGTGGGTGTGAATAAGATGGAACTTCTCTGAAAAAGAGAAATGAGTCAAGAATATATGTTGTCAACTTGTCTGAAACATTTTTCATGTTCTGACTCATTTTTCTTTGTATTGGTATTTCAAGAGATTTTGTTTTTTTAATTTGACTATTGTAAAAACCTCGATAACTTCACTGAAATCCCATGAAAATAATATAAACAACTGTAATGGAAATTGAAAAGATGATAATAGCAATCAGCACTGTGTTATTTCTTGTCAGCGTTTTTTTATCACTTGTAACGGTGGAAAAAGCCTGTATTAATTTGACTTTTTGACCTTCAGTCTTCATTTTAGTGGAAGAAGTTCTTTTGAGAAGCAATTTATTCCCTTTGCTTATTATTTTTTGCACTTCAAAACAATTAATGACCATCCTTTGATAGGATCATCTTCGAGTGGTGCCAAAGGAGGAGAGTCATGCCAACTATGTATAGATCTATGGGATCACAAAAATTTTAAAGCTTGATGTTTGAATCTTGTGGAATGTAACCTCATTTCTCAGAGAGAAATGGAAATATTAATGTGTTTACGTTGTTTTCAATAAACTGACACAGGTACATGGACAGCAGCTTCTATTCTAGGCACAGTTGGGTTGTTGGCAGCGGGGGGGTGGGGAGCTGGTGAACAAGAGCTATAAAAAAGTTCTTGCCTATAAGAAGCTTACAATTTAGTTGCGGGGGGTGATGCTCATTGACTCAGTGAGGATAAGCCTGATGCAAGTATTCTAACTGTCATACTTTGATAAGCTTTTCTATAGGACAGACCAGCCTATTCTTCTATTAAAATCTTTAATTTGGTGTCTAATAAACCTGAATATCAGGCTCAGATTCCACTTTAGAAATATTCCCAGGGGTGCTAACAGCCAACAATTTAATATGATTATTAAAGACCTGACACAACAGACCAGAATTATTGAGTTTAACAAGCATATTGTCCTCCTTTAAGAACGCTTACTGTTTGAACCTTGTATGCTAAGTTCCAAGAGAATAAGATAGATAATAAGTGACATTCAAGTTCAGAGTGGGAGAAAAAAGAGGCTCAGCTTAAGTGAAACATTTTGTTGAATTCTTCAAAGTGGTAAACACTAAAGAGCACATTACTAGTCAGACTCTGAAAAAGTTGAGAAATAAGATGAACGTCTAAAGATGGAGGTCAAAATGTCATGCAGATTTAAGGGCACACATAGGATGAAAGCAAAGGACTGAAAAAGACATTCCAAAAAGAGAACATGTGGAGGGGTGGGGTGGGGTGGTAGTGTGGGCATACTTGTATCAGACAAAATAGACTTGAATCAAAAACTGTCACAAAGAATACAATGATAAAAGGGTCAACTCACCAAGAAGATATAACAATTATAAATATACACCTACTCAGCATCAGAACATCCAAATAGATGAAACATCTATTGACAGAACTGAGGGAGAAATTGACTCATAAATACTGATAGGGGGTTTTAATACCCCCACTTTCCATAATACATAGGCTATCCAGACAGATCAATAGAGAAACAGAGCACTTAGACAACAGTATAGACCAAATGGGCCTAACAGACATATACAGAAACTCCCACCCAATAGCAATTAAACTTTCCAGTGCCACAGAACATTCTCCAGGGCAGATCACATGTTAGATCACAAAACAAGACTTAAATTTAAGAAGACTGAAATCTTACCACATATCTTTTCTGACCATAATGGAATGAGACTAGAAATCAATAGCAGGGGGGAAAAACCTGGAAAATTTACAGTATGTGGAAATTAAATAAAATACTCTTGAACACCCAATAGGTCAAAAAATAAATGAAAAGTTAAATTAGAAAATATCTTGAGACAATCAAAAATGAAAAAAAAAAAAACCAAAAATTACAGGATGCAGCAAAAGCAGTACAAAGAGAGCAGTATATAGTGATAAACGACTGCAGCATTACAAAAGATCTCAAATAAATAATCTAACTTTAAATTTCAAGGAACTAGAAAAATATTAAACAAAGTTCAAAGTTATCAGAAGGAAGAAAATAATAATGATTAGAACAGAAATAAATGAGATAGAGAACAAAAATACAACAGAAAATGAATAGAGAATAGAAAAACAATTAAAAAATCAACAAAACTAGGAGTTGATTTTTTGAAAAGGTAATCAAAAGAGATAAATCTTTAGCTAGAATAAGAAAAAAGAGAATTTGAATAAAAATGAAAGAGGAGATATTGTAACTGATGCTGCAGAAAATAAAAAGGATTATAAAATAGTACTATGAACAATTACACACTGACAAGTCAGAATACCTTGAAGAAACAGAAAACTTCCTAGCAACCTATAAGAGTAAATCATGAAGAAATGGAAAATTTGAACCAGTAATCAAACATTTCTCTGAAAAAGAAAAAGTCAGGACAAGAAGGCTTCACTGGTGAATTCTACTGAACATTTGAAGAAAAACAAATACTAATTCTTCTCAAAGTCTTCCAGAAAACTGAAGGAGGAGGAACACCTCTAAACTCAGTTATGAGGCCACCATCGCTCAGATACCAAAACCAGACAAAGATGCTACAAGAAAAGAAAACTGCAGGCCAATATCCCTTATGAATATTGATGCACAAAACCTCAACAAAATACTAGAAAATCAAATTCAGCAGCACATTAAAAGGATCATATACCATGACCAAATGGAATTTATCCCAGAGATGCAAGAATCGTTCAACATACAAAATTCAATAAATATGATACACCACATTAATATAACAAAGGATAAAAATCACATGAGAATCTCAATAGATGAAGAAAGAACATTAGACAAAATTCAATACCCTTTGATAATAAAAACACTCAATAAATTAGGAATAGAAGGAAATTATCTTAACATTTTAAAGGCCACATATGAAAAGCCCACAGCTAACATTATACTCAATAGTGAAAAAAAAATCTTTCCCTCTGATATTAGGAACAAGACAAGGATGCCCACTCTCTTTACTTTCACTCAACATAGTACTGGGAGTAGTAGCTAGAGCAATTATGCAAGAAAAAGAAATATGAGGCATCTAAATCAGAAAGGAAGAAGGAAAATTACCTCTGTTCATAGACAACATGATCATATATGTAGAAAACCCTGAAGTTTTCACACACACACACACAAATGGAGACTTCACACTTCCTGGTTTCAAAACGTATTACAAAACTACAGTCATCAATACAGTATGGTACTGTCATAAAGACAGACATAGAGGGGCACCTGGGTGGCTCAGTCAGTTAAGCGTCTGACTTTTGATTTTGGTTTAGGTCATGATTTCACAGTTTGTGGCTTCTAGCCCCAGATCAGGCTCCATGCTGGCAGTGTAGAGACTGCTTGGAACTGTTTTGCACTCTCTGTACTCCTCCCCTGCCTGAGCTTTCTCTTTCATACACAAAATAAATAAATAAACATTAAAAAGAAAAAGACAAAGACCAGCAGAACAACAGACAGTCCAGAAGTAAATCCATGGATGTGTAGTCAAATTATCTTTGAAGAGTGTGCCAAGAATGTACAATGGGGGAAGGAACAGCTCTCCAACAAATGGTGTAGGGAAAACTAAATATTCACATGCAAAATAATGAAATTGGTCCCTTATTTTAAACCATACCCAAAATTCAACTCAAAATGGATGAAAGGCTTACATGTAAGAGCTAAAATTATAAAACTCCTTGAAATAAAAAACAGGGGGACAGCTTCATAATATTGGTCTGACACCAAAAGCACAGGCAACAAAAGCGTATATATACAAGTGGTACTACATCAAACTACAGGATGGGAGAAAATATTTGGGTTAATATCCAAAATGTATAAGAAACTCCTGCAACTCAATAGCAAGAGAAAAAACCCACAAACACAAATAACTTGATTTTAAAATTGGACAAAAGTGGGGCATCTGGGTGGCTCAGTCGATTGAGAGTCCGACTTCACCTCAGGTCATGATCTCATGGTTCATGGGTTTGGGCCCCGTGTCGGGCTCTGTGCTGACAGCTTGCTCAGAGCCTGGAGGCTTCTTTGGATTCTGTGTCTCCCCTCCCCCTCTCCTCTCTGTCCCTCCCCCATTCATGCTCTGTCTCTCTCTGTCTCCCAATAATAAATAAATGTAAAAAAATTTTTTTAATTGGACAAAGGACTTGAATAGACATTTCTCCAAAAAAGATATACAAATGGCCTATTAAGTTAATTTTAAAAAATGCTGAATATCACTAATCATCAGGAAAATGCAAATCAAAACTACAATGAGATATCACCTCACATCTGTTAGGATCACCATTTTCAAAACAAAACAGAAATGAACAAATGTTGGTAAGGATGTGGAGAAATTGGAACCCTTGTATACTGTTGGTAAGAATGTCACCTGGTACAGCCACTATTGAAAACAGTATAGAGATTTCTCAAAAAATTTAAAAAACATACCATAATAAGATCCAAGAATTATACTTCTGGGTGTGTATCCAAAAGAACTAAAAACAGGATCTTGAGGAGATGCCTGTATTCCCAGTATATTGCAGTGTTATTCACAAGAGGCAAGAGGTAAAAATAATCTGTCTACTGACAGGTGAAGTGATAAAAAAAATACAGTACATACGTATGATAGAATATTATTCAGCCTTAAAAAAGAAAGAAATCCTGCCATATACTACAAAAATGAACCTTGAGGACATTATGCTAAGTAATATAAGCTAGTCACAAAGGACAAATACCACTTATATGAGGTATCTAGAGTGGTCAAACTCATAGAAGCAGCAAGTTCAATGGTGGTTGCCAGGAGCTGGAGGGGAGGAAGAAATGGGGAGTTGCTGTTCAATGGATATAGAGTTTGAAGATGAAAAAGTTACAGAGATCAGGTATATAATGATGTGTATATAGTTAACAATGTTGTATTGTATACAGTACTTAGAATTTAAAAGATTTAAGTGGGGGGGTTCACATTAGATTTTTTTTTTTACCACAATTAAAAAGAAAAAGTCACTCAGGGCTGGTTTTATGAGATAACATGTGTAGGTGCCCAGGCCCCACACTTAGGATGGTCCCATGCTTGGTTTAATGTTTTGCTGTTGCTGTCTTGATATTCTTAATAACTTTACCTGTCTTTAAACTTATGTTTGTATGTGAAGCTAGTGGGACACTAAAATATACGTGTGAGCAAAGGAGATAAGATGCACCAGGTGTGTCTGTCACCATTCCTGCTGTTACATTCACATATAGCTTTTACCTGCTGGTCATGTGACTTCCATAATATGTTAATTTTGCACTCATTTGGAGTCTTACTGAAGTCCCATGCATTGTGGGTCCACCAGAATTCTGTGTTCATGGTCACCTCTGCAACTGAATAAATGAAGGTGTTAACTTCTCGGAGGCCACACTTTCCAGTTGAATCAAAAGTTACTTCTAATGCAGAAAGAAAAGCAATTGCATTTTAAGAAACAAGATTGGCCAAAAAATCTTATCCAATCCTATCTTACTTAGTTACTTCCCAGTATTAGCCAACTACTTAGAAGGATGATATATGTGGAAAAGAGAAGAAAAGGCAACGCATAGTTCCTTTTGAGTCTTTCCTTATTCGTTGGTAAGGTAAGCAAAGGTAGAATGTGTACTTGTCAAGAAATTAAATAAAAACAGTTGAGTTAGTTTGTATAGGATTTCCACTGTTCTGGTTAAAAAAAATACCGATGTGTATACATACAAACTATAAAATAGGAATTGTGTAATATTTCACTGATTTTGTGTATGAGATAAATGTTTTTATATTTGCGTGTAAAACTGATATTACATGACATAAAGAGGAATAGTAAAAGTCACAATAATAATTTAAATATTTATTCAGAAAAACATTACATAGCAAATTAAAAAAAAACCACCATGACAAGTTGAGAGAGGCTACAGAAAAAAAGAAAAAAACTTTATATTTAAATACTATATTGATCTCCCAGGGCTGCCATAACAAAATACCACAGACTGGGTGGCCGAAACAACAGAAATGTATTCTTTCACAGTTCTGAAGGCTAGAACTCTCAAATAAAGGTGCTAGCAGGTAGGATCTAGGAGAGAATCTTTCTTTGCCTCTTCTGGCTTCTTTTTGGTGTTTGTTGGGAATCCTAGTGTTCTTGTGTTCTTGGCAGCAGAACTGTATCACCTCAGTTTCTGTCTCTATTGCCCCATGACCGTTTTTCCTCTATTTGGCTGTGCAGCTCCAAACCCTTCTTCCCCACATGGACAGCAGGCATTGGATTAAGGGCTTACCCTAACCTAGTATGGCCTCATCTCAACTAGATTCTATCTGGAAAAAGCTGTATTTGGTCACATTCACAGGTTCCAAGGGATAGGACTTTTGAGAGGCAGGCACTATTCAACCTAATCTGAAAGCCTTTAACAGCACCTTTTCCTTTTTAAACAAGGGGCCATACATTTTCATTTTGCTGGGACCTACACATGATGTTACCATTTTTAACAACAGCACTCATGTTGAAAAACTTGGCTTAACAGAGAGCAAATGAGTCCACTACCTGCACTCTAGAATGAATTATACGTTAGATTTATCCACTTTGTTGTAGCAAGATGGTTCCAGACAAACCTGTGTGAGGGGGCATGCCCATGTAAGGCCCACGCCCATGCAGCTTAGGGGAACAGAGAACTTTTGCCTCACTCCCAAGATGAAGAAAAGAAGAGATGAGCAAAGCATGGCTAGTTATTCCTCTCAACTTTAGCAGTCAAGCAGGCCACTTCACCTACCCAGCATCAGTGAGTAGAGGGACAGGTAGGTCAAAGTTACACTAATCAAATGCCTTTCACATGGAGGATACATTAGAAATGAAGAGGAAAAATATTCACTAGCACTTCCCTGCTTTTACTTAACTCACTGAAATATA
>CM053568.1:68587410-68606646 GCA_028646485.1 Cryptoprocta ferox
AATCATATTTTTCTCATTGATCATTAAGATCACTTCAAACAGATGCACTTACATGATCATTTTAGCAGTTCCACAAGTGAGGACAGCCTATACTTTATTTCTCCTATATTTTATTTCCCATGTATACATGGGTTCCTCTTCTGATTCAGTGCTATATTGATGTATTGCTGCAGTCTATTAGATTTTTAAAACTACTGAAACTTTGCAGTATATTTTTATATTGGATGCAGATATTTCTTTCCTCATTCCAACTATTACTTTACTTTTAAGAATCTGCTTTATGGTGACAAATCATACTTGGTCATAATGACATTTTTTCAATATGTTGCTGGAATCCATTTGCTAACAGTAATTACTTTTTAAAGGTCTATTTATTTATGGAGAGAGAGAGAGACAGAGAGAGCACACGAGCAGGGGAAGGGCAGAGAAAGAGGGAGAGAGAGAATCCCATGCAGGCTCCATGCTCCCTGAGCAGAGCCGGAAGTGGGGCTCAATCTCACAAACCTTGAGATTACAGTCTGAGCTGAGATCAATAGTCAGATGCTCAACCGGCTGAGCCACCCATGCACCCTGCTAATAATTAATTAAAACTTAAGAGCTTAAAAGAAATGTACTCTAGGAAACTCTCTTTGCTTTTTTTTGATATGTTGTCCATGTCTGATGTTTGTATTCAGGCTCTTCTAGATTTTTTAAAAAATTAGAAAGCAACAAATGTTTCTCTAAGGTGTAGACCTTTGATTATGATTTTTAATTTCATGAAATTATTTGTATTTTCTACTCAAAATATAAGTCAATATGGCTACCTAGAGTTTATTCAATACTCAGCCACCTTGTCTAGATTTTCAAATGTGTTGGTATAAAGTTAGCATGGTATTCTTTCGTAATTAAAAAAAATCTCTGCTTTATGCCTAATCACATCTGTCATATTTTTCAAGTATTGCTTACTCTAATGGTCTTTTTAATGAAAAAGATTTTGGTTTTATTGTCAAGGTTACAGCTTTTATTCTCTATTTTGGCTATTGTGTTTATTAATTTTGTTCTTTTACTCTTTGGATTTACCTTGCTGCTGTTCTATACCCACTGTCCAGTTCCTCGAGAGCCATTTTCAACAACTCAACCAGCTCTGCCCAGCTGTGTCATAGCCACTTCATCATATGCCATTAAAGCTTAATCTCATACACTGGGTGAAGACTCGGCAGCCTTATTTTGCTTTCAAAATTGTTCTATGGCCTTAGACCCTTCTCCTGAATTAGCACTATAACCAGGTAAAATTCTAGTGGGACTTCATGCTGCTTACAAGGCTTTCCTTTCCTCTAGTTTCATAATAAAAGAAAAAATATTTCTTTTTTTGGTGTTGATCAAAAACTTAGCAAGACTCCTTTGCAGTCTATTCAAATCCAGAAAAATAAGCAAGTCTTCATACATGGCCTTACTGAAATGTCATTAATTTAAACTACATAAAACCTTGAACAATGAACCTTTCAGACACTCCATAGTCCTTCTTTCTAGGTGTCCAGAGTTTCTTATTCCTACAACAACTTTTATATATGGTCAATTTGTGTCATAAAGTCTTCCTCCCACTTCCGGGTCTACGGCTGACCCTTGAAAACCACAGGTTTGAACTGCGCAGGTCTACCTATATGTGGATATTTTACAGTTTACATTATAAGTGTATTTTCTCTTTCTTATGATTTTCTTAATACTTTCTTTTCTCTAGCCTACTTTATTGTAAGAATATTGTATATAATACATATAACCTAAAAAATATGTGTTAATTGATTGTGTTATCGGTAAGTCTTCTAGTCAACAGTAGGCTAGTAACAGTTAAGTTTTGGGGGAGTTGAAAGTTATATGTGCATTTTTGACTGAACAAGGTGTTGGTGTCCCCTAACTGCTATATTGTTCAAGGGTCAACTGCACGTTCAAAGGAAACATAATCATTATTTGAAGAGTTATCTGCACTCCCATGTTCATTGCAGCATTATTCACAATAGCCAAGGTATGAAAACAACCTAGGTATCCATGGACAGATGAAAAGATAAAGAAAATGTAATATGTAGATACACAGTGGAATATTATTCAACCTGAGAAAAGCAGGAAATCCCATCTGCAACAACATGGATGAAACTGGAGGGCATTATATTAAGAGAAATAAGCCAAATAAAGAAAGACAAATACTGCATGGTATCACTCATATACAAACTCTAAAAACTTAATAAAGTCTTTTTGCCAGGGCATTTTTCCTTAGCAATGTCAAGTATCCTTTGAACGTGTCATGTCATTTTCTTATTGTTTGTACAAGATTACAACCCCATGGAGCCTAACGTATTTACCAGTATATCCAAATTATAGTTTACCATTGCTTTGGCTTTTTTTCTTTGTAATCTATTCCTTCCACTTCTGATACCAGAACCTCGTTTTTCCTTTGGTGAAGTCCCTGTGATTGCATATCCTTTCCCTACCTCCATAACTTGGGCCTGATAAGTCAAAGTATTTTATACATACTCCATATGTCTTATATGCTTAGTTCTCTATTTTATCAATTTCCCTCCAAATTTTAGTCTGGTAATTTTTTTAAATTGAGTTTAGTATTCCTTTCTTATGTTTGACTAATGTAATATTAAACCAATCAACTGAGTACTTAATTTCAGCTATTGCTTTTTAATTCTAGAATTTTCCTTTGGTTGCTTTTCATAGATAAATTTGCTAAAATTGTATATGTTGTCCATGGATTTTCATGAATCATTAATCATAGTTTTTAAATAATAGCTTCATGGAGTGCCTGGGTGGCTCAGTCAGTTGACTGTCCGATTTTGGCTCAGATCATGATCTCACAGTTTGTGAGTTTGAGCCCCACGTTGGGGTCTGTGCTGACAGCTCAGAGCCTGGAGCCTGCTTTCGATTCTGTGTCTCCCTCTCTCTTTTTCCCTCCCCTGCTCATACTCTGTTACTGTCTCTCAAAAAATAAACAAACAAAACAATTAAAAACATAATAGCTTCATTGAGATACAATTTACCTTTCAAACAACTTAAAATGTACAATTTAAATTGTGATGTGCATCTATTTCCAGTCAATTTTACCACATTTTTGTTCACCTCCTCCTTCAAAAGAAAATGAAACTTATCAGTAGTCACTCCCCATTTTCCCCAGTTCTAGACAACCATTAATATAATGTCTGTTTCCCCAGTTCTAGACAACCACTAATATAATGTCTGTCTCTACAGTTTTACCTCCTCTGTACATTTTATACAGATGGAATAATACAATATGTAGATTTTTTGTATTTAGCTTCTTTTATAGTGTATTTTCAAGGTTCATCCACATTGTAGCATTATATCAGCACTTCATTTCTTTTTATGGCTGAATAATATTCCATAGTATGGATATATCATGTTTTATTTATCCATCAGTTAATGAACATTTGGGTTACTTCCGCTTTTTGGCTATAAGAAACACTTCTGCTATGGCTATATTTGGGTGCAAATTTTTGTGGCAAGTTTAGCAAATTTTTCAAATTAGTAGATTTTTTAACCAATTTTTGGTTTACAGAAAAATTAATCAAAAAGTACAGAGGCCTCATAATATCCCCTTACCTCTCTGCCTAGCTTAACCTATTTTTAACATCTTACATTAGTATAACACATTTGTTACAGTTAATGAATCAATATTAATACCTTATTATTAGTCCATAGTTTAATTTAGAGTTCACTTGCTTTATACATTATACAGTTTTAGACAGATGTGTAATGACATGTATCCACACTTACAGTATCCGACCCAGTAGATTTACTGCTCTAGAGTGCCCCCTGTGCTCCACTTATTAATCTCTTTCTCCCTCCCCTCAATCTCTAGCAAACACTGATCTTTTTATCATCTCTATAGTTTTACCTTTTCCCAAACTTCATTATTGTTGACATCATTCAAGATGTAACCTTTGCGGATGGCATTTTTCACTTAGCAATATGCATTGAAGCTTCTTTCATCTCTTTTTATGGCTTGATAGCTTTTTCTTTTTATTGTTGAATGCTATTCCTCCTTTGTATGGATATACCATAGTTTGTTTATCCGTTCACCTATTGAAAAACATCTTGGTTTATTCAAAGCTTTGGTAATTATGAAAACAAAGCTGCTATAAATATCCACATGCAAATTTGTACATGGAAATTACTTTTCAACTTCTTTGGGTAAATTCCAAGAATATGATTACTAGATCATATGGTGAGATCATTTAGTTTCCTAACAAACAAACCAAACCAAACCAAACCAAGCCAAAAAACCCAAGACTGCTAAACATCTTTCAAAGCAACCATAACATTTTGCATTCCTGCCAGCGATGAATGTGAATACCTGCTGCTCTGTACCTTCACCAGCTTTGATATTTCGGTTTTTGGATTCTAGCCATTTGTTTAGATGTATAGTGGTATCTCATTATTGTTTTAATTTAAAATTCCCAGGGCTCCTGGGTGGCTCAGTCAGTTGAGTGTCCAACTTCAGCTCAGGTTATGATCTCGTGGCTGCTGAGTTCTCCCCACATCGGCCTCACTGCTCTCAGCGCAGAGCCCACTTTGGATCCTCTGTCCCCCTCTCTCTCTGCTCCTTTCCTGCTCACACTCTCTTTCTCATTTAAATATTCCCCGATGACATATGATGTATAGCATCTTTTCATATGCTTATTTGCCATCTATTTTTTAATGAAATCATACATATCCAAATTCGTGGGAGGAGGAGAGCTAAGAAGGTGGCATAGTAGGAGGACCCGATGTTCATCTGAGGCATTTTTCAGATCACCATTTGCACACTGCTTGTCTCTGTGGTGTGTGTGTATATATATATATATATATGTAGGAATATATATATATATGTAGGAATATATATATGTAGGAATATATATATGTAGGAATATATATATATGTAGGAATATACATATGTAGGAATATATATATGTGGAAATATATATATATAAAGGAATATTACTCAGCCATAAAAATGAAATCTTACATTTGCAATGTAAGTATTATGTCAAGCAAAATAAGTCAGTCAGAGAAAGACAAATACCATATGATTTCACTCATATGTGGAATTTAAGAAAATAAATAAAGATAGCAGGGGGGAAAAACAGAGGCAAACTAAGAAACAGAATCTTAAATATAGAGAACAAACTGACAGTTACTGGAGGGCAGGTGGATGGGGAGATGGGTGAAATATGTGATGTGTATTAAGGAAGCCACTTGTAATGAGCACAGGGTGCTGTATGGAAGTGATGAATCACTATACTCTACACCTGAAACTAATACTTAAGTTAACTAACTGGAATTTAAATAAAAACTTAATTCTCTTTATTTGATGTTTAATTATTTTTGAGAGACAGAGCACGAACATGGGAAGGGCAGAGAGAGAGAGAGAGAGAGAGAGAGAGAGAGAGAGATTGTGAATCTGAAGCAGACTCCAGGCTCTGGGCTATCAACACAGAACCCAATATGGTGCTCGAACCCACGAACCATGAGATCATGGCCTCAGCTGATGTTGTATGCGCAACTGACTGAGTCACCCAGGCACCCCAGTTTAAGCTCATTTAAAGCTAGTCTTCTGTCTTTGTGAAGGCTAATCTAATTATGGTATGGCCCTTGGGATCACCACTTTTTTAAAAGTCTGATTGCCCCCTGTTCCCAAATACCCTTTTACTTGTTGGGCTTTAAACTTCATTGTTTCCCCAGCCCTATGAGATTACCTGAGATATGCTCTGCTTGTCAGTCTCTTAGATGTTGCTTTTTTGCTGGAACTCTTGCCACTTGGCTTCTGTGCTTATTGAAGTCCTTGACTTCTCAGGCCCCAAGCTCAAAGTTTTGAATCAGCAAATGCCCCAGGAGAAAAGCTGTGCCAAATATCAGGCTTGTGCCTATGTTTTCCCTTCTCTTCAGAATTTGGCCCATATATCTTTGCTTTTCTCTAACATTCCAGTGCCTACAAACAGCTGTTCTCTTACTCTATCCAGTTTCTCTGAAATTTCTCAGGCCTCACTTGATCTTATTGTTATTATTCAACCATCACCTCAATTTTTCCTGGGAACAAAATTTATGAGTTTTATGTTTAAATTTATTTCTTATTTTCTCTATTAATTCAAATTCTATAGGGACCTGTTTACCTGATTGTTCAATCTAGTTCTTGTGTTATCAATAGGAAGTAGGTAAGGTGTTATCAGGGAGGCTAAGTACATTGGGAAGAAATTACAGATGAGTGATTTGTTCTTTTTATTTTTCTCCTTCTTGTTTACTCTGGCAGCCTAAGTTGGCTTTTTTTTTTTAATTTGACCCAATTGCCCAAATAAGAAATCCACATGGCAAAGATCTGACTTTAATAAATGTCTGTGTATCAGGAGGAGCTGGATGAGTGTCAAGTTTCTCTGTGTGAGGGCTTTGCAGCATTTCCCAAGGCCTTTGAGTTGGCCTCTGCCAACACTGCTCAGGTTGTGGAGGTTTCTAGATTCTGTAGGGCAAGCCTCCCCACTTGCATACCAGATGAGTTCTTTTCTCTTTTTCTGAACTCATTTGTGGGCTGGTGGCTCTTATTTTTTTTCCCCCCATCTAACCATATTTGTTCATAAATTCCACAAAGCCCTCAATGTACCTTATCCCTCCCCCCTTTTTCTTTTTTTAACACTGTTAAATATTAATAATACATTTGCATATTCCTTTCTTAATTACAATGGAAAATTGGAAGAGCAAATCACTAAGTATGAGCCCCATTGACCTATGACTCACACAACACCTCTCCCCTGGGCCTAAGCTTGTGCTATCCATCTGGTTTTCTTCTAAGATCTTCTTATAAGATGTGTTTCTAAATTTGTAATGATTTAGCTAATTCCTGAGTTGTGTGACAATAAGAAAGTAGTCTTTTGTACTTTAGAGATACAGCTTAGACCTAGGAACTGGAACCAAGGACTGGAAAACCTATTAACCCATAAGTTTCATTTGTGCTTTATGTTTGACAAGTGCTAAGGATGAATGAGAAGTGAGGGAAAAGCAGTTTAATTTAACTTAGTATCACAGATCCTTGCACTGAAAAAGAAAATGGCATTGTTTCTGGTTCAAATCATTAAAATCTGCTTTTATAAACAGTAATAACACAAATGGAAAGCCAACATTAATTGATGGGAATAGGGGGTAATAATGACCAGATCAGGGGACACAGATTACACTCACTAGGGAGTTTATTAAAGAAGAATTCCAAAAAAGCGGTGACTTCTTCTGAGAAGCCTTCTTAGAAGAGGTAGGGTCTGGGTTGAGTCTTAAGCAGTTACATATGGAGAAGAACAAAGGTCCGCCAAGGGAGGGGAACAAGCAGTGTCAGGAATGAGCATAGATGGTTTATGAAATAAGGAGCAAACCTGGTGACCAGAGCAGTGGCATATGTTGGGGAGCAGTGGCAGCAAGGCTGGCGGAGGTTGGTTAAGTAAAATAGAATTAGACCAAAGAGGAAGCAGGTGGAAAGACAGAGGCTGTGGAATGTCCCTGAAGGTGTAGGTCAGTGTAATAATATTTAGAAATCAGTGGTGCTTTGACATGGTATGTTCGGTTTTAAATAATTAGGGGGACGCGATAAAAGAAACAAACTACTGATATACTTGATATGTGCCAAGATACCAGACATAAAAGAATACACGCTGTGTATTTCCAAGTATATGGTGTATGGTGATAGAGGTCAGTATAGGGGTTACCTCTGAGGAATATAGGGTGGGAGGAGGTGACAGAAGACATATTAGTGCACTTGAAGTGTTTTATATCTTGACCTGGTGTCAAACACATGGGTGCATAAAGATGTAAAAATTCATTTATGATCAGTGCAATTGATGTTTATTGTTTCCACTTATACCTTTAAAGAATCCATTAGGATAATGAGGGTGTCAGTTGAATGAGGAAAACTTTAGTCAAGGAATAGCCAAGATATTAATGTAGTAATAACTTATAATGTGCTCACCATGGAATAGAATGTCACTATGGGAAATAAAGGGCAATGCGGGTAAGAAAAAAAATCACCTTTGGATGGTTGGATGAGTTGGATAAATGACATCTCTATTTTAAGAACTTTGGCAGTGTTTGGATACCTTTGGCCAAAGAAGGAAATGCAATTTTATCAATCATATGCTATGTGTCATGCCAGGAGCTATCTTTTTACACATCACCTTATTTAATACTGTGTCCTAAAACCATAAGACAGTGAACCTGAGAGGGAACTGGTTTTGAGACTAGAGGTTAAGAAAACAATTAGCTCATATTTATGAGAAGTTGGAAATCACAGGAAAGGAATCTGGCAGAAATGAGTGGTAAATGCCCAGAGCCATGAAACATGCTTCGGAACTCTCAATAAATACATGAGAGATGAAGAAACCAGAATTATTGAGTTTTTTAAGAGACATAATGAGACAAACAAAAATAGAGGGCTACAAACTGATTCCTGCAAAGTGACAAATGTCAGGCCATTAAATAGTGATGTATTATGAGAAAAGAAATTATATGCTTGTCCCAACACTGAAATACCCTAAGTTCTATATCAGCATTTCTCAAACTGGCCTTCCACAAAATATAGTTCCATTAGCTAATTGGAGGTTTGCTTTGAGAAAAGGGTTCAGTTGTCAAGTAACTTTGAGTAAGACTGAATTAAACAAATTAATTAAATTAATTATTTCCTTCAAAACTTCTCAGAGTCTATAGTGCAACAATGTGTAAGTTGAATCTCACAAGGGGATGTGGTGCACATTTTTTCAGCAAATGCTGTTTCCTCAGAACTACATTAATATCATTTAAAACCAGTGTTCTGCAGGACAGAGATTGTGAAATGCTTCTCTCAGGTCGCCTGGGTGGCTCAGTTGGTTAAACATCCTACTTGGGAGATTGGCTCAGGTCATGATCTCATGATTCATGAGATCAAGCCCCGTGTCAGGCTCTGTGCTGCTTGCGATTCTTTCTCTCCCTCTATCTCTGCTCCTCCCTCACTTGCTCTCTCTCTCTCTCTCTCTCTCTCAAAATAAATAAATAAGTGTTAAAATAAAAATAAAATAAAATAAGAAGAAATGCTTATCTCACCATGTAAAATCACATGCTTTTCTCAAAATCCATTCTTCCTCTACCTTTGCTCACATTGTCCCCGCCACATGAAATGCCCTACATAAGGTCCACATGCCAAAATCCTACCCATCTTTTAAAGTTCAAGGGATAAGGCAAGGCCTTTATTACTAAAAAGGCAGAGAAAGAAATCCATTGATCTACAGTCCCTGTCTAAGAAAAAAGAAAATCCTAAAACCATACCATAGTGACCTTAATTATGTGTGAAGGTATTATGTTACTTTATACTGTGAAAGTCAGTGTGCTACAATATATATGGATATGAATGTTTGATCTTTGACAGTACCAGATTAATTATTAAAGAAGCCATTGTGTTTGGCTTAGCTCTCACAACCAGGGAATATTAAATTTGGAATGGTCCCAGATATTAGTTAGGCTATCCACCTCATATCACAGATGAGGAAACTGAGACCTTCATAGATTGGATAGTCTATATTGACAAAAGATAAGGAAATAAGATACTGGCAGATCTATCTTTTAGATTAAGAATTCTGAGATTTTGTAGAATACCAGGACAATAGTTCCACTGACACTGGGAAAATGTGTTGTTTATTCATCCTTTCCTATTGCACCTACTAAGAGAGGTGGTAGTCAGGAGTTATTCCAAGGAAAAAACTCCTTTAGAGACTCCCAATTTATATACAAAGGGAAATCCATCATTCATATTATTTAAGTGAATTGAATCCAATTTATCAGCTACATTGGGAAATGACAAAGCTATGTTTCTATAGGATTAACATGTCAGTTTGTTCCAAGGGCTCCCTCTTGTTCATGTTCAAGTGAGGTTGGTTACTTAGCACCCAACCCAACTAAAGTTGGAGTAAATCTCTATCTATGGCATCTCTATTCTTTGGTGACCTTGGCCAGAATTATTTCTCTTACATTTTGACAAGTACAAGTATTAAAAAAGGACTAAGTTTTTGCAAGTTCTTTTGCCTGGATAGGGGGTAAGGAGGATTAGTGGATTGGAGCACTTCTAGATTTAAGCATGGTCAGACTGAAGAAGAAATGTCTTATGCCTGCAGTGAAAGAAAATATATTAAAATTATCTTTTTTAAAAAATTACCTTTCAAATGTTCTGAAATTATGATAGGAAAAGATAGGATTCAGTAGGCAGAGAGGGAAATGTTAAGACCCAAGGTCTCTATGTGGGGAAAAACACATATTTTGGAAAAATGGTGGGAGTGTCTGAGGACAACAAAACTCCCTCCAGCATAAGGTTACTCTTAAGAATGTAACAGACACCATCTATTCTTCCTCAGGTTTCCCTCAGGAATTTGACAAAGAACTAACTAAAAATAAGAAGTATGATGTATGACCCATAAGAAGTGATATGGCCATAGGCCACCCCTCATACAACAGAATTGAGGCAATCAGGATGGACAACCCAGCACCTAGAGCTATCAAGCCACTAAGGGTAGAACCTGAGAGGAAACAGTGGGGAGGGGAGGGGTGGATTGACCAGAACTTTATAAAACAAGGACCCTTGTCTATAGTCCCAGATATTCACCTTAAAATGCCCCGTCTCTGTAAAGAGAGCTTTCATACTATTCTTCCTTTCTGATCTTATACTCCAGTAAACTCTTGCCTGTTGCTCATTTTGTGTCCACCTCTTCATTCTTCAAAGCAGTGAGACAACAAACCCTGGGTTTTGAGGTAAAGAATCCTGCAAAAAAAATGATCACAAAGTAAATGGGTATGCTAGGAAGTGAGGAAAACAACCAAAAATATTTTCTAAGAACTTGTGGATAGCAGTGAAAAGGACAAGGAAAGTGGAGACCACAGGAGTTCTGAAGATGGTTTTGCTTGGTCAGAAAGAGAATAAAATAAAATGACAGATCCAATGGGAAAGAGAAAGCAAGGATAGAAAAGCAAAAAGGAAAGTAGAAAAATGAGCCAATGTAGGTAGAGGGAAGAAAGGAAGAGGGGGAATGTAGGCCAGATGAAACTCAAGAATTAACATGACAGACTTTTAAGATCCACCAACAATGGCCATGGTCATTACCCTCAATTAATTTGCAGTATGTGTTTCAAAGATATGTATAAATAGAAATTTTCATTAAAATGAAATAAGTGCCAAGATAAAGGTATTTCCAGAATAGTATTGGAGAATAAAGTAGGGCATTCAGTTTAAATCTTGCCTATAGAACCAAGGAAGTCTTCATAGAGGAGATCTTCAAAGCAAATGACTCAGGGCTGGAGTTGGGGGGAGAAAAAAAAGGTACATTTAAAGATAGGAAGAGAGAGGTAAAGAAGAGAGAAAGGAGTTTAAAGAAGAAAAGTGAGGAACACAGAGAAAATATCACAAGATTGTCCTGAATTCACTGAATGATTGCAGAACATATTTTCAGCATTGCAAAATTTGTGTATAAAGACAATAGGTATTTTTATTATAATATGCCAGTGCATCACATGTATTATTAGATGTTTAATATTCTATATTTCAAATGAGTACATTGATCTACAGAAATGTTGAATAACTGCTGGCCAGTGGCAGGGCAAGAATTTGAATGAATCCATTTGGTATCTAAACCCATACTTTATTTAGCAAGCTCTAAAGAACAAAAAAAAACCCTCAAAAACAAAAGAAAGAGTCTGACCATTAAAAAGAGAGAATAAAGAGAAGAAAAATAAAAATAAAGGTAAACAGAGTTAGACATTTAAAACAGGTAAATTAAGGGGCCCTGGGTGACTCAGTTGGTTAAGTGTTCAACTATAGATTTAAGCTCAGGTCATGATTTCAGGGTTTGTGAGTTCAAGCTTCATGTTGGGCTCTGTGCTGACAGTGCAGAGCCTGCTTGGGATTCTCTCTCTTCTTCTCTTCTCTGCCCCTCCCCCACTTGGACTGTCTCTGTCTCTCTCAAAATAAATAAATAAACTTTAAAAAAAACTAGGTTAATTACTGCTAGCTGGAGATAATGCATCCACATCCGAATTATACCAGCATTGCAGGATTCTCAATCTACATCCTCCCAATACACAGCATATTCCATCAAAGGCAGACAGATTCTGGAGGATGATTTTCTTGTGGCTTATCCTTACTTCCTTCCAAATTTTCTTCCTCTTATCCCAAAGCAGAATTATGGAAAAAATAAGAGTTAATCAGCTGAGAATTTATTTTGTTTGTTATCTAAGGACCTTATCGTCCCACAGAGGTGTCAGTTTGATTGATTATACATTTTTAAGACCGTACTAAAGGACTGAGAACATGATGCTTAGAACAAGATGCTGTTTCTCTTATGAAATGCTTACCAGAGTCATTGCACTTACACCTCACCTGATTCTTATAGTAATATTATACTCATTGGTGCTAACTTCCTGACTTTGCAGATGAGGAAGCTAAAGCTGAGAGAAGTTTCACCACTTACTCAAGGTCACAGGTGATAAGTGATAGAGCAGCTTTAAATATCCAGAACGATGACAGTCGGTAGCCCAAGACTTTGGAGTTTGCAGGAGCTGAAAGCCCAGGAAGCTATAGTACATGGGACAAGCTTTCAAAGAGCTATGACTCCAAGTTTAAGCTACAATTATTTTGGGTATTTCAAGTAAGAGAGGTTGGTAAGGTCAAAGAGTTTTGGAATAAATTGAAATAATTGGGAAAATTTTATAAGAACTACATCTTGACCTCTAGTTTAGAGAAAAGACCAGCAATTGTTTTGTATAACGAGATAAGTAAAGTTATCTTGGCAACTTCCAGAAAAAAACCATGAATCATTAGAGTGTCATCCTCGATGCTCAGGAACAAAAGGTCTTCTCTGGCCATCCATCCACATGTCTAAGGTCCCTTCCAAATGCATGCATCTAGGATTCTGAAATTAAAGCTCTAAATCATGACTGATGATTCCTGTGGCTATTGTCCTTTGCCCTCAGGAACTACTACCAAACGTTCCAGAAGCAATGCATTGTCTTATTATTTACTATGTAGAGTCCTGGCCCCTAGGTTTCAGAGATTTCCTGGATTTTCTAAACATGACATCATATGCAATGAGAAAAAGAAGCCTAGTTTGATCCTTTCTGTAACATTGAACCACAAAAAGTGAGGTTACTAATGCACAAACTCGAACACCATAATTGTTCTGCCACTCAAACTCTTTCCAAATTATTGCAGATGGATACTTGGAGACTAAAAATATTGTCTTACAGGTTTTTAGATTTGTAGAGCAGGACGTATGGTAAACTAAAACTATTTAGTCCAATATTCTTATTTTAGAAATTGAAAAACGTCTAATGTGAAGGGTGATGGTCCTGGTTGCATAATTCTTTTGATTCTTAGCCCTGTTTCCCTTAAATGTAAGGGGATTTATATTACTGCTCAGCAAAAGGAACTCTCTGTAGGATATTGGCTTTGGTCTATGAAGGAAAGATGATTAGTACATGGATTAGTAATGCCAGTGACAAAGAGATATCTTCCCAGGACTTGAAAAAGAGAGATAATCAAGAGTGAAACTATGGGATCAATACGTTTTTTAAAATGAAGTAGAGAAAGACAAAAGAGCTGTACATTTTGCCCGTAATCTGATTAATCAGTGAAGTTATTAATATATATGAAGAAAAAATTTGCAATTAAAAAGTTGAATAAGAGTTAGCCCCCTATAAAAATGTAGAAAAACTAGAGTACCAGAGGTAAAAGTTGGCAGGGCACATCAAAGTGCTGGCCAGGTAAGAGTTAAATTAGTCAGTGGATTCAAAATTTCTCCTGTCTTTGGCCACGTCATTTTGGCTATCATAGCATAAAAGATGAGTATTGGCAATCCTGAATAACACAGTCTTTGGGAACTGTACTAAAAGTGTAAGATTATTCTGTGATTATCTGGTTTAATAAGGACAATTGAGCTGACCACATCTCTGTAGAATTGATGCTTCTGCTATTAATCATCCTGATATGACATTAATCCTACGATAAACAATTACGATTTATGGAATTAGGCCTGAGGTTATGACTGGGGACATCATTTGGTCCCTCTGGATCTTGGAGTGAATTTGGCTTGAACCTTGAGACTTTGGAAGGTTCTATAGCAGATCTGGTATTGAGTGGTAAACTGTCCCTTGACAAACATTGATAGGCTGGGATCCAGGCCAATCATTGGTCCGATAAGAGGCCCTAGGGTAATCTAAAGTTATGTGATAATTTGGAATCTCTTCCATTATCCCCAAGCTTCAGGAAAGCCACATTCAAATGGATTAATCTGGACTCAGCTGCACTGAGGTGGAACTGTAAGAGCCTATACCCCAGGCATGGAGGCAAGCAGGGTAAGGGAGAACCACATCCCTTCCCTGTTGGCCATGACCTGAGGTTACAACCCTTGTCACTAGAGAGAGCTAGCCAACCCCAGTGGAGAGATCTCACAAGTTTTCTCTGACCCATGGCTGTGGTGTAGTGTCAGTGATAAGCAGCTGGGTGAAAGGAAGTCAGCAGAACTGCTCCCGGGCACATGTAAGGAGATACAGGAGACTGTCATAGAAGGAAGTGGGGGACCTTTGAATGGGCTAATTTCTGTGATTGGGAGGTAGGGTGGAGGGGCCATAGATTTATAGAAAGGAAATGGAATTCACTTTAAATCACAGACCACACTCTTGCTCACACAAACATATTCCAGCCACACAGAACCTCTTCAGGTTTGTTTCCTGGCCTAGAATGATTATATTTTCCTTTTCGCATGGCTTGCTGCTTTACATCCTTTTTTGCCCTCACTGGGTGCTATCTCCTCACTGAAAATTTCACTGAGCTCATAAGCACATGCCCAAAAGGACATCATCTTCCATCTTATCATCCAACTGGTTTTGCCTTAATTCTTTTTTAAAAAATTTTTTAACATTTATTTATTTTTGAGAGAGAGACACACAGAGTGTGAGTGGAGGAGGGTCAGAGAGAGAGGGAGATACAGAATCAGAAACAGGCTCCAGGCTCTGAGCTGTCAGCACAGAGCTTGATGTGGGGCTCGAACCCACGAACTGTGAGATCATGACCTGAGCCGAAGTCAGCTGCTTAACCTACTGAGCCACCCAGGCGCCCTGCCTTAATTCTTTGAAAATACATATTTTCATTGTCGATTTTGTTTCTACTTTGTCTTCCTGAAAGATGATGTCCATTTGGGTTCCTACAGATTGCTCCAGGGAGCAGCACAGAGCCTGGCACCTAATATCCATATGCAAAAAAATATTCATTGAGTGAATGAATGGCTAGGTTAAAGTTTATATGAGTGTGATGTCATTAAACATTAGATTTGCTATTTTCTTTGTTTTAATTTTTAATGTTTATTTTTTAGAGAGAAACACAGAGCGTGAGTGGTGGAGGGGCAGAGAGAGATGGAGAAACAGGATCTGAAGCAGGCTCCAGGCTCTGAGGTGTCAGCACAGAGCCTGAGTGGGGCTCTACCCACCAACTATGAGATCATGACCTGAGCTGAAGTCAGAGGCTTAACCAACTGAGCCACCCAGGCACCCCTAGATTTGCTATTTTCTGATTTCATGCTCATCTTCTTGCTTTGTATTTGTAAATTTTGTTGAGATATAACATACATACAGAGAAGTTCATGAATTGTGATTACTTTTGACAACTAGATTAGCCCAGCCTAAAGGGAGAGAAAGTACAGTTTAAAGAGACATGGAATGTTGTAATTTCTTTTTTTTAAATGTTTTTTACTTATTTTTTTAGAGAGCATGTGAGACTGGGGGAGGGGCTGATGGAGAGAGGGGAGAGGGAGACAGAGGATCCCAAGTGGGCTCTACGCTGATAGCAGTGAGCCAGGTGTGGGGCTCGAACTCATGAACCATGGGATCATGACCTGAGCCAAAGTCAGATGCTCAACTGAGTGAGCCAGTTATTAATAATTAATTAATTATTATTAATAATTAATAAATAAATTATTAAAACTAATTTCTTTACTTTTAATTTATCATTACATTCATAACTTGACTTTCTGTGTTCATACATTATTTGTGTTTGGTAGTTTAATGTGAGTCTTTCCCTGAGAATAGAAATTGTATTCAACACCCTAAAAATTTCATGTTTCCAAGTCTCAGAACTGAAGGAAAGATCCTGAGCTTTGGTAAATTCATCCTGATGACAGAATACAGCCTCAGATGTGAGAGGCCTTATTTTATTCATATGCTTCTACACGACTCATCTTGCATTGACTTCTTATTATTAACTTCTAAAGAAAAGACCGAGTATTAATCACAATTTACATGGGACAACTCTGTGATAAATACAAATTTCATTCATATTAAATATATTACATATGCAATTAATAGACATGTATGATCAAGAGGGCTGCTATCTTTTTCCATCTGAAAACTATCTTTAAAAAATTTGAGGGGCACCTGGGTGGCTCAGTTGGTGAAGCATGCGACTTCAGCTCAGGTCATGATCTCGCATTTGGTGGGTTAGAGCCCCACTCAGGCTCTGTGCTGACAGCTCAGAGCCTGGAGCCTGCTTCGGATTCTGCATCTCCCTCTCTCTCTCTGCCTCTCCCCCACTTGTGCTCTGTTTCTCTCTCAAAAATAAATAAACATTAAAAAAAAGTTTGAGATCAGAAATCAGATATCACCATTCAATATGAAAGATTTCATACACAGAAATGATCACACAATACTTTCATATCTCCACCACCTTCTTTATCTTCTGGTTCTTATAATAATAATTATTGAGAGCAATTTTGACATCTTTAATCAAAGGGAGGGTACCTTCATTATGGAAACCATAAAGGATAATATCCATAAGCCTGCTTTTCAAATTTGTAGTTGTTTTTTATTCTCATTTCATTCTCCATAAAGATTAGAATTGATGCATGAGTAGTCATCAACTACACAGGGTAGAAATAAAAACTAAAAGCTGAGAAAATGCAACATTTCTCACATCGTAATGAGGGAGTCAGTATTTCCGAACCTTATAATGTTATACATCATAAGAGACACCTAAAGTCAGTTGAAGTCAAACCACTGTCTTTCATCCATAGATAATTAAAATGACCCCATGTTTCAAGACATAAGTCAAGGATTTTCAGGAGTACAGTAATCTTTAATGGCTAACCTTCAGGAAATTTTCTTTGCAACCTGGGAAAGGTACCGAAAAGAAGCTTATGGACCAAGAAGAGAATTTAATGGGCTCTTAACCCCTTTCAATTGAGGTACAAGATGTGGGATTAGGAAATGGAGCAACTATTTAAGTCTCTCCATTCTATTTTTCACTCGGCTCAGAAAGAGTCCAGCTAGCAAAGCACAGTCACTTGAAATTGTACGTGCATCCTTATTCCCTTGAGTACCGAACTTTCACATTTATGAGAGTCTTATAGAGATATCTCTAGAAACTAAAATCTCATCTTCCTACCTGTAAACTAGCATATTGCGATAACATCAGAAAGGGTGATTTTTAATATTATAACCGAATCAGAATTCTACATTGAAATATATGAATTTCTGCTGTGCTGAGAGTGCTATAAAATTAAAATGCCAACTTTAAATTGTAAAAGGGTTAATTTCCTAACCTTGACTATGTTTGTTACTAATGTGTGTTATACACATTAGTAAACTAATGCCTCCTCAATAATTATATGAAGAAGCTGCAAAGCTTTTAAGACTCCTGCTAATCCAGCACCCTCTGCTTGCTTGTGTCTAATTTGTTCATTTTAACATACTAATTATGCGAATTAGAGCAAATAAACATGTGAAAAATCTCTCTTCTGAGACGCTGACCTCAAAATGTTTTGAATCAGATGGAACAATCCCTGTTCTGGCTTAATTATTCAATTTCTAGAGTAGATTAAAGGATTAAAAGGCTGACTTATTTAATTGTGAATAAGCAGATATAGCTTGAGGTTTCGAAATTTTTATTGTGAATGCTCAAGCACTAAGTATTGTTGTCCTGCTCAATCCAAAGAGAACTGAACTCAAGTAAATGTGCAATGAATTACCAGACCAATTTTTAATGAAAGTTCAATAATGGAAAAAGAGCAAGACTGTTTTACATGTACAGTCTATTTATGGCAAGCATTAACAACCCCCCTAAATATCATAGTACACTTGAGGGGAACAAATGTTCTGTATTGAATCGTATCTTTTTAGAGTAAAGAATTTTTAACACATAGTCCTTTTATTTTCTGTTGCCTGATAATACCTGTTGTATATATCTCTCTGCTTAGATCTAATCCTTTTTTTTTTTTCAGGGCTATATTTCCCACTGAGATGAAGATGAATTTCTTTTAATGTTTGTAAAGTAGAATATCTCCAGAATTGCTAGATCTCCAGCCTTTCCAGGTCACCTAGCAGATAATGATCGTCATCTCCACTTAGTGGATTTAATGGTGCACCCCAGGGCCCCTAAAGAAAAAGGGTGGCACACTTTTTTTCTCCTATAGACTGAAGCACAGTGGGAAAATTAAAGCTTCCCAGGTAGTAAAACTTCCCTTAGCCCAATAACTGAATCAATATTTATGGGAAGCTGATTCAATACTTTTTATCATGTTTCTTTCCTTTTCTGATTATAAAAATATAGTATATACAGTGATAGATTTGGAAACTTCAAAAAGTAATAGTCACATAACTCTACCATCCTGAGGATCCATGATACATAGTTTAATATTGGTTCTACTCTCTCTAGTTTCAAGATCACAGCACATGTACTTTGGCATCTAGTTTGCTTCCTTGAATATTATAACAGCATTCTCTGATGCAATGAATAATGTATGAATAACATAATAACGTTTATGATTTAGGGCTATAGTACAGTCCACTACATATAGTAATGTGTAAATTTTTGTTAATTCCTCTAATGTTGTACAGTGAGATTGTTTCCAGTTTCTTGTGGTTGTATATAACATTACTGTGGATAGTGCTATATATAAATTTTTGCTAGCAAATGATGTATTTGATTTTTTTAAGTTTATTTATTTATTTTGAGAGAGAGAGAAAATGGTAGGAAGAGACAGGGAGATATAGAATTCCAAGCAGGCTCCATGCTGTCAGTGCAGAGCCTAAAGTGGGGCTTGATCTCATGAATCATGAGATCATGACCTGAGCCGAGATCAAAACTTGGACACTTAACTGACTGAGCCACCCAGGTGCCCCAGTATTCTGATATTTTTGAATAGGGAATGCCTATATATTTAGTCCAGTTAC
>CM053568.1:68607146-68857146 GCA_028646485.1 Cryptoprocta ferox
CAGGGTAGGCTATCCCTGTGTGGGGCATCAGAGTACAGGTGGGGTAAGGAGGGTGATGACCAGGGGTAGAGTTAGAGCTCTAGTGGGATGAAGAGGGATCTCCACGGGAGGGAATGGCAGCAGCAATGGGAGATTTGTTCCATACTGGGAGATTACTCACATCAGTACATTATGGGTGATGGGGCTCAGTTATCTCATTATTGGAGAAGAGAGCTACAAATATAGAAAGGGAGAAACTAGTATGAAGTCTGCAGTGGTGGATTGCTAATAGGTGTCAGTATATGCTCATTGTTTTCAGATAGATTAGAATAGATGATAGATAGATAGATAGACAGATATGTAGTAATGTGTGTGAAAACACACCTAAAAATCTCTGCAGCCCTTTCCACAGAAAGAATCTGGGAGAAGCAATAACCTAACAGTAAGGAGGTCCCCTAGCACCCAGGTCTTGATTCTACTAAAAGGAACCTGGACACCTTAGTTGAGGTAAGCTGAAAAGTGGCCCCCAAATATATCTATATTCTGTACTGATCCCACATCTGGAGGTGGGAAAGCACAAGATGGGACCAGAATACACTGTCATGTCAGAATGTAAAAGTGCTCAGAGAATGATAGGGACACATCAAAGGGACATGGGAGCCAGATCAAAAGGGCTCCTATACCTCCCAATCTGGGACAATTTGAGCTTTAAAATAAATATAGAGGGGCGCCTGGGTGACTCAGTTGGTTAAGTGTATGACTTCCGCTCAGATCATGATCTGGTGGTTCATGAGTTCCAGCCCCGCTCAAGCTCTCTGCTGTAAGCACAGAACCTGCTGGAATTCTGTCTCTCTGCCCCTCCCCCCACTCGTGTGTGTATGCATGTGAGCGCACTCTCTCTCTCAAAAATAAATAAAAACATTAAAAAAACAAATAAATATAAAAACAAATTATAACCATTGAACAAAATAGAGTACCATGAATCTATACCAATATAAATAAATAAATGAATCAATAGAAAGTTTGATGGAGAACAGAATATTTTTATTGTTTCAAAGTACCTTCCTGACAATACTTATAAATTACAAAGGGAAAAGTGATGACTTTATTTTTTTTTAAACTTTATTGGTTTTTGAGAGAGTGACAGAGTGTGAGCAGGGGAGGAGCAGAGAAAGAGAGAGGGAGACACAGAATCCGAAGCGGGCTCCAGGCTCTGAGCTGTCAGCATAGAGCCCTACGCGGGCTTAAACTCAGGAACCCTGAGATCATGACCTGAGCTGAAGTTGGTCACTCAACCGACTGAGCCACCCAGGTGCCCCAGAAAAGTGATAACTTTAGAATGGAATAACCACTTTAATCAACCGATCAAAGGTAAATATTAGTAAGAGAAAGGAAAAATTTATGTATCTGATAGAATAACGATAAAATGAGAACACATCATTTCTAAAACAGTCCATCTAGAGATGTGAAACTTGAGTCTAATATGAGGAAACACCAGACACACCCAAATTAAGATATTCTACAAAATAAGTAGCCCATAATTTTCAAAAGTGTCAAGATATAAAATACAAATAAAAAATGAGGTATTGGGATGCCTGGGTGGCTCAGTTTGTTGAGCGTCCACCTTCAGCTCAGGTCATGATATCATGGTTCATGAGTTCCTACCCCGCATGTGGCTAGCTGCTGTCAGTGTGGAGTCTGAGTCGGATCCTCTGTCCCCCTCTCTCTCTCTGCCCCTCCCTCACTTGAACTCTGTCTTTCTATCTCTCTCTCTCTCTCTCTCCAAAAAAAAAAAAAAAAAATTAAAAAAAAGAATGAGGTACTATTCCAGATTGAAGAAAAATGAATAGACATGATAAGTAAATGCAATATGCAATACTGAATTGGAGCCTTTTGCTAATTGAAGAAATTTGATTGGGGTCCAAAGATCAGATCATAATAATATATTAATGTTAATTTCCTGATTTAGTTTGTTTTCAAGAAATATAATCATATACTTCGAAAATAATAATTTTATATTTTCTTTTTTTCATTTTTCATGTCCTATTCCATTTAGAGGTTTCACAAACTTTTTTCTTTAAATATTCATGAAAATAGAAGGCATTTTTATATTACTTATGACTTTAATGAGATTAATCTGATGTTTTCAGCTGTGAAAAAACACTGGATATTGGCATCATACTAGAAATGTACCTCCCTATTTCTTCCTATTTTTCTATCATAAAAAAGATGAACTGTTTTTCTGTATCTTTTGAGATTAATATATTCTTTCTTGCTTTGACCTATATAATGTGATTAGGTATATTAACATATTTACTTATGGTAAATAATTTATATATCCCTGGAATAAATATTAACTTCCTGAAGTTTATTAATAGTTAAATATACTGCTGAGTTAGATTTACTAATATTTTCTTAGAATTTTCCACCTGTATGCTGGGATGCCTGGGTGGCTCAGTCAGTTAAGCATCTGACTCTTGATTTCAGCTCAGGTCATGATCTCACAGTTGTGAGACTGATCCCAACATTGGGCTCCATAATGGGTGTGGAGCCTGCTTAAAATTCTCTCTCCCTCCCCTCTGTCCCTGCCTTGTTTGCACTCTTTCTCTCTCTCTCTCTCAAAAAAAAAAAAAAAAATTCCACCTATCTGTAAAAAAAAAATTATATTTTTAAAATTATGCTTTTCACTCAATGTTTTATTTGAGAAAATGCTAACAAAATAAGATTTCTAACATTGGTCAGTTTTTTATGTGCTGAAACAACAATTGATGTATCTCTCAATTTTATAGTCTTTTCTGCTACCCAAATTATTAGTTTTTAGTTTTATTTTTAGCAATCCTTTTCTCTGCATACCTTAGATTAAGAACCAGCAAACTTTTGGGGTTGCCTCGGTGGCTCAGTTGGTTAAGCGTCCGACTTCAGCTCAGGTCATGACCTCGTGGTCCAGTCCTTGAGTTCAAGCCCGGAGTCTGGCTCTGTGCTGGCAGCTCAGAGCCTGGAGCCTGCTTCGTATTCCGTGTCTCCCCCTCTCTCTGCTTCTCCCCCACTCACACTCTGTCTCTGTCTCTCAAAAACAAATAAACATTAAAAAAAAAAAAAAAAGAAGAACCAGCAAACTTTTTCTGTAAAGGGCATGTAGTAAAGGGCTGTATGTCTTTGCAGGCCAGATGACCTCTGTCACAACTACTCAGCTCTGCCCTTGAAGCACAAAAGGAAACATAGACAATTCACAAATGAACGAGCATGGCTGTGTTCCAGTAACCAGCTTATTTACCAAAACGGATGGTGGGCTGAAATTGGCCCCAGACTAAAGTTTGCCAATCCCTGCTTTATTTTAGATATTCTTTCTGTAACTTCTTAAATGAAATTTAAAATTTAAAATTTTTACTCTTTTTCTTTAATTTTTAAAACATATAGAGGGGCGCCTGGGTGGCTCAGTCAGTTACACGTCCGACTTTGGCTCAGGTCGTGATCTCACAGTTCGTGGGTTCGAACCCCGTGTCACGGTCTGTGCTGACAGCTCAGAGCCTGGGGCCTGTTTCAGATTCTGTGTCTCCCTCACTCTCTCTGCCTCTCCCCCACTCATGCTCTGTCTCTCTCTGTCTCAAAAATAAATATATAAAAAATTTAAAAAAAAAGATTGCCTTTAAAAAAATAAAAACATAAAACATATAGAGACATTTACTTTCCTTTGAGTATAGTTTTGGAAATCTCTCATAAATTTTGATATGTAAAGTTCTCACTGCTGACATTTTCCTACATATTATATAATTTACATTTATATTTTCTCGTGGTCTAAGAATTATTTAGAAGAGTTGTCTGTTTAACTTTTAAATGCTAGAAAATGAAAAAGACTTTGAAAATAGGGTCATGCATAAAAATAAATAACACAACAAAGTGGCATTTTAGGACTGGCAATGATACATGTCATTCAATGCAAATGTGACAGGCTCAGGGACTTAACTCATTGTCTTGAGCTGCCAGAGCTAGAGCTATTTGGATACATAGTAGCCAAAAAGAATTACAGTGTAAATGTTATTAACTACCTAAAAAAGTACTAAGTGATGTCAGTGGGATGGCCACAGAAAATTGTTTTAGATTAAGAAATTCTCCTAGAAATAGAGTCATAACATAATCCTGCAAAACTCAGAAGACAGTCAAGTTATTGAGTCTTATTCATTTCATTTTGCTATTATTCTTGGATTATGGTCAGAGGATGTATCCACTGCAATGGCAACATTTTGCGAGGTTTTGGACACTCCATTTAGCTTAATAGGCAACCAATTCTTTGCAAGTGTTTTAGGAGTTTTGGGAAAGAAATGCTAAATCTCTGTAGGATATTGATGTATTAATTAATTTACTTGTGTGTTATGAATACCTCCAGGATGATGCAAAATGTATTTGTCTTCCATTATATTCCCTTCAACTTCTTTCCCTTCAATTTCTACCATCTGGACATTTTGACTATTTTACCTATTTTGATTTTGGTTAATTTTATGCAAGGGACACAGCTTTTTAAATTTTCTTTGAATATTATGTCTTTCATCAATAATACAATGTTGTGGGTGCATTTAATATGTTTGGCATTGAATTTTATCTTGTCTGGCATTAATGTTGCCACTTTTACTTTCTTTTCATTTCAGTGAGTGTTGTGTATCTTTGCCCATATTTTGCTTTTAACTTCTGTGAAGATTTTTTTAAGTGTGTAATCTTATTTTTCTTTTAGATGGTGCAGTTTTATAATCTTTCCTTTCAGTAAGAAATGTTGATGTGAGTTTTCCCCTTTAATTAAACTAATTTCTTATTATTAAACTTATTTGGTCATTTTAATCAAGATGTGAGGAGAGAAATAGACACTAGCACTCATGTGAACATGTTACCTTGAATTTAAATGATAATCTCTTTTTCTACCATAAACACATGCAGGTTTTATGGACTTAATCTTTTATTTTAACTTCTGATTGTAAATTCTCAGACAAAAATCTCGTCATTGGTTTTGTGATGAATCACTCACAGCAAGATTTACATACAGAAGCCTAACGGCTGATTATCAGTGAGTCAGGTTTATGCATTGTGTGGTCTTTAACATCTTCTCTGGGTAGGTTATTAATAAGCAGTTATGGGGGTGGAAATAAGGGCACTGGATATCTTATAATTTTTGCCCCAAATCTTGAAAATGCTGGCCTCCATCAGGTATACTCCATCAATTTACATGTTTCTGCTACCAAAAACATGCAATGGGACAAGAGAGCAAATCAGAGGAGTGAAGGAAAGCAAGTGGTTTTCTTTAAAAACATGAAATATCAAGATCCCCAGGAAACACTAGGATAGAAAAGAGAAAATAAATCCAGTTTTTTTTCTTCTCATTCAAATCAAACATAAAGGAAATTGTTGGCTTTTCCCTCCTCCATGGTATATATTTTCATTTAATTATTTTCTATAACAGTGATCCAGACTCAGCCACCCCCTGGGAACTGTCCATCTTCTTGGAAATTCACAAAGCAATCCCCATGAAGGTTAGCTGTTAAAAGCTTTATGGATAAGAACTGAGATGGTTTCTGGTTGTAAACTCTATGGCCACATCATCGATTTAGTGGCACTATCCTCAAATTCTATGCTAGCTGAATTATGGAGACTGAACTTGTTCTGCCTCTGCCAGACCATATTCCTCTAACCTTTCTGAACATGATGATGTCTAGCTCTCACATTACAATCTCAAGAGACTGTGTTTTTTCCTAAGTGTGTACCTAAAATTATAGGAGCTCAAAAGATTTTAAAAAAATGTGAGCAGAAAGAGAGTAATTCAGAGCCATAGCCATAATTCAAAATAGAGAAAATTTGAAGGTTTTAGATTTACTATGTTCTTTTATGACTTTCTCCTATCAGGCTATTTCCATCATAAAAAAACAAAAACAAAAACAAAAAACCTCCCAGATGCATAAAGTGAATGTCACTAAGGCACACTATCTCAAAGTACTATAGTGCTGAAGAGCTCTGGAATTCCTGAAGAGATAGCATTCAACCAAGGAATTGCATTAGGGGAGGTAGCAAGCTATAAAACCCTGTTTTCCCTTTTGGAAAGGTCATGATGGTGAACTTTTCCTCCTTTATGATAGGAAGAAGCAATCAAAGGGAAGTTTCCTAGACACTAACACTGCAATCCTATTGCCATCATAGCTCTCCCAGTCTGAGGGTCTAGTGAGGGGGGGGGGGGTGATGATCCACAAGTCTAATATATGTTGTACATAAACAGTAATGCAATAGCGGTATCAAACTTTTTTGTCAGGCAATTAAACTTTATGCCAAACTAATTCAATTTTGCTCCTGTTTTATTAAGTCTTATGGAAAAAAAAGAAATCTCTTCTCTCTGGTAAATCACAAGTTTCACAACACATTTCTTAATACAAGCTCCTTGTTCTGCTATTTTGATATATTAAATATCCAGCAACGAATTTCTGGGGTCATAAATCTACAGTGATAAAATTAATCCTATTGCTGAAGACAAATAAATATTTTATTGCAGTTTTATGAGCTTTTGTTCCCTCTTCACTTGCAAGTAGGTGTTGTTTAGTGGCACGAAGACATTTTGCTTCTGTAAAACGTGCTAGAAACAATGTAGTAATAACAATTCATAGCTACAAAACTGTTGGGCACCCTTAACATTAAGACTCAGGCACATTGGTCCCCCCAAATTTACAAAGAATTGTTTGTCAATGGAAAATATCCAGTCACTATATTCAACTTAATTTCTATTCTGAAATCATTTGCCTCTCACTTGTAGGTGCTAATTCTTTTACATGACACTTTTTTTTTAATTGTTGTTATTAGCAAAAAAAAAAAAAAAAATTAAGTTGTAGAAGGGGAAAAAGTACACCCAACCAAATACTCACTAAGATGTAATTCTTGTAATTTTCCAGATTGCGCACACCCTGGAGGTTACAATGAAAGTTTTATACGGAGAATTGAGTGTAAGCAAGAATCACAAAGATTAAGG
Source organism: Cryptoprocta ferox (assembly GCA_028646485.1). NCBI lineage: Eukaryota > Metazoa > Chordata > Mammalia > Carnivora > Eupleridae > Cryptoprocta > Cryptoprocta ferox. Next base: position 68,614,120 of record CM053568.1, read on the forward strand.
AAGGGGAAAGCTCAGGGATAAAATGGCCCTCTGACATCTGTAGAAACTTTAATAGGGTTACCTACTTGCAGAAAACCTTTCACAAAAACATAGAATTTTAGTATGGGAAAAATTAAGTAGTTTATTCCCTCCCATACACAATAAAAGGAAACAGGTCTAGGAATGGGAGATTACCTACCCTGAAAATATTTTATGCCAGAACTAGGACCAGACTTGAGTAATCTGCCTGCCAATCCTTTAAATTTAGTAGCTCTTTAAAAATAATAATGCAGGGGCACCTGGGTGGCTCAATCGGTTAAGCATCCGACTTTAGCTCAGGTCATGATCTCACGGTTCGTGGGTTCGAGCCCCGTCAGGCTCTGTGCTGACAGCTCGGAGCCTGGAGCCTGCTTCAGATTCTGTGTCTCTTTCTCTGTCTGCCTCTCCCCCACTCACACTCTGTGTCTCTCTCCCTCTCAAAAAAGAAATAAACATTAAAAAAATAAAAAAATAATAATGCATTAACTGGTAAACATTTTATAAGACATTTTGCAAATTTCAATTAGGCAAAAAATCCACAAGAGTGTTGTCCCATGAGTACTCCAATCTAATCTGTTCATCCTACACTTTGGCCTTTGGTCATTTCTGTAACACAGTCTCACTTCAGATATTGCTTTCCTCTTTCCTAGGTCCATACTCTCACTTATGATACATTTTCTTCTTTTTTATTAACTTTTTTAATGTTTTATTTATTTTTGACAGAGTCAGAGCATGAGTGAGGGAGGGGCAGAGAGAGGGAGACAGAATTGAAAGCAAGCTCCAGGCTCTGAGCTGTCAGCACAGAGCTCTGACGCAGGCCTCTAACTCACTAACCGTAAGATCATGACCTGAGCTGAAGGCAGCCACTTAGTCAACTGAGCCACCCAGGTGCCCCCAGATACATCTTCTTCTTGAACTAATCCCCATCTCTCCAGGCCCAAATTGTGCAGGCAGAGAGACATAATTAGAAATGAGACGATTCAAAAGCACTTTTACCTCTGGCAGGAAGTAATGTGTATATGCCAACTTCACTTTAAATTCTAGCAAATTGCAAGGAATGCCAAAATAATTAGGAAAGCACTGTGTAGATGAAAGAGATAGAATATAATAATAAATGGGGGGGGGGAGTGAATAGGGTAGGGAACTTTCACTCCCAGTCAAGACAAAATAACAGGGACCTGATTAACCTTTCTCACCAGAAACACACAAACAATAAAAGGAAATAAAATATATGAAACAAAAGTTTTTGAGATATTGGATATCAGGCAATGAAACAAAGTGATCCTTTAAAATGAGAAACCAATAAGGTGAGCCCTAAAGTTGTCCCAGTTGTAATGCATGGAGGGCAAACCCAGGCTCAACCCAGGAAATCCCTTGAGTTGAAAAGTTGGTGTTGAGAGTCTGGAGGAAGATGGCTACAGTTCCCTACAAAGAGTACCAGGGAGAAGAGAGGTGCAAAGAAAGAGAACTCCTTACTAAGAACCCTAATTTTTAACAACTAGACACATTGCCACCCAGGCAAACACTGTATTCCCTAGTCTCTTTTTTTTCAGCTGCTTTGGCCAATGAGATGTAAGGAAATGCTGTATGTAGAACCTAACAGAAAAAGAAGTTCTTTTCTTACTGGCTAGAAATTTAGTGTGATAGTTCGTTAGAGCTGTCTTCTTGGACAACAAAGCCAATGTGCAAAACCACAAGCCATCTGAACCTCTGTGTCTTTAACCCGTAGTGATAATCTGCAGAGACATCCACCATCCTATTTGGGGTTCAGCTGTTGGTCCACACAGATTCCCAAGGTCATGTAACTCAATTTCACATACATGGTCTGTTCACATCTGAGAGCTCTCTTGCTACTCACCTTCCTAACCTGCACCTTTGGACACATTAGAGAGCATTCTGTTGCTTCTACAACACATTGTTAAGATATGGGAAGCTCGAGGGAAAGGTAGAAGGCCTTAACAAGACAGAGCATCTTTTTTCTTTAACATGCTCTTTCTGTAGGATCTACCTGGACATTGAGACATAAACCTACTTGGGGATTTTCTACCCTTCCCTCAACCTTTCTGGTAAACAACTCTGATGCAGGGTGGCACAGAGATCCTCTCTAGGGGACCCCCTACTGTTGATTTCTTTTCTGTCTCTCCTTTTCCTTAGTGGGCAGCAAGAATGTTTTGCTCTTACTAAAGTATTATCCAAAATACTTTGTCTATGCCTTGAGCCATTTCTATTTCAACAAAGATCCAGGTTTTTGAAAATCAGACATCAAGAGGAGACAATCCATTTGACCCCGGTTTCTATTGTTAAATCCCTTCCCTGATTCACTGAGCAGAGAAAAAAAAATGGCTAAGTTAAAAAAAGAAAGCTGGAAATTTCAGGAGAAATGAATCAGTGAAGATATGAAAATATTATCCTCCCACACTAGATTTCACAAGCCTCAAGCTTTCCCCCTAGTTTTTGAACTCATGGAGGCTCTGATCTGGGAAACGATGATGAACAATTTTGGCAGCTTTCTCCTTTTATTTTATCTTTTTAGAAAAGATTCCTTTTTGTTTTCCAATAAATAAAAATCGTTTATAATGAGTGCTTCACTTCCTTTACAATGAAAAGTTGCCATTTCTCCTCTGCGGACTTTCAGACATACTAAAAAATGAGGCGTGAAGCAATCAAGTGGAACTCACTTAGGAAAGCAGGGAATGACAATGCTCAACTGAAGGCCATGCAGACAGGATGAATAAACCACAGCATTCTACAAATGCATGGAAAATGAACACGGCATGGCAGAGACATTTAGGGAACTCTGGACCCGTCATCCAGGAATGGAAACTCTGAAAAGAGCTAAGGAGAAACAGGTTCCACCAATCACTACTTCAAAAGAAAACAGATGAAAGCAAAGCAACTCATTCCTTTATACTTCTTTCTCTTCTCAATTCCATGTGTTTTTACAGAAAAAAAGGAACCAAGGGAGCTTTTACCAGCAGCCACCCTCTCCCCACCCTACATTCCCACAGTCGCCCTCGCCGACATAAAAAGATCATGTGATTTGCTGAGCAATTCTAAAGTCATAGCAGGGTGATATTTTGAAATGTTACTTGACATGTCTTTGTCCAAGTTTCCTTGTGCTCATTGCCCACCATACTCCCAATGGTTGGGCCATAGTGACAGCTTTCGTTATGCCTTGCCATTTAGGGTAAGCAGGAATAAGCAGACATATTCTTTGTTTGGTTATTGAAAACTTACTGAAAAGACAATTTATTGAAAATAAAAACCCTTGTGATTTCTAATACTTGTGATTTTTGAGAGAGTAAGTCATTGTTAAGACCCATGGCTTGTGGATTTAACACAGCTTTTATTTAAAAACAGAACAAAACCAAAACACAGTATGGTTTTGGGGTTCAGCTGTTGTGTCTATGGGTTGATGAAATGAGAGCTATTTTCCCACCATACAGCAAAGAAAGAGATAGAAACATTTCCTGGACTAGAGCAATGAGCTTGAAGAGAATTGGAAAATAGGGCTAGAAATAAAGCATCTGGCTTGGGTCTCTATTCTCTGTTTATGCCCACATTAATACCTGCCAACACTGTGGTTGAAACTTTAATTAAGGATGGAAATAAGAAAGCAGAGAAGATTTCTGTCTTGGTGCCCAACTGGAAGTCTTGGAAGAGATGGTCTCCCAACATGAAGCGATCACAATAGATCACACATGATGACATATGTTCTGTTATAATAAAAGCTTTCTGAAAAGTATCAGAGATAGAAAACATATTTAACTATAAAGATGTATAAATAGTGATAACATCTATACAAAACAGGTTAGAAGCACTTCTAGAATAGTGATGTGAGGACCTCTGGAGATCCTCTCCCCAGTAAACAAAAATAACGTGAAAAAATAGAAAGCTATTTAAATTCTCTGGAAGTTGTCTAGAGTCATGCAGTAAGTAGAGAACTATTTATTCAACAAAATCTAAATCTTGGCAAGAATAGAAAGAGTCAGTAAATCTGAGCCATGACTTTCTCCCTTTTCCTCCCCAGGTCAGAATGATGGAAGCTTTACTCTAAGCATGTGGAGCTAAGAGGGTGGGATGCTCTTTCACTACAGCTCCAAGTCTAGGGTTAGGGTATATCCCTGAGAAGGGCAGGCTTCCAGGATTTCTCATCCCTGCCTCCCCCAGCTTCATGTTGCAGAAACTCTATTCCAGCTAAAAATGGCACAGAAGTTAAAGGTCCTCTTTCTCTCCCCAGCCCCTTGTCATGGGAAAGTTCTTTACCAGGTATGAGAGGCTGTAAATACTGGGTCGTAATCATCCTTGCCCCATTTCACATGTATAGCAAAGATTCCATGACAAGAGAAGAAAGCCAAGAAGACCAGAGACTTTCTTTGCCTAGAACTCTGTTCATAGAACATGGGTGCCCCTGTAAGTGAAATAGGTTGCTATCCTCACCTGACCTCTGGAGCACCAGCATCCGTGTTCTTCCCAGGGGTAAGAGGAAGGCCATAAGGACAAACTCTTCATAGTTCTCCCTAAAAGATGCACTTTGTATGGAACAGAGTGTGGAGAAGTTCAAGTTTAAGAGCACGATAGAAAACAATGGATTTTGACAGTGAGCAATTAGTAGGGGACTTGCAGTTCCGTAACAGCAGTAAGAGAAAAGACAAAACGGCTAGAAGTTCAGCAGAAATAACTGAGGAAAGAAGCAGCTAAGAAGAGCTCTCCTGGGGTTGAAGGAAGCCTTAAGGTTTGGCCTCAAAGACTATTCCTACAAACCGGAGTCAGACTGTTCCTGTTCAGACAGGATTGGGTCAGACTTCAGAGTCATTTATTTATCAGCATGTTGCCAAAAACAATAGAGCAATCAGCTAGAAATTAGCACAGACTAACTGCTGGGTCTGATACCAATACAGACAGAGCCAGTAGCTTAAGAGGGAATTCATGGCAAGAGACAGTCAAAGTAAAACCATTGTCAAACCCTTGGGGTAGAAGTCAGGGTACCTGTGAACATAGCCAAGTCTGCACTCTCTGAGAAGCAACACCAGAGGTGACACAGTTTGGGAAAAACGGTTTTCACTGAACCCAAGAAAATAAACAAGCAAACAACAATGACAGCCCTGGCGGTGGGGAGATAGTATCAGAGTTGCTATAATATATTACCAAAATATCCAGTTTTGAACATAAAAAATGGCGAATTATGAGACAAGCAAATAAATAAGAAGGTGTAACCCAAAGTCAGGATTTAAAAGGGCAAACAACAGAAACCGCCTTTAGGAGAGCCCAAATGTTGTACTTAGCAGACAAACTTTAAAGTAGCTATTATAAATATGTTCAAAGAACTAAAGGAAGCCATGCTTAAAGAATTAGAGGAAGGTATGATTGCTACCATCTCATCAATTAAGGAATATTAATGAAAAATAAAAATTATAAAATGAACCGCAAGGAAATTCTGGAGTTCAGAAGTCTAATAAATTACCAAATAAAAAATGTACTAGAGGAGCTCAAGAGTACACGGGAGTGGAGACAAGAACAAATCAGTAATCATGAAGCTAGATTAATAAGGATCATACAGTCTGAGAGCAGAAGGAAAAAAAGAATGAGGAAAAATAACAAGAGCCCCGGAGAAATGGAGCGTACAGTTAAGCACACTAACATTCAGTTCATCCTCATTATTCATGGATTCGTATTTGTGACATTGACTACTCACTAATGTTTATTTGTAACTCCCCAGATTAATATTCATGGAAATTTTCAGTCATTCACAGACATGTGCCAAGCAGTAAAAGATTTGAGGCGCCCGACATACCTGTTCTCACACATGTGTTCATTTCATAAACTCTGCCCAGTCCCAACCAGTTCCCCTCTTGGCAAGACCCAACTTAAAATTCCCCCTTTCATACCCTAAAAGTATACAAACATTACCCACCTCACAGATTTTCTTCTTCCAAAGTGCCACAAAGACTCTGTCGAGGTTGTAGTTTCCTTTATTGCAGTAGGTCTAATAAACTTAGCTTTTCTGGATTAACGGAATTTTCTACCGGTCTCTTGGAGAATTGACAGTTGTCATCCTGATTTTTATATCCTATTAGACAATGATAGGCTCTTAAGCTCTGTTCTCTCTGTAGATGTCAGGAAGCGCCAAAAAATAATTGCTGCATTTACCAGACAGTCAGAGAAAACCTATTGAACTAAAACATTGCCTTATAATTTTACCAATAGCTATAGTGCAAAAATAAAGGTGTTATATGCTCATGCTTTTGAGACTACAAATATTTTGTTTCGTTGCTTTTTAAGTAATGTGGAAATTATCTAACATGGAAAAATGAAACTCAGAGAATCATATCAGCCCAGAGAGAAGAAATAAAATTGGCTAGGTTTTAGGAAGATACAGTAAAAGAGAGAGAGAGAGAGAGAGAGAGAGAGAGAGAGACCATGTAGAAGGACTTTGAACGAAACCATTCATGATGTGATAAGTAAGCTGTTCCTAAGAGGCTCGTAAAGATATCTGAAGGTAAGGGAATGTATTTATTCATTCAATAAATATGTTTTAATAGCTACTACAGGCGGAATACAAGTTTTGAAATTGGTATATGGTGGTGAATAAAACAAACATGTTCCCTAACTACATGGGACTTGTGTTTTAGTGGAGAAAAGGCAATCTTTAAAAAGGAAATATACACATAAACATAGAATTACGATTTTTGGTAAGTACTAGGAAGTAAGAGAGACTCAAAATAGACTCAAAGAGTACCAGGAAATTAAGTAAACTTTGTGGGAGACAAGGCATAAGATTAAGTTGGGATGTAGATTTTTTTTTTCTACCTTAACTTGAAGGATTAGGGCTAAATCTCCCAGCAGTTGGAAATGTGCAAATCTCCCAAAAATTGAGAAGGAAAATGAAAGCAAAAGCAGATTTTTCAGTTGTCTTACATAATGGGAAATAACAGACACAGGAATGAGATCCATTTTATCAGTCTTGAATCCAATAATGCACTAGGTTTGGGGAGAAAGGATTGAGAGTGTGTAAAACTGTCACCACTAGAAATTCTATTCATGTGTACCATTTTCAAAAACTTTAGGCAAAGTTAATGTGAAAGAAGTTGGAATTAGGACCTATTATGAAACTCTAAAGGGAACCTAGTTTACTGATATAACAATCTAACTTACTCATTTAATTACACATTATCAGTGAATGCATTTCACATTGCTTATCTGAAATGTCCAGGACATAACTTGTTCTATATTAATGAATTTAGATATCTTAACTCCAAAAGAATGCACAAATAGGATAAAAAGCATTTTAGAATGAAATACATACCCAAATACACACACACACACACACAATCACAATTTAATACTTTTAAAAAAGTTTAAATTTTTAAAAATTGGACCTTATATGCATGATAAATAGCAGGTGCTTTGTAAGATTTTCAGTAAATCCCACAATTCAGTAATTCCACTTACAAAAGAGGAAATTATAGCTGAGAAACGAAATAAATTCCTAAAGGTCCACAGTTAACTAAATGAGTTTTGAAGACAGGCTTGTTTGGATACAGAGCGCATGCTTTCTTCTCTTAGCTACATTACTTAAGTAATGTGGAAATTATCTAACATGGAAAAATGAAACTCACAGAGTGATGCTGAACTTAACATTTCTCGGCAATTCCTAGGTATGACGCACCAGGATATAAAAGTGGGAGAAAGTAAGACCCAAACTATGATACCTTTAGACACACAAACAGCCTACCACAACACACAGAATTTTTACTGCTACATCAGCAAAAATCAAAAAGTTTGAGAACACACCTTCGATTTGCAAATTTAAGGCAAATGGTTGATAGAAGTGTGAATTTCTGAAATTCCTAAGAAGGTAAATTTGGCAAAATCTATTCAAATGGCCAGTATGTAAACCTTGGAACCAAGGATTATAAATTTGAGCTTGTCATGCCCTTGGCCTTCTGGGAAAGAAATCCTTTTCTGATCCTCCGTCCAGCTCTTTCTTATAAGCCTGCTCAGTATTTTCACCTTCTCAGTAACTAGCTCAGTTCTCTCCTGAATGCACTCATCACCTAGAGCCATATTCCTAGTAGTCTTGACCTTGCTTATTTCCTAGAATCCCTGGCCACCCTGCCCAATTCACTTGATGAGACTCCTTAGAGACATTTGCCCAAAAGAAGTGTGAACCCATCATGACCTTTTCCTGATAAGCAGCTGTTGTTGGTGACTGCAGTAGCCAGAATTATAACCCTCCCTTCATCCAGTGGAATTGGCAGGCTGGGGCACACTCTGCAACTGAGTTTGCCCAGTAAAAATACTGACTGTATTGCACCCCATCATGCACAACACTAACCCATCGAAGCCAAGGAAAGGAATATTTTTGAAATATTTTCTATAAAGTTAAGTCCTCTGCTAGCAAACTTATACATATATTATCAGATTCAATCTTCATTGCAGACCTGTAGTGTAGATATTATTATCTTCATTTTCTGTTGAGTAAACCAAGACCTAGAGAAAGTACCTTTTTAAGGTCATGCGTTAAAGATTAAGTTGGAATTAGAGCTGTGATCTTGACTTTCAATCCAGTGCCATTTTTAATTAAACCTCATGGCCTCTAAACCACCTCCCTTCTAATCAGAAAGGGATATTCAATCAAAAGTGTGTTTCCATTTCAGCAGCTTTAATGAATATAGAAGAATTAATGTTTTCTCTATACAACAATTTCATGACTCCTCAGATACTATATATATTCATTATCCAATGGCTTTTTAATATCTTTTGAATATTCCTTTGTGTTATGTTACACTGGCATTTTGTTTTTGTTTTCTGTTTTCCACCACATCAAGTCTAGATCTAAGTCAAAACATGGTAATTTCTTCATTTATGAAATATCCTAGATTATTTTTCTTTGCAAATCAGTTATATGCTATGCCTTTTCTAGGTCTGAAACACAGCCAATCTCTCTGTATTTTGGCAGTAGGTGACTTATGAAGCCCTACAAATGGAACTTGCCATCTGTTTGATAGCTAAGGATTGCAGGCTTTATTCATCAGAAAGATATTTACTCTGGATTGGTAAGTATAGGTTCATATAGTCAATTTTAACTTTTATGAGTTTAGAGGATATCTCTGAACATGACTTTGCTCTTCATCTTGGTTTTATGAATTTAGATCGCTCTTGGCTCTTAACACAAGTCCAGTTGGTGTGATCTACTCCATCTAGTATATCTATCTTGTTTGAGACACTTTGATTTGAACCGCTCCATTTCTGCTTTAAATTTTCTTATTAGTGTTAAAGTTCAGATTTTCAGGACAGCTCAAGACTTTTCTTCTTTTGTTTATTTTATTCTTTAGTCTTTCATTCAACAGAAACATGGCCAGAGCATTTGTTCTAGTCACAGTGTTAGGTGATATAGCTTCATCTTATATGTTCCTTTTGATGATGAGATGTTTTAAATATTTTATTCCCATTATTCCCATTTTAGATATCCCCACTTTAGAATACTAAAGCTTAACCTACTGGTAGCATTTTCAGGGGATACATGTTGCAAATTTCCTGGACTTTATTCCAATGTTATATCTTCCATATTGGATACACAGTGACATGACGTGCTATCAGAAGCCAGAGGATAAATGTAGCATTACCTGGATCATCAATTTTTAAATTTTTTTTTAATTTTAACATTTATTCGTTTTTGAGAGACAGAGTGTGAGTGGTGCAAGGGCAGAGAGAGAGGGAGACACAGAATCTGAAGCAGGCTCCAGGCTCTGACCTGTCAGCACAGAGCCTGACACGGGGCTCAAACCCACGGACAGCCAGATCATGACCTGAGCTGAAGGCAGACGCTTACCTGACTGAGCCACCCAAGTTATCAATTTTACTTTGAGTATAGTATGGTATAAAAATAAAATGTTTGAGTTTTTCAAAATAAAATATGAAACAAGAAATTTAGAGTTTGCTCTTCATTATGTAAATTACTATATATATATATATATATATATATATATATTGCTATAGGGTGTACATATCAGATAAGAACTTAGTTCAGTTACGTTAAAGGGAAACTGAAATGTCAGTGGCTTGTACAGGGTAGAGGTTTTATTTAGCAGGTAATGAGAAGTCTAGAGTGAGTTAGGGAGTCCAGTGTTGGCACAGGCTCTATGAAAGCACCGTCTGTCATGGTGCTCAGTTATCCCAACATGGGTCACAAGATGGTTCCTACTTTGCATCATCACTGAATCTATGTTCCAGAAATAAAGGAGAGTAGAAAAGACTAAAGGCTAACAGACAAGGTAGCCATGTTTGTCCCATTTTAAATGTTTCATTGGAACCACCTAACACAATTTTCTTTCAAATTTGTTGGTCAGAATTGTTTCACATAGGAAATGTAAGCTACAAGGAAGGGTAGGAAAAGTAAGGTTTTTTAGCTGGGCAATTGCCACATTCAATAAACTTGGTATTGTGTTAGTAAGGAAGTAAATGAGAAACAGGTACCGGGTAGGTAACAGTTGCCCACCCAAATAATAATTGGAATGTGATGGCTAGAGAAGGCTCCATTTTGCCTTGGAGACACGTCTGTTGGTCACCACAGAGGGCCCACCCTAAGAATTGGGCCTCATAGAAATGAAGTGAATTTTAGTTATGGGAAGGAATGTAAATATTGTAAATATATGCCATCTGGGCGGCCTTTCCCTTTACAAAATCTATTGACTCCTACTTGAACTTGCAAGCAAATGACTGATTTAACCCCCTCTAAATTAAACTGAAACTACTTATGTCTGAAATCGCTACAGATATTCAAGCTAAGAATTCTCCATTTTCTGCTGATCTTGTGAATGTTCTCTGTCTGCTTCTTGTTGGAGCATTTACACTAAAAGTTGTTCTCTTAATTTTGGAGAATTTGAATGAAAGAATTCAACTGTTGAGTGGCTTTACCTGGACCATGAAAATACCAAATGCAATTTAGTTAGGAGAACTCTACTGTGGACAAATGCCATCAGAAGAAGCCCAAATTGGCTCAGTTATGGTGGTCTGAAGTCAAAGCAGCAGTACCTGGGAAACTATTTTTGTTTCCCTTAGAAAATTAAAATCTCTGAACCAAGACTCGGAAGGCTGTCTTGTCCCCAGGTGCTTTTGAATATTATTATTATTTAATTGTACTGTGGTCATGGGTGAACCCAGGCCCTGCTGATGATAGAAAGGATAGCATCATGTTTTCAAAAATCTATTATGTTTATGTCAAAATAGAAGGAGTGGTTTTCAGTATACAAGTCCCAAGATTTGGATATTCAACACCAAACTGTGATGTACTTAGGCCTGGCAATTTTAGGGGAAAACAAATGTCACTTTTCTTTTTTTTCTTTTAATTTTTTTTAATGTTTATTTATTTTTGAGAGAGAGACACAGACAGAGCATGAGCAGGGGAGGGGCAGAGAGAGAGGCACAGAATCTGAAGCAGTCTCTAGGCTCTGAACTGTCAGCACAGATCCCAACATGGGGCTCGAACCCACCAACCATGAGATCATAACCTGAGCTGAAGTCAGACGCTTAACTTACGCCACCCAGGCACCCCTGAATGTCACTCTTCATAGTGAAGGCGGGATTACATTTCCCAGATGAAGCCCCCACTATAATTTAGTGTTTTCAATTTACCCAAATCCCACCAGAAAACATAGAATTTGAAGGGCACAGGAAATACACGGAGTCAAAGTAGTTAGAAAAAAAAAAACAGTATGAAGCTGAAAACTCCATAATTAACAATGTAATACTTCATGTCTCACAGAAACACAGATAATTAAAATGGACCAACCGCTAACAACTCAAAGGAACAAACAAGGCAAAGATGGCCTCACAGTGCCCCCTAGCAAACATCGCAAAATTCCTCTTTGTTATCATAAATCCGGGGTAAGCTATTTTGAAGTCACAGTCCAGACATTTGTTGTTCCTAATCACTATTGAAACAGTTTGAAACTTATTAAGATATATGCTGATGAACACTTAATAGTAAACAAGCAAATCATAATAATATTCTTTGATTGCAGTCTGCACTACATACTTATATGACTGATGTCTTTCTTCCTTCCATCTGTCCTTTCCATTCTTCCTTTTCTTCTTCATTTTTAAAAATTTTTTTACTTAGCCTATAATCTTGAATGTGAAGCACAATAAAAGTAAAAGCAAAGCTAATAAGATTTCAAAGCTGTTTTTCTCTCTTCCAGAAATTCACATGTGTTAACTTAGATCATCATTCAATTCTGCTAAGCCAACTCTTTTTATATAGGACTAGCTGAATTTTACAGTCTATTCATCTTACACCTTTTAATTAAATGGCCTCTACCCGGTGCCCGGTCCTGAGTCCACTGTCTTACATCATGTATCTGCTTGCATTTTTCCTTCTGATTAAGAATAAGAAACAGTTATAGGGGTGGAGTGGAAATATGTGAGGCTTGCAACAAGGCAAAGCAATTTCATTTTTCAACCTGGATGTGTCCTGAGCTTTTCATTCAGGTCAGCTGAGCTTCTAAATGCCATGAGTGATTACTAATTCCACTTGGTTTTCCCAGCAAAGCTGAAGGTAATGAGAGGAAGAGATTTTGTGACAACCACAAGGTGGATAGAAGCATAAAACAATAGTGTTCAATTTTGAGAAAGTCAACAGAAATGTTAAAAATTAGCTAACTCTTCTGGGTGTTATGGAAAATTGTAGAGTGGAAATAATAGGTAGATGACATGTGATTAAATACTTAATTAAGCTAAATACATACAAGCCTCTTAATTCCAAATGTGTTCTGTAGAATCGTATTCCACCAAAGTGAAGTAGAGAAACATTTTTAAACAACTCTCTCTTCTGATTATATTTAATTGCTGACTTGATCAGGCTATAACACGTCATCCAACATCACTCTCAAACCAAGTCACATTTCATATTGCTATTCCACTTATCAGCCCCAGGTTTGCCGATGGGATGATGCTCAGGGTACGAATTTCCCCTGCTTAGTCACAATATTGACTTATTAACATTTCGCCTTCTTGATTAATTTAAATGGTGTTGGAGAGGTTTACCCTTTGGCACTCAGGGACCAACATAATTGTATTATAGGCTCCTTGTGCCAATGCTGATGTTCAGGAAGATACAAAAGAGATGATGCTTTTCTGGACAATGACAACTCGGGAAGAATGGGGGAACATCCCGGATTAGATATTGAAGCTCAGTGCTTTTTGGTTAAAGGAAACTCCTGAGTGGAGATCAAGCACCTGGTCACATCAAGTTTTACTCCACAAGGTATTCACACAAATGCATCAATACTCCCGTTTCCAGAATGGGAGTATTCAAAATCACTGGAAGAATTCAAAATCACTAGGAAGTGGCAAAAAGAGATGCATGAGTAGAAAAGGTATTTAAAAATGTTCCAAAATTAATTAAGAAGGAAGTGCTTTAAACTTTTGCATATGCACTTGTGAGCACATTAACTCCAGGTATAAAAAGTTGCTCGTGTGGTTTCTTTCCTACTGGTATGCTTAATTAATCATCTGTTTATGCCTCCTACTAGACTGTGACTCTTCCAGGACAGGAACTGAGTCGTAGGCAAATTGTATTGCAAGTAGTGTACTTGCACAATGTAATTGGTACAAGATTACTGATTGAATTGGATGGAATTGAATTAACTGAATACTGGTAAATGTCACTATTCAATCAGTCAGCAAGCACTGGAGGCTTGTCCTAGGGAAACAAACACACTGGCTGGCCCTGGGACTAGGTATTCTTTAAAAAGAAGGTTGGTTATATGATTTTGATTAAAGCTAATATTGGATTTTTCTAAGCATAGTAATGAATAGTTAACTGATTCCGCGTTTCCCCTCAATCCCGAAGGGAACTGGGTACCTATTATGCAATCTTCCTAGTACCTTCCCTTTTCCATAGCATAAAATAAACTATCCCTACAGAGACCATTTATGAATGTACTTTGTTTTAAAAGTACATCTGTCTTGCAAATCAATGTTACAGGTGCTGTATTTTAGAGGGCCATTGGCCTCTAAATAGTTCCAGAACATTTGACACTCACAGCAACCCTTTTCTTCGTGCCATAGCATGTGGTGCACTAAAAGAAAAAAATCATAATTGCAAGGTTACAGCATAATCAAACAAACAGGAATGCTAACACAACCAAAATAACTAAATAAAAGCACTTAAAGAAAGAATTAAGAAGAAATCGTGCGAGGCAGATGAAGTGGTCTGTGTTGTGATTAAGAGGTGGGTTCAAAGCTGGACCCTGAATCTTGAGAGAGGATTTAAATTAGGCTCTTTGTCTGCTGATGGAGGAAGGGCAGACCCCTCAACCCCCTGCCCCCGTGGCTGCTGCTCTGAGCAATATACAGGGAAATAGGCTGGAGGGGATCTGAGCAAACCAGGTACCACTTAGGGTGAGAACAAAGGGAAGGAAACTAGAAATGATGCAGAAATGCTGTCAGTGTAACTGGTAAAACCTCAAAAGACAGGAGCCACTGGACCGATTTAATGACACAAAGAGAGAGTTTCCTCTGATAACACGTTGCCCAAAAGTAAAGAATGCTGTGGAGTGGAACACAGTTCATCCGTAAGCCCCAGGGATCAGAAGCATCAATAGTAATCCTTGGGGTATAGGAAAGCTATGTGATTCTTGTCATTCTTGTCCCTGTGTCTGCCCCTTCTCACTCCTCCACAGCGCGCACACACACACACACACACAAAGAGAGAGTTTATCTCAGGGCTGGTTTCATATTATGAATTAAAATACATCAGTGTTTCGGATTTTAATCAATTTAGGATTATTCACCAATTTAACTAATATCTTTCAAAAAATTTGTGAAAATCTGAATAATATGCAACCCCCTGGACTGATGTCATACATTCAAATCCTGTAAATTCTTTACCCAATTCTTTGTGATAGAACAAAATTCTTTCTTTAAAAAAACAGTCATTTACAAGAAAGGACAAGAAGTCATTTACAAGGTGTAAAGCGGGATCGTTATCTCTTTTATTTCTTTTTTTTTAATGTTATGTTTTTTTATTTTTGAGACAGAGAACGCAAGTGGGGGAGGGGCAGAGAGAGAGGGGGACAGAGGATCCAAAGTGGGCTCTGTGCTGACAGGAGAGAGCCTAATGTGGGGCTCCAACTCATGAACGGTGAGATCATGGCCTGAGCTGAAGTTGGATGTTTAACCGCTGAGCCACCCAGGTGTCCTGTAGTATCATTTTCTTAAGCCCATATAGCATATTTTGTCTCACAATCTTGAGTGGTATTGATAGTATAAAAATGAACTACAATTATATTAGTAGATTAAAACATTACAATTGGTAGTAGTGTATATTTCTTTTTAAAATTATTTTTATTTTATATTGAAGTAATGAATGAAATGATTTCAAGTTTCATGTTTTCTTAAGTTTTTAAAAAAGTTTTTATTTATTTTTGAGAGAGAGAGAGAGAGAGACATAGCACAAGTGGGAAAGGGAAGAGAGAGAGGGAGACACAGAATCCAAAGCAGGCTCCAGTCTCTGAGCTCTCAGCACAGAGTCCAAGACGGGGCTTGAATCCATGAACTGCAAGATCATGAGCCAAATTCAGATGTTTAGCTGACTAAGTCATCCAGGTGCCCCTCAAGTCACATATTTTCTAAAAGTTTTTTAATATAAATAGCAGCCTCCTCCACTTTTTCTATGTCCCAACCTTGTCCCCCAAAGGTTTTAATTCTTCTGGCTGTTTCTTCTTCTATTTATCTCAATATCCTAAAATAATTAACTTGTATTACTATTTCTTCAATCATCAATTTCAGATACTATCAGTTTATTTTTGTTATGGAAATTAAGTCCACCCTGCCCCCAGTCACACATATAAGCATGGAGACACACACGTACACACGTGTACACACACACACACACACACACACGCTTCTCTTTCCCTCATTCTTCCAATGTAGTTTAGCATTATTTTTTTAGGGGCACCTGGGTGGCTCATGGTTAAGCATCTGACTTTGGCTGAGGTCATGATCTCACGGTTTGTGAGTTCAAGCCCTACATCAGACTTCACGTTTACAGTGGGAAGCCTGCTTGGGATTCTCTCTCCGAACCTCCCCTGCTGGCTCTGTCTCTCTCTCTCTCTCTCTCAAAAAAAAAAAAAAAAAAAAAAAATCAAACATTACTTTTTTAACAGGAAGTCAGAGTTTACATTACTTAATATGCCTTGATAGTATATACATGATAGTATTTTTTTTTCTTTTACATTTTGCCCATGGAAAAATCATTGCCTTTCCTTCCCCTATTTTCCCAGTTTCATTTGGAATCATTACTACATTTTCTAAATATTACAACAGATCTTTCAAATGCTTATTGGTAAATTTTTCAGCTGGCTAAACAGAATTCCTTTTTTTATTTGGCCTTGATTGTTTTCTGGAAGACCTTCACTCTGCAGGTGTCCATCCCCTGCTCTGGCTTCCACCTGGGTCTCCCGTGCTCTTCAGATGCCCCTTAACTAGATTTCATGTTCTCCTCATTTTCCATTTTCTCTCTTGTTTTTTTGAACACATCCCACAGTAGCTTCCTAAGAGGAGGATCAAAAGGATAAATTTTAAGAACTCGTATAACTGAAAATTAATTTATTTTCACTTCCCATTCTATTGATAATTTGCCTGAATATAGAATTCTGGATTGAAAATACTCTCCCTCAGAAGTTAAAGGCATTACTTCCCTATTTTATAACATCCACATCTTTATTAAGAGACCTGATGTCAGGGGTGCCTGGGTGGCTCAGCCCAGTAAGTGTCTGACTTCGGCTTAGGTCATGTTCTTGCAGTTCATGGGTTCGAGCCTCATGTCGGGCTCTGTGCTGACATCTCAGAGCCTGGAGGCTGCTTCAGATTCTGTGTCTCCTTCTCTCTCTGCCTTTCCCCTGCTTACACTCTGTTTCTCTCTCTCTCTCAAACATAAATAAAATTTTTTAAAAAATTAATAAAAAGAAATCTAATGGCAGATGAATTCTATTTTGTTATGTTTGATAATTGTTTTTCTCACACCAAAAGCTTCTAGGACTTCCTCTTTTTCTTTACTGTTTTTAGTTTTCTGATAGGTTTAAGTATTTTTTCAGTTTTATTTTATTCATTTGCTTGAGATACAATGAGCTTTTCCAACCTGAAGATGTGTGCCTTTCCGTTCTGGAAATTTTCTTGTAGAATTTATTTGAAATTGTTTTCCCTTCGATATTTTCTGTTGGCCTTTCTCTAATTACTTATGGTGAACCTCCTGGGATCATCCTTCTTCTTTTCTCATATATTCTATTCTTTTCATGTTTTTATTCAGTTTTCTGGGCAATTTCATTGGCTTTGTTTTTTAAGAAATTAATATACCTGCATTAGATTATCTGCATTGTGTCTATTTACTGTAAGTCCTTTTATTTCTGTTTGTTTCTCTCCTTGATATTGCTTCTCCTCTCAGAGGACCTAGACCACAGTACATTTATATTTAGATATAAAGATACATTTGGTACTCTTCCTACCTTTGTGTTTGAATGACATCAATGTCAGAGCTGATAGAAGGAGGGAAAAATAAAACACAAATGTGAAGTGCTAAAAAAGAGCAAGTTAGAGCAACGTACATGTTGTTGAGTTATGAGTGTTCAAACTTCCCTCTTTTATATAGTTATCACTTCTTCACATTCATAAAAGTGGATTTTACTGACAGTTTAAAAGTCAAAACATAGGAATTCATACATAATTCAAAACACATAGGAGTTTGTTACAGAAATTCAGTTGCTGAAATAAGAAAAATAAAAAGAACCTAGCTGTCCCACTAATTCTATGACTAAATCATTTAAAAACAAAACAAAAACATCTCCCAATGCTTCCACTGTCTTCCTGGGGACTTGAAAAAACTTATGCCCTTGCCATTTCATTCCAATTCTGAGTCTTTTTTTTTTTTTTTTCTTTCCCAGAGCACTAACCAATGAGCAGACACAAAACACTAAAACAAGGAGGACAAGGTATGACACCGGAACATCAAGCTTAAACTGGAAATTGAAGTGATGGCTGTGTCTTGCTACATGTGTTGGTTTCAAGGTTCACAGCAAAAGGATTGCCACTGAGGCAAAGCCCAGCCGTTGACTCCACCTGGTACTCGAGGACCCACCTAGCCATAAATGTGGAGACTCCAACATGCCACACGTTTATTTACTGCAGAGTGAGACCCGTGTTGCAAACCCTGTTTGGAATCCAGCCAAGCCTGTTGTGGACTTGCCCTGGCACCGTACATACAGGTTCGAGAACTCCATTTCTGACAGCTGCGCAGGGGACTCCCCTCAGAGTACGGCCTCACGCACGCCCCTGGGGGAAGACTCGTGAAGGAAGTGTGCTCAGTAATCACTTTTCAAAAGACAGAGGTAGTATTTTAAACTACTCTAAAGTGCATAATCAGGTTGAAATTGAGGGGAGGCAAACCAAACCAAACCAATAAAAAAAAAAAAATCCATTACTCCAATAATTCAGAACGAACTAGGCCACTTGCATTGTTCCTCTTATCATTTTTGCATGAATAGTCTATCTCTCATCTCTTGTTCTATTATTTTATACCCTCATTTTTTCTTCTTCTCTCCTTTTTTATATATATTTTTTTCTTTCAGCTTTTCTTCCTTCTGTTTTCTGTTTATGTCTCCCCGTCCTCTCTGCCTCGCTCTTCTTGATTGATTGTCTTTATGTTTCAATCCATAACTGCCACAACATTGATACAGGGATCTGAAATGTGTGTTTGTGTTTGTGTGTTACATCTACCTGAGCATTATACTCATGGAATACAAGCTGATATTTTTTCTTTCTAAAATGAAAAGTTTTGTAATTTAAACTGCTACTTCCCTCATCCCTTTAAAAACTAAATCTTAATCCATTTAATTACTTTAAAACATCTACATGATGCTCAATTGATTTGCTTAATATATTAATGGTTAACACAGAGTAACTGTTTTTCACTGCTGAGAGAATTTACAAGATCTTAAGAAAGATGACCAGTTCTCTTTGCTCTGAGAATTATATGGCATACTTTATTTAGTAGGTATAAAAAGGGATTACTATCCATATATAAAAATTATTGCCCATATTCATCCCAATTTGCCCGCTATTTATAAGACGATCTACTATAACTTTATAGAGAGGAATTTTCTATGGACTTTCCTAGTAGATGGACATGTTCCTCCCTAAATTCTTCCTATTAGTGCCATGGAAAACCAGGATTTTTTTTTAAGTATTTATTTTTGAGAGAGAGAGAGAGAGAGAGCGAGCATGAGCAGGGGAAGGGCAGAAAGAGAGGGAGAGAGAATCCCAAGCAGGGTTAGCACTGTCAGTGCAGAGCCCAATGCGAGGCTTGATCCCATGAACTACGAGATCATGACCTGAGCAAAAATCGAGACTCAGATGCTTAACCGACTGAGCCACCCAGGAGCCCCAGAAATTTTACTTCATACTACATCAGGGACTTTGCATTTGCTGCTCCCTGTGCTTGGGATGTTCTTTGTACTTCTTCACTTCCTTGCCCTTTGTCTTCCTTTAGAATTCTGCCTACATGTCCTATCATCAAGGAAGCTTTCTCCATGCACTTAAATAATAGCAGTCACTATCCCCTCCCCATTTATGGGATTTGATTGGATTTTCAATTCCAACTTAATTACAGGAGAGATCACTATCTTTATTGATATGTAATTATTCTTTACATCTGTTTCTTAGTTTTCTTCCAGCAATTCTTTTTCACTCTTGCTCAGAATAATATAGACCAGTACTTCTTAAACCTAGAAATCTTCTAAAATCTTCTAAAGTGAAGATTCTTTTTTTAAAAGCAGGTTCCATGCCCAACATGGGGCTTGAACTTACCACTTTGAGATTATGAGTCACATACTCTACCAACTGAGCCAACCAGGCACTCCTAAAATGAAGATTCTAATGTAGTAAGTCTGAGATAGGACTTGGACTTTACATTTTGAATAAATTCCCAGGGAAAGCCAATACTCCTAGTCCAAGGGCCACACTTTGAGTAATAAAGTGTGTAGAAACTATAAGAGATACATATAAGCCAGTGCCCGATTCCTAGGAATTTGGGCAGTGGTAGTAAAAAATTGACACAGAATGTCTGCAAATCATCTTGGGTCTTTCCTACAGAGGACAGATGCTCAGAGTCTCTGTTCTGGTTAAGAGGATCAGAGAAACAGGTTTTATAGAGTATATCCTATACCAGTGTAAATGATCTTGATGTAATGTCAGGAAGAGCCAGAATCATTTATTATTCATCTATGTATCCAAAGTCTCTGCAACAGTACCTTTTACTAAGTAAGAGTTCAATAAATGTTTGTTAAATTGGATTGAATATAAAAAGAATCTTTCTGCTCTAGTAT
This sequence comes from Cryptoprocta ferox, assembly GCA_028646485.1. Lineage (NCBI taxonomy): Eukaryota > Metazoa > Chordata > Mammalia > Carnivora > Eupleridae > Cryptoprocta > Cryptoprocta ferox. The sequence continues at coordinate 68,634,522 of CM053568.1, forward strand.
TTCTAGTTGCCACTTTAGTTAAATGTATTAAGAATCCTAGTGACATATGGGCTGATTCTCCAAGAGTGCAGTTGCTGGAATCAGGCTTCTGTATTCTTTCTGTTCATACAGACAAGAAATGTGTCAACATTTTTGTCAAGTGGAATTCAGCAGCACTTAAACTCTTACTAGTTTTCTTATGTCTGAAAGAGCTAAGTTTACTAATATTCTAAATAATAAGATGGGTAAATCACAGAAGCTTATCTAATTTGTGTCTCTTATCATCACAAATTCCTGGTTGTAAAGAACTACTTATTAACAATCCCACAGCAATCTGTGACTATATTAGTGCTTCTCAATAAAAGGATTCATTAAACAATACATTAACAATGTCACTATCTCCTTAGAATTTTGTGTAATGAAGTGCCCTGAGTTTATTGTAATAGTTTAGATTAAAAGTCCAGCTCTTCCAGGCTTTAGCAGTGTAGACCCACTGTAAAATGGCAAGAAATACATACATTGGTTTCCTGCCCCCCACCTGGCATAAAGCTTCTAAAATCTGTGTAATAAGCATGATAGGAGGATATTTTGTTCTAATATTTAGTCTCTGACCCCAGTTCCTGATACAGAGCTCCTAAATCCTTTGGAGTTTTCTGGGTGATAAAGATGTCTTCTGTTCTAATGAGAGGACTCTTGGTGAGCTCCTGGATGGGTCGGTCACCAGAAAGACCAAGTCATGATTAGAAGATTGGAACTTTTAGGCCACCCCTCACTCTCCAGAAGGAGAGAAGAGCCAGATGTCAAGTTAATAATCAATTATGCCTAGGGGATGAAAACTCCATAAAAACTCCAAAAGTACAGGGTTATGAGAGCTTTCAGGCTGGTGAACCCATCTACGTGCCTGGAAGGTGGTGCATCCCAACTTCACAAGGAAGATCTCCTGCACTCGAGATCCTTTCAGAGCTTACCCTATGTATATCTTTACTGGCTTTCATTTGTATCCTTTAAAACTATCTTTCAATAATAATTTGTAGTCAAGTTGAACAGAGGTTGTGGGTAACCTGGGGACCTACTAGTCATGATTGGCACCTGAAAGGTGGGGGAGGTGGGTCTTGTGGGAATGAGCCCTTAATCTGTGGGGTCTACTCTAACTCTGGGTAGTGTCACAATTGAATTGACTTATAGAATGCCTAGCCAGTGCCGGGGAATTGGTCAGTGTTAGAAAAATCCCACACATTTGGTGTCAGAAATGTTGTGAGTATGAGTAATGGAAAAACACAGTGAGTTTTCCCCTAGACACCCACCTGTCAAGTGACAATCATCACAATCCACATTTAGACCCTCATGTCAAGCAAAAATAATCATATGAAGTTGTTCTAAGAATTAACAGATTCATAAATGTAAAAAATATACCAAACTCAGTGCTTGGCACAAGAATCAGGATTTTTGTCTTTCCAAAGCACTTGATCATTCCTTGTCCTGTTTGAATTTCCCTAAGAGCATTTTGCAGTGTCAGAGTAAGGGAAGAGACATTATGAGCATCCTACGTTATGTAGGAATATGCATCTATGCAAATATGCTAAGGCGCTAAAAAGGCTAAGTCTAAAAGTGGAGAACTCTTCTCTGGGAATTATTACTGTATCATACTGGTGTTTTTTGAAAGAGGTGAGCAATGTCTTGTGATCTTTTTCACAACCTGATTATTTTTAAATGCCTTTCTAGCGTGCTCAAACACCTAAGGTCAATAAATAAACTAGCATGCTCTAAAAAGAAATTCCCATAGAGACAAAAATTGCTTGCCAATTTTTTCATTATCTATTGACATGTGCTATGCCAGTGATCTATTGACACATAATATGGAAATGGTTAATAAGTATTAGTGATTTGATGTCATTTCAAACCTCTGTTTTTATACTCTCACACACCCACATAAGTAGACTTTATATTCACATAAATAGAATCTATTTGTTTTCAAAATTGAAATAATAGTCTCTATAACAGTGAGAAAGCTACAATTTATTTCAAACAATTTTGAGAAAACCCAATTTTTGAAATGTTAGTGTGACATTGATATAAATTAGCTACCTATCAGTTTTGGAATTTTGGCCTGGAGTTTTTAATCCTGAAAGAAATTACAACCACATTCCATAGAACTCTTTGTATATATGGCATTACAGTATATCACATAAAAAAAAGTATTCTGCAACAAGAAGCAGTAGTCTTATGACTCAAGATATACTTACTGGTAATTTCTGATCAACTATGGCATATTTAATATTTTGATCACATGAATGGTATAGGACCATTTCTGTCTCTGTCTTACAATGAAAAATAAAACAAGTTATTATGCATGCCTCCTTCCTATTTCTGTATAATGCATCTTCCAAATGTATTATGGAGCCAAAACCTGACATGAAAGTTTATGACAGAGTGAGATTGTAAAAATGTATTTTTTATTTGAGACAATTTTGCTATAAAAGCACATTTCAGTCCTTTAAAATAACAGTCGACAAGATTTACTGTATCAAATGTAAGTTTCACACCTCAGTCACTGGTAGATTTCAAACAAACCCCAGCAGCTGAGCTGAAATTGGCTTTTAAAATCTTTAAGTTAGTTTGTTCCCAGATGAACATCATTTTTTTAACTTGAAAAATCACACTTAGCATGCAGCCCACAAATTCTTTCCTTTGCATTTACCCATTTTATTATCCTTTTCTTATTGACAGAGACAGGAGCCAAGTCCGTGTGCTACGTTAATCCAGAAACTAAAAATAAGTAGGCAATATTGTGAATATTAATGCAAGGTGGCAGCTCTCATTTTTTCCCTATCCCAGCCTATTTTTCATTTGGACCAATTTGTACAAATGTATTTAAAAATCAGAAACTTAAAGGCAACCAATTTTCAACACATTGACCTGTCAATGTGCCTTTGATTACAGTGCACTTTTGCTCCAGCAGGAAAAGGAGGGGGTGCTGAGAATGTGCATTCCTTGGGGAGTGTGTAGTCACATGCTGACAATGCACCCGGGCCCTTTAATGTCCAGGCTGGAAATTGGAGGACATCTAGCCAGTTTATGAGTCCCGAGAGAGGGAGAAATGGCTGTCGATAACCATAACACCTCACTCTATGGGGAGCCTGTCTAGTTCTTGGCAAGAATTTCAAGTTTAATGTTTCGTGGGTAGCTTTCTCTTCTTCTCTTTGTCTCTTTCACTCTCTTGTTGTCTAAGTAAATAAAAGTAGACTTAAAGTACACTCACCGAGAAAGAAAGAGAGAGAGAGAGATCGAGAATTAAATGCAGAAAGTCTCAACAGAGTTGACTGCAATTTGTTTTAGCTATCACGAATATTTGACCTTAACATTCACTTGCTTTGTAAGTTTGTCCCTCATAATGACAAGTATTTGTGTAACGCTTCTAGAATTCCCAAGGGCTTTCACATTATATAATATCTGCACAAGAAAACATTTTTGAGGCAGGAACATAACTCCATCATACAGATTGCAAAATGGAGCCTTGAAGAAGTTAAAACAAGTTTAAACAAAGTCCCTGAGATAGGAATTAAACTTCACTTTTTCTGACTTCAAAGCCCAATGCTCTTTGTCTATACTAAATTGATATTATCGTCTTTAAAATGTCTGTTAATTTCTGTATGTTTTCTTTAAAAAAAGAAGTTTAAAAAAATTTTTAATGTTTATTTACTTTTGAGAGAGAGAGAGACAGAGCGTGAGTTGGGGAAAAGCAGACAGAGAAGGAGACATAGAATCTGAAGCAGGCTCCAGGCTCTGAGCTGTCAGCACAAAGCTGAACATGGGGCTCGAACTCACGAACTGCTAGATTATGACCTGAGCCGAAGTCGGACGTTTAACCAACGGAGCCACCCAGGTGCGCCTGTAAAAAAGAAGTTTAAAATTAAGTTTCCTTTGTTTAGCATATTAAAAAAGGTAGAACTATATAGAGGATCTGAGTAATGAAGATACTTGTTACCTCTATTTGTAAAAGCAGATAGGGATGCCTGGGTGGCTCAGTCAAATGTCCGACTCTTGGTTTCAGCTCAGGTCAGGTCATGATCAGGTCATGATCTCACGGTTCGTGAGTTTGAGCCCTGCATCAGGCTTTGTGCTGACAGTGCAAAGCCTGCTTGGGTTTCTCTCTCTCTCCCTCTCTCTCTGTCCCTTCCCTACTCTTTCTCTAAATAAATAAATAAATAAATAACTTTAATAAAGGGCAGACAGAATATTGATGCCAAATGCCCTCTGATCACCTCTGCTTCTGCAGTAATAGCTCTACTAAAATGTGAAGGATTGAGATAGAGATGGAAATGGTGAGCAAGGGACACTTTCTCACAGGACTTATTTTCTGCGTGCTTTGGTTTTTGTCGCTTTTCTGCTCTTTTAGCAAAATGTGAGATTTGAACTGCTACCGATTATTCCTGATGACCCAGCGTGAAGACTACCCAAATGTCTATCAGCAGCAGAAGGTGTTAATACACTGTGGCTCCCCCAAACACGATGATAACATAAAGCAATGAAAAAGAACAATCTTCAACTACATACAATGGTATGGATGAATTTCTTAAACATAATAATCAGCAAAAAAAAGACACAAAAGAACACATAGAATGTTATTAAATTTATATAAACTACAGTGCAGTGAAACTAGTCTATAGTGTATAAGTTAAAAGTTAGAGGTTAGAAGCGGTCACTGTGGAGGGGAATTTGTAACTGATGGGAGAGTAGGTCTTTATCTAGGGGCTGGTTCTGTAGTTGTGCTTAATGAAAATCTTTGAAGACAAACATGTATGATACATGTACTTCCCTGTGCATACAGTATATTTTAAGAAAACCTTTGAAGGAAAAAATGCAACTGAATCTTAGGATTGTATTTGTAGCCTGTTAACCCTAGGCTCCATCAGGCAGAAGAGCAGTGGAAAAGCATGGGCATTACATTCAGATGTCATTCCATTATGACACTTATTAGCATTGTGTCCTAAGGAAAGTTTCCTAAGCCTCTGTTGCCCCAGTAAAATTCCTAGGGATTTACCCCCTGTCACTACTTCATCGTGTTGTGTAAATTCCAAAGGGAAACACTGTAAACTGGGAGACCACAAATAAATGTATGGCATTATTCTTTTTTTCTTTAGAGTTTAATTATTTATTTTTGAGAGGGAGAGAGAGAAAATGCAGGGGAGGGGCAGAGAGACAGAATCCCAAGCAGACTCTGAGCTGTCAGGACAGAGTCCAATCTGGGGCTTGATCCCACGAACTGTGAAGTCATGACTTGAACCAAGATCAAGGATCGGACACTTAACCAACAGCCACCCAGGTGCCCCAAATTTATGGCATTATTCTTTAATAGCCTTTAAATATCCAGAGCTTGTGCTATGTCAGCAAAAAAAGTTGAATTCCACATTAGAAAGATTAAGTAGTATTTTAATATAGCCACCAACCTTCTATAGTTCAGTGAGGTCACACAATAGATATTATTTCTGACTCATGTGCAGTCCAGTTGGTGTTCCCTGGCTTTATGGTCTTCAGGGATCCTGCCCTCATCTAGGTCTTGGGCTCCTCTCCATTTATTTCTATATTTGAAAAAAAGACACCGGGGCTCCTGGGTGGCTCAGTTGGTTGAGCATCCGACTTCAGCTCAGGTCATAATCTCACAGTTCGTGGGCTCGAGTCATGCATCAGGCTTTGTGCTGGCAGCTCAGAGCCTGGAACCTGCTTCCAATTCTGTGTGTCCCTCTCTCTCTGCCCCTCCCCTGCTCATGATCTGTCTCTCTCTGTCTCTCAAAAATAAATAAATGTTAAAAAAAATTAAAAAAAAAAGACACCATAGAGAAGGTACACCTACTTTACTGCTTTGTTCTTGAAGAGGTATGTATCATTTCCACTCACATTCTTTCAGGGGGAAGTGGCGATATGGCCCCATCTAGCTGCAAACAACCTAAGGAAAGTATGAGTCTTTATTGGTCCATTAGCCGTGTCTGCCACATTGCCCTTTTGTTCTCCTCCACAAACCACAAATCAATTTTTGAGGCTCCGTCGGTTGAGCATTTCACACCAAAATTCATAGAAACACCGAGATCATTTGATCTACAAACACATGTAACTCTCTGGAACATATCTTCCCAGCAGTTGACTTTAAACTCAATCTGAATACCAGGGATTTGCTCACCACTTCTGTAAGATAGCTTACATTCATGAACAAACATTAGTTACACCTAACTCTCAGTACCTAGGTGTCAGCTCATACCAATCTGAATTGAACACACTCTACTCTTTTGATTTTTAAAGTGAGAGACATCTTGATACAGTAGAAAGCACCCAGTGTGGGTAACTGGGGTCATGACCTACCTTCTAAATTTATAATCAAATGTAAATACTTGAGATGAGAGAAAATTCTGATGTAGGACTTTTTTTTAACCTCCATAAATTTAATTTACCAAAACTTATTGTTAAATATTGTCCTTTAAAACTTCAAAAGTGAAAGTTTTGCTTTTATAATAGAAGGAATACATAAGATATGTGACTTAGCCCAAATTACAAAATTTGAACCAAAATTTAGGGCTCAATGTTACCATTCTGCTACTAACTTCTCATTAAGTAGGAAGAATGTCATAAACTATAATTATATCTGTGTGTAGACTACCCTAAAGATGAAGTTTAAGAAAAGATTTGATCAATCTGGTGGACTGTTTTACTGCTTAAATTGGTTATTCTACTCTTTGATAGTTGACCCCAGTGGTACCAGGAACTGTAATTATATCAATAATCAGTGTAAATTGTATTTGTCCCTAATTTTTTCAATCCTTTTTTGGACTTGCAGACTTAAGAGTGCACAACAAAATGCAAAACGTATCAGTTTGGGGAGTTTTCATCACGTATAGCCTTTTGCTCCCAGGAAAGTGGTTATTTCATTTTAATAGTCCTCTCTCTCTCTCTCTCTCTCTCTCTCTCCATACACACACACACACACACACACACACACACACATATATATATGTTTAAGTCTCTCATGCCTGAAATGAATTTTCAAGATTCAATGTCTTTATGCTAAGTATTCAGCCTTCCAAAAACTACTGCTTCTGAAAGTGTGCATAGGCCAGGAATGAAGTGTTCTATTTTTACAATGAGATGCAGATTTCCTATTAAAAAGTAAAGCTTTCATTTCCAGTGTTATAAAGGACAGTATTTGAGTTTTGGTGAATTAATTTAGGAAGCTAAAGTAGTCCCATATAAGAATTTTCTCTAGTCTATGTATTTATATTTGATTATAAATTTGAACATTATTTGAACATTGACTCTGCGTATTTGGGTCAAATAAATATTGGTAGCTGATATTTAAGTGATCAATTTTTGTTGCACTGTTTTCAATTAAATTTGGTCTCATGGCTCTTTATACCATCTCGGGTATTGATTTTCAAAATATATTGATATTCTGTTTCATTTTTCTCTATGTCTCGATAACAGTTTAAAAAATCATTTTTTTCTTAAAATAAAAAACAGGATGGACACATAGAAGGGGTGAGGAGATATTTCAGGATAGAAGGAAGATGAGAAGAATTGTTCCTATGTTTCATCCAGATTTATATAGCATTTCAAAATGTACTTATTGAGTATATAATGTGGGGCACTGTGGGCTTCGGTTCTTTACTATTTCCCTGGTACATTGTGGACTCCATGGTCACAAGTAAAAACAAGAAGTAGATAGTAAGTTGCATCACCATCTTCCTTAACCACTGTGTACCCATCAGTGAGCACAATGACTAGCACATAAAAGTGACTAGGAATTAATCAAGATGAATGGTAGGAATTCCTCTACCTCTTGGCCATTTTCTGACCTATAACATTAAGGACTCTTCTCCCACTATTGTAGTTAAGCCAAGTAGGCAATCTCTCTAAGCTCCTCAAATGCCCAACAAAACCACTAATATCCCAAACTATAATTTTTCATCTGAAATTCTTTTATGCTCCATTCACTTAGCTAAAAATGTCATTCTTATTAAAGTGCAAGACAAGAACAACAAAAATAAATCCAGAGAGTCAATAACATTTGAAATCAATTTAAATTATTTATACTTAATGACAAATGAGTATCAGATTTTTTTTTCCAATGGCATTAGGTTGTAAGAGGGAATCTTTCTGTCGTCTTTGGACATCTGAAGTAGGTTGAGAAAAACACAAGTCAGTAAGATGAGTTTAGATGAGTGAGAAACACCAAGAAAACCTCTGCTTCTGTCACACTGTTGTCTATGGGTGACATAATACTAAAAGTATAGAGATGAGCTGTTTAGTACCAGCACTTGTGTGTAAAGAAAATGAGAGTCACATATGTAAACTATATTTTATTATTATCTGTGCTCTTGAGGTTATTTACTTGTATTGAATGTATGGTGGAAATACCATATAAAATATGCTATTGCACATCTCTTCCTAAACCTGCTTTTAGAGATGTCACATTGATAACTTGAAATTGGCCATGGTGGGACATTCACCCCACAGATATTGACAAACACCACGATCGTGACTTCATTTTGACAGCAAACCAGTTGCTAAACATTTACTAGCACATCAGTGGGTTGCTGCTTTGTCAAGGTCTGGTGAGGGCGATCTGATCCTAAGGTAATGTCTGAAGCAGAAGAAGAGGAAAATACTTACAACTCAAATACAGTATGCACGGCATAGCAAGATTTCAAAATATGTTGTGTCTATGGGGAGTGGACCATGATATTTTGGAAGCACTCCCACCTTTGAAGGGATCATTTCAGTCTGATCAAAGAGCATTGGTAGGAATGATCTTTGCAATTGAAGACCAAGTCCTCCCACTTTTCCTGGTACAGTAGAAAAGTCTCAGATTTTTCTACAAACTAAGGAAAGTGTTTCCCCGCTATTGGATGATACTGAACATCTCCCAAACTTGGTGATTTGTATCTGGATCCAAAATAAATTTTATAAATTATAGGAAAAAAATCCTCAAAATTTATGACATTATTTGAACGCTTAGTTTTGTGTAATGATTCATACTTGTTATATCATGGGGGAAAATGCCTTAAAAGAAAAAAAATAGATGTGGTAGTTGCATATCTCAAAGGATGTTGATTATAAATTTTATTTGTTTCTAAGTTATATCGCTTCTAAGAAGCGATACACACAGGCTTTTCAGAATCAAGAGCCCCAGAGGTGATGACACCACTGCTAGAGATGCCACCAGGACAGAGACAAAGGGAAACAGAAAAATACTGCCACTTCTCTCTTCCTTCAGCTCCTGGTCTCACACCAGGGATTCTCATTACATATAACCATGAGCCAGTGAACAGTGGACCCCTGGATAATATAACTTCCAAGGGTCAGCAGAACAAGAACAGGAGAAGGAATAGTTCTCAGGGAAATCAGGCACAGTATGAGTAAATCCACAAATTCAAAATATCTACACCTGTGCCTGGATGGATGGATGCATGCATGCATAGATAGGTAGATTTCATGGATTTCCTCCAATGTCCATTAATGTTACATTGGGAAAAAAGGGAAATTTTCCTTGCCAAGGTATATTATCTGGACAAGCATTTAATTACTTACTAAATTAGGAGGTTACACACTTCTAATTATTTTCATCATTCAATTGTTGTTTAGCTTCCTAAATGAGCACAAGATTGCCCAAATAGAGAGAACCTATTACTGATCCAAGAGACTCTTATCTTCCATTATTCTAAAGCTCTCTATCTATACTCATACTGTGAGAGGTACTCCAAAGTGGAAAACTGGATTGGTTGGATGGTTAACCCACTATTTTCACCTTGTCTTCTTTCAGATGTGCTGAGAAATCTGAAATGCCCAAAAGGCAAGAAGGAGGTAAAGAATAAGAATACTCGACAACCTGAATGAATTGTGCTGAATAATTGAGAGCTGGGTCTCTTTGCAAAGTGCTTTTATTATCCCACAGTTTATCTTCGCAGCCCCCCCCCCCCCCGCAACAGCTTGCTGTAACATGTCAATATTATTATTGCTACCTTTGTCATATTCTTATTTTACCAGCACAAAAATCAGAAAATTCCTAATTTTGGCCAGTACTTGGTTTTATCCTTCTTAAAGTTACTTCTGTTTTATGCAGACCTTTTTTTTTTAGTTTATTTATCTATTATGTGATAGAGAGAGCACACACACACAAGGGCAGGGGAGAGGCCAAGAGAGGGAGAAAGCGAGAATCCCAAGCAGGAGCTGGATGCAGGGCTCGAACTCACCAACCGTGAGATCATGACCTGAGTTGAAATCAAGAGTCAGATGATTAAACAACCAAGCCACCCAGGAATCCCTATGCAGACCCTTTTTATAAAGCTATTCAAAGGGTCCTCTTTGGTGTCATAAACTTAAATTAAGCAAACCACCTTTCCTTCCTTCCTTACATATTATTTCATGAGGAATGCATCATGTTGCTCACATAGACAAGAAGCGTTCTTTCAAAGAAGAAAAGTCATCTATTTTGCTTACTTTCATGTGCTGTCTATAAACTACAGTAAAACACTTCAACTACACAAGTTTGTTGTAGAAAACTGGTAACTCGAAAACATGTATGCAAATAACCCTTAAACTATTTTTAAAAATATATTGCTTTAAAAGTTAGAGTATAAAAAAATCAAAAAAATCAGATTACCTGACTTTAAGCCACACAGAATTCACGGTGAATTCTGGTTTACGAGTAAAAGTCAAGTTAACTTGAAAGGTGATCATAGTTGACAATGTTTCTTCTCAATGTGCCTGTTTTGGAGCCCTATTTCTGCTGACCACTCAAAAATCTCATGAGAATTTTATGATATATTGGAGCCAGAAATAAGAGATGTTGGTGCTGAAAGGGGTGGCCGATGGTCTATGATTCAATTCACATATCCTTTCTGCACCAGACTCTTTGAGATCATCATTGAGTTAGTCTAAGAATTTTGAGGCTGTAGAATTCAGAGCAGTACATTACAATATGCCAATATTACTATTCTCCTGCTCTGACATTCTCCACTGATTGACAGATGAAGGAGAAGGAAGGGCAGTCACCATTAACTGAAAGTAAATGAAACTGGAATATTAAAATTCAGGATTATTTGAGTGACTGAATTGGCTGGCAGTGTTCTCCAGTTAAGGGTGGGGAGAGATTAATTCTGCACATGACACCACTTCGTATTTATACAAGTCTACTGGGACAATTGTTTGCCTTGAATTGTTTTCTTCATTCATTTCAGTCAGACAGTTGTGTTGACTGATTTTTCTTTTTGATGTATGGAATGACTGTTTGACTGAATTTACCATTTAATTTCCACTAACGCACTGTAAAAACAATACATTAGTCAAATTAGATTGGCAGGTATGAAAAGCTTACCCCAGAACTAGAGAGAAATATAATATTGCTTTCTATAGATTTGTAAGTCATATGTTCTGGGGTTTTGGGAATTGTTCCAATTTTAGCTATTTTGCCACATGCCTTGGTTTTAGTTTCCAAAATGTAGGACCACTAATCCCATAGTGAAAATAAGAACTGGGGTGCCTGGATGGCTCAGTAAGTTAAGAGTCTGACTCTTAATTTTGACTCAGGTCATGATTTCATAGTTGTTAGATGGAGCCCTGTGTCAGGCTCCTCACTGGGCATGGAGCCTGCTTAAGATTCTCTCTCTCCTGTTCTCTCTGCCTCTCACCTGCATGAGTGTGCTCTTTCTCTGTCTCTCTCTGTCTCTGTCTCTCTGTCTCTCTCTGTCACACACACACGAAAGAACTATAAAGTCTAGATAAAAATAATTTTGTATGAATATGAGAATCACATAACAAAAGCAGAAAAAAGTTATTATGAGATAAATTTTATGGAGTTTCTTACCAGGACATGTTGCTATGTTAAACTTTTGGGTATTATTTTAGAAGTTTGTTAAGAACAAATATTTCAAATAGATTCTGGAAATTGTTTTTTAATGTTTATTTATTTATTTTGAGAGACAGAGAGAGCATGAGCACAAGCAGGGGAAGAGCAGAGAGAGGGGGAGAGAAAAAAAAATCCCAAGCAAGCTCTGTACTATCAGCACAGAGCCCGACTCAGGGCTTGATCCCACGAGCTGTGAGATCATGACCTGAGCTGAAATCAAGAGTTGGATGCTCAATCGACTGAGGTACTCAGGTACACCCTAGAACACTTTCTTTATTTACAATTTCATTCTTCCAATATTTAAAGTTACTATGACAGACCATCTCTTCATGTCCCATCCTATAACTTGCTACTCTTATTTAACATTTGGGAATTTGGTGACATAAGTAGGAAAGAGAGACAATTTTCTAGTACTTGATTGTCATTCAATAATGCTGATTTTATAAAGTGTTTTCCTCCACAGTTGACTAATTTATCACGGTAAAGATGAGTAGATACTACTCTTAGAAATGAGAAAGATCTTTAGAAGTTTTCCATATTCCGTTCACCACTCTCTATTCTTGTTCAAAGCAAAATTAATACTTTGCAAAATTAACACAGTAGCTTAATTATAATTTTTAATCTTAAAATAATCTGTGAAAATGGGAAATTCTTGGTAGGAAGAGCTATGGAAGATGAGAGAAAGCCATCATAGAATTCAGAAGACAACAAAACAGGTGTTTTAAAACAATGCATAGGGACTTTTGTTTCCAATTATATCAGCTTACTCTGGAAAAAACCCACTAGAAAAGCTAGAATCATTATAAACTACATTTGACTGTGGGCATTAGAAAGCTACTGAGTTGGCCGAGACCTAGAACAGTAAACTAGAGAAAGAAATTGAAGTAAGAATAATGTTCTGTACACGCATTTCTAGTCCAGGCATTTTGAAAGTATTGATAAAGAACAAGAATCTGAATATCATATTGTATGTCAACTGTATTTCAATTAAAAATAAATAGATTTTAAAAAGAACCAAACACCGTAAGAGTCTGCAAAGCCTAACTGAATGTAGTTCCTAAGAAGCAGAAAGCCAGTAGATCTCAAGGCAATATCATTAGACTAGGAGACCAAAGTGGGATTTGGGGGGAAGGGGGTGGGATTAACAAGGTTAACAAGGCAGCAAGAATTTTAAGGACCAAGATCCCAGAGATAAAAGAGGTTCAGAAAATTGGACTGTATGTTCAGCAACAGTGATCCCTTGAGGTGTTTTTTGACTTAGGTAGACGAGGCAAGACACTGAGAAGGTGAACAAAAGCTAATGAAGTCAAAGCAAAGATTTATCAGGTTCATCATGCTGGAGAGATAAAAATTGAGGTACAGAACCCACCAAGAAAGAGTGGACCAATGGAAAACTAAGGATATGAGTTGGGACCATTGAAAGTCTGTGTGTGTGTGTGTGTGTGTGTGTGTGTGTGTGTGTGTGTATGTGTTAGTATGGCTGATGAAACAGATCTAAGCTGAACTTTATTAAAAAAAAATAAAATGAGTATCAAGTTTATTCAGTGATTAAGGTGATCTGTCCCTCAGCTCCCTACCTGAAAACAGGAAATTCTCTCCAGAGGAAAATAACATTGTCCAATTTGTTTTTTACAATATTTCATATCCCGTCTGGTATACATTGAAAAGCCACAAAGACCACCAAGAAAAGAACAAGAATTAAAAATAACAGCAATATTTACTATAGCCAAATTATGGAAAGAGCCCAAATGTCCATACACTGATGAATGGATAAAGAAGATGTGGGACACACACACACACAAAGAAATATTACTCATTTGCAACGATGTGGATGGAACTAGAGTATATTATGCTAAGTGAAATAAGTCAGAGAAAGATAAATATTACATGATTCTTCTCATATGTGGAATTTAAGGAACAAAATAAATGATCACAAGGGGAAAAAAGAGAGAGAGGCAAACCAAGAAACAGACCCTTAACTACAGAGAACCAACTAATGGTTACCAAAGAGGTGGTGGGTGAGGGGATGTGTTAAACAGGAAATTCAAGAAAATAGACAGCAAGGTGGTGCATTTAAAAGACCACTAGAAAGTATGACATATTTGAAGTTAAAATGAAAAAATTAAAAAATATACTTACTAAAGTTAAAACTCAGTAGTAGAGTGGATACGGGTGAAGAGAATTTAGTGAAATGAAGATAGGTAGTAAAAATATTAAGACTGAAGCAGGAAAACAAAAAAACAGAAAGTACAGAAGATAGCATTTGAGACATATGGGGTATAGTAAACATTTTTTATCATATGTTTAATTGGAGTCGAATGAATAAGAAGAGAGAGATTGGAGAGAAAGTAGTATTTTAGAAATAACAGCTGAAAGTTTTCTAAAATGAAAAAGAATATTTCAAGCCAGAAATTCAATAAGCACTAAAAAATAGCAAAAAGAGTAAATACAAAGGAAATCATTCCTAGGACCATCACAGTATAATTCATAAATAGCAAAGAGAAATAGAAAAAAGTCGCCAGAGAAAAAAGAGAGATAATACTTTCAAAGGAACAACGATAAGATTAAGATTACAGCCTATTTCTCAACAAACAATGATGGATACTAGGAAATAAGGGAATAACATTTTTAAGTACCAAAGGAAAGTAACTACCAGTCAAGAATTCTAGAGACAGAGAAATGTTGTTTGAAAGAAAAGTTGAAATAAAGAAATTTTCAGACGAGCAAACTCTAAATACCCAAAGGACTAAGTTTATTGAAACAAAACAAAAAAAAAATTGCCAATTCCATGTCACTTACAAAAGACAAGAATCATTACAAGGATAGAGAAAGATTGAAAGCTGACAGATGGAAGGGGCACCTGGGTGCCTCAGCCCATTAAGCATCCAACTTCAGCTCAGGTCATGATCTCATTGTTTATGAGTTCTAAACCCGCGTCAGGCTCTGTGCTGACAGCTCAGAGCCTGGGGCCTGTTTCCGATTCTGTGTCTCCCTCCCTCTCTTTGCTCTTCCTCCCTTTCTCTCTTTCTCTTTCTCTCTCTCTCTCTCTCAAAAATAAATAAACATTAAAAAAATTTAAAAAAAGAAAGCTAACAGATGGAAAAATTATGTCATGAAAATAAAAAAATAAAATTGAAGAAGGCATTTTAATGTTAAAGTAGACTTGAAAACAAAGAGTATCACTAGGGAGAAGGCAGGATAATGAAACCAAGTGTTAATTTACAAAGAAATATTATAAATCTAAACTTCAATGCAATATATTAAATAGAAAAATCTAAATTACAGTAGTGGTAACATAGAACAAATAAATCAGTAAATTACACAGCATCTGAAATTAATTATTAAAGACTTGGCCTAAAATTTACCTAAAACACCAAACACAGAAAACACATATTAAATTAATACACAAATTTTTTTAGGTACACATTTATAAAAACTGGCTGTATGCTGGTTATAAAGCAAGCTTCAGTGCATGTCAAAGGTTGAATGCATTAAAAGTATTTTTTCAAAGAAAGAATCAAGAAATTTAAAAATATGTAACTAATATTTTTCAAATATTTGGATGTTAAAAACACATCTAATCAATACACAAGTTGAGGATGAAGTCACAATGGAATTAGAATTTTATTAATTGAATGATAATAAAAATATTTCATATCAAAACCTGTGGGTTGCAAATAAAGCTGTGGTTACAGAAAATTTTAAGTATTAAAATTTATTTTAGAAGAAGAACTGTAAATTAGTAAATATACATCAAAGTATTTTCAAAAATAACAAATTAAACCCAACATTTTAGAATAAGGGAATAAATATAATATATATTATAAATTTATTATATTTATAAATATAAATACAATAAAAGTTAATAGGAAGGATAAACATGTAATAGAGAATATTAAAAAGCTAATGATGATTAAAAAAATAAGTATGATTGAAAAATCTCTAGCAATAGAAATTAAAGAAAAATGGGAATATTATTACAGTTCCTATAGATATTAAAAATATAAAAAGTATATTACACAGTCTTAAATTAATAAATTTGATAATTAAAAATTTTTAAATCACTTGAGGGGCTCTTGGGTGGCTCAGTTGGTTAAGCATCTGACGTTGGCTCAGGTCATGATCTTGCAGTTCTTGAGTTCGAGCCCTGTGTTGGGGTCGTCTGTGCTGATAGCTTGGACCCTGGAGCCTGCTTGAGATTCTGTGTCTCCCTCTCTCTGCCTCTCCCCTGCTTGTGCTCTCTCTCTCTCTCTCTCTCAACAATAGATAAACATTAAAAAAATTAAAAATTTTCAAATCACTTGAATAAAATTATATACCTAAAAGACATAAAATATATACAGGATAATTTTAAGTCCATTAATGAATTTGGATTTGTAATTTAAAATATCTTTTAAAAATGTGGCACCTGGGTGGCTTAGTTGGTTAAGCATCTGACTTCAGCTCAGGTGATGATCTCATAGTCCCTAAGTTTGAGTCTGCATCTGTGCTGACAGCTGGGAGCCTGCTTCGGATTCTGTGTCTCCTTCCGTCTCTGCACTTTCCCGGCTTGCACTCTGTCTCTCTCTCTCTAAAACAATAAATGCACGGTAAAAAATAAAAATAAAATGTCTTTAAAAAATAACCTTTCCAGAACCATTTGGATTTACCAATAAATTCTTCCAAATATTAAAAAAAAAATCTTAGAAAAGTTCTTCCAGAGAAGTGAAGATGGAATATTTTTCCAACTCTTCTTGTTAAGCTAGCATAAACTTGATATCACAAATTGTCAATAAAATTGAATGAAAAAAACACATAAAAACAATAAAATGTCTAAGCAAAATAAGATTTGTTTCTGAAATAAACAAGAATGATTTAACATTAAAAATTCTATCAATAAAATTCAGTACACTGACAAAATTATCTCCATAAGTGAAGAAAATGTTTGATAATTGGTTAAAATTCAACATTAAAATGTTATCTAAAAATGTCAGAGAAAACTAGAAAAGTAAAAGAACTTTCTTAAGCTAATAAGGAGCATCTACACACAAATCTTATAGCTAAATTTTATGGTTAAAATAATAAAGGCTTCACTCCAAGATATGAAACAATAAAATGATGAACACTATCCCACCTTCTATTATGTGGGAGAAATAGATGGGCAGTACAATAAAGAAAGGGAAATAAAAGGCGTAATAATTGGGGGGGAACTTTTTATTATTTGTCAATGTCAAAATATACATAGAAAATTCTCCCAAATTTACAGATGAACTGATAGATTTTATAAGATAATTTTGCAAGTATACAGAATAAAAGGCCAATATAGAAAATTAATTGTAAGGCTCTATATCAGAAACAATTAGAAAATAAAAATATTTAAAGATATCAGTATAACAGAATCCTGAATTATCTAATACTTATAAACAAATCTCTAAATATCATGAACAATACTCAAAGAAGTACCAACTGGTATTGAAGGAAGTTACAGAAAATCTAAATAAATAGACGTATGCATTCTTGTTCTGAGATTGGAATGCTACATATTTTGAAGATGTCAATTCTCTACAAATTGTTCATAGATTCAATGCAATCCCACACAGAATTCTAACCAGGTTTACTGTGGGTAGTGGTGATCGGCTAATGGTGATAAAGATGCCAATATGTATATGGAAATGTAAAGGGTCAAAAATACACATGGCAATCTTGAGGAAGACTTTAAAAGTTATAGGACTTTTATTACTAGGTAGTAATACTATCAAGCTACTGTGATTAAGGCTGTGAAGTTTGGGTGCACTGATAGATAAGTAAATCAATGAAACAATACAGACGGCTCGGCAACACATTAAATGCATGTGGTTATTTGACTCATGATAGGTGGCACTCAGTGCAGTGTGGAGAAAGTTATGTTTGCAATGAGGGATGCCAGGCAATCGTATGTCCACATGGAAAAATAGTGAATCTTGACCTTTGATGCATAAAAATCAGTCTAGAGAACTACAGATCTAAATGTGAGCTGTATGGTAATAAAGCTTCTAGAAGATAACTTACGACCTTAGGTTAGCATCTATTGCACTGTACCTAGCAGTGGAGGCAGAGAAGACCTAAGAACTTCAGGAGGCCAGCAACAGGCAAAGACACAGGAGGGTTTCCAAATGAGGTCCACAGAGACCATGGTGAACATCAAGACCAGGGGCACTCTCCAAGGAAGAGCTTTTAGTATATACAGAAATGGAGAAATTAAAATGTATTTAAGAGCTGGCACCATAATTCCTCTTATGGGTGACTTAGGTTGCTGAGGAAAGATAAGAAGTGCTTGATGTACGAGGTGAACATCTTCATTAAATCCCAGCAGAGGCTTGGTACTGGGACCATGTAATGAAGTAGAATCTGGAATCCATGTGGGTAATCCAGCAAAGAGGGGGAAGAGAAAGAGAGACAGGAGGGAAGAGAAATGTTTGTGCAGATGGGGTGCTGCTGCAGACCAGAGTTGGCATCAGCCCCCCTCTCCAAATCTTAAACAAAAGCCACCGGGTTCTTAAGTCTTTTAGGTGTGTGGAATTGCCCTTTAGAGACTAAAAATGGGGTCAAGTCTCCTGTCTGGATTATTGTAGTGCAGAATAGAGGCAGAATGTTTGCAAGCAGTTCCCCACCTCACCTGAGAGTGGGTGTGGGGTGTGGGAGGCCTTGAGGTTTCCAGTCCATCCGTGGGCACAAGCAGGACAGGAAGGCTGGATTCTTGAGCAGGCTGAAGCTCTGGGAGGCCTTTCAGGAGTTAAGTCCCATCATGAATATTATAGCCTCAATGACCCCCCCTTTTTTTTTTCTCTGCCCAGCTTTCCATCACTGTCCCTGGGAGTCCAAGGTGTTAAATAAGCACTCTCTGACTTGTACTTGGTACTCCAGAAACTTGACCTGTTCTTTGAGGAAAAGTTCGCCTTCCATCTACCAGCTTGTGTGTGTGTGTGTGTGTGTGTGTGTGTGTGTGTGTGTGTGTGTGTGTGTTTTAATTTTATTACCATTTTTTGAGGAGGGGAGGGGCAGAGAGCGAGAGAGGGAGAGAAAGAATCTTAAGCAGGCTCCATCCACATCCAGTGTGATCCAGACCTGGGGCTTATCTCACGATGGTGAGATCATAACCTGACCCAAAAATTCAAGAGTCGGATGCTTAACGGACTGAGCCACCCAGGCACCTGGGCTTCTATTTTTTGATCTATTGGCTCTAGGCTGGTCTGCTCAAACTGCCTTTTCTGTTTCTGCCAAGAATGCACCTACAACCCCCTCCCAGGACCATCCAAACCCTTTTCTGGGACAGGAAGAGGAGGAGGAGAATTAATGAGGCATTTTTATGTCTAGAAGGAAAGTTGATCACATGACCTCACAGTATGCATCTCCTCCAGTGTTCAGGTTTTTTTCTAGCTTGATCATGGGTACTAGTACAGCCTCAGCCCCAACTCAAAGAGATTCTAGAACATGGTCCTTACCCCAGTATGAAATCTCTCTTGATTCTCCACTCTATTGTCTTGATCCCCTGACTCACAGGCTTTCTGGACCTGTAAGGAAAATAACACCTCACAGACCCTCTGCTACAGAACCAAACATATTGAAATGATGTTTTGCGAAGATATTGAAACAACCAAGAAAGCATACATGAGGATTGTTCTCCTGAGGACTCAATTATTTAGAGGGCCTATAGCAAACTTTGATTGGTAAATCTAACTTTGCCTTCCGTGGCAATAGTTGATCACACTGTGATGAAAACAAGTCAGAGAATGGAAAAATAATATTCGGATTTCAAGAAAATAATGAAAATTCAGAGACTGCCTTTGACTTTCGCAAGGTGAGAAAAGATTTCACATTTTGATTGTGTATGGCAGGAATCCCTTTTAAAACCAGGCCAGTCTGCATGATGCACTTAAAAATCAACCTTTTCAAATATAGCTGCAACCCCCACAAGATGTCTTGATTTCTCTGGGGTCAGATAAACCATCACATATCAGCGGTGCCCTGTATGTGAAAGTGATAAAGATAATTTGGAAGCACAGCAGTGGCTCGAAATATGGATCTGACAGCTGTTTGTGGAAATGTTTTCTGCTATTAAATTCATTGCATAAAATTTTAAATGTCCAAATTCAGGCACGTAGGTCCTGCCAACATCAGAAGCTTCGACCCTGTTAACAGCTAAGTGTGTATTGTTAAATCCTACTTTGGCATTTCCAGAAGCTATTGGGTTTCTCTAATGCCTCTGTTACTATTTCCTTTGTGTCTTTCTGCTTTTCTTTACGAACCTACTTACATGACCTTGGGGAACTTATATTATGTTCTTGGGTCTCGGTTGCCTTCTTTGTGAATGTCTAGGTATATCTTTAGTATTACCCAATAGAATTTCCTGTGATAATGAAAATGTACTATATCTGTACTGTCTAATGCAGCATCCACGAGCCACATGTGGCTAATAAACACGTTTGAAATACAACTAGTGCAACTGAGGAAGTGAATTTTTAATTTTATTTTAAACTTCATTTAACTATAAATAGCCCTATGCAGCTAGCATCCAATTCATTTGACAGTGAAGATCTGGTCATTTTTTGGGCTACTGTCCCCTTTAAAATTCTACCATTCATTAACTCAACTTAAATATGTTTGCCCTTTGACAAGCAGAAAATAATTTAATGCTTTGCTGGAAATTATTTTTCAAGAACTTTCTCAGTTTGGGAACATTATATTCTTAACATTTTCTTTGCTTTATGAAACTTTAATAATATTGGAGTTTCTTCCCCTTGGTACCACCTTTGTGATTATAGGAAATACTGTGGATGAATAAGGATCATTGAAGAGATCAAGAAGAGAAGATTCCTTCTGGATTTAATTTCATTAGGTGGATGTTAAGAATGCCCAAATGCTAAATTGCTTAGAATAAAGCCCATACCTTTTCTGTGCTGTGTTGTTTCCTACATGTAGCTAGAAAATATTGGTAGTTATGTCTTAAAAATAATCTTTAAAATCTCCACATCTATTTTTGAAGCTGATTTGGCTGTTCAAGGCTTGTATGGCACTTTACCATCTCACTAATATTTCACTTAGTAAACAAATGCAGTTGATATGATTGCTGTAGGCTACATGTGTTTTAAGTTAGGAAATATTTATATCACAGACTCTATACATAGCACAATCTCTATTGCTAATTCAGATCATATTTTAAGATACAAGAGAAAATTTAACAGTTACTATGGTGGCCATAAACATCTAGCAAACCAACCAGAAAACAAGAGCAAGTCCTTTTTTTCTTTTCCTTTTTCTTTTCCGTAAGCCAAGAAAAGAAGAGAAATGCCTAGTGCAAAACCATATCTCTAATAATTACTGTTGTATTTAAAATGTACATATGCTAAATTTATTTTAAAATATCTTATCATAGACCTTTCAGGTTGTACCTGCAGGATTATATTGGAGGTGAAAATAATCATGTGGTCTGACCAGCCCGAATCACTATTCAAAGTGATTGGAAATGGTGATAGAGTTTTAGAAATTCACCTCTGATATTATCCACTGGACCAACTGAATCTCAGTAGAAACTATTGCTTTATTAGAGGCATTCAGAAGCCTGGACCATTACTATAGTACAATCATACATACAGAAATATATATAAACTAGCTCACATTCACCAACATATAGGAATTCTTCATTTAGCTGCATTTTAAGGCAATGAGGTATTGTACATTAGAAGAATTTTTTTAAAACTACAAATTTAAGAAAGGGTATTTTAAACATCACTTTCAGGAATTTTTTTCTAAAATCAAGAAAATTTTAGAAATTTTATTTCTAAAACTAATGTTTCCTTGATAACTCAGGGTCATCATTCAATCAATGTTTGTGTTGATAATACGGATGGAGACTAGACAGGCGTGGTTATTAAAAGTGAAGAAGACATAATGTTGGCAGGTATGAAGGGCAATGAGAAATCCAAAAACGAAAACAAATAATGATAAAAAACAATCAGAAGGGGCGACTGAGTGGCTCAGTTGATTAAGCATCCAACTTCGGCCCAGGTCATGATGTCACAGTTTGTGAGTTTGAGCCCCGCATGGAGCTGTCTGCTGTCAGCATGGAGCCTGCTTCAGATCCTCTGTCCCCCTCTCTCTCTTCCCCTCCCCCACTCTCTCTCTCTTTCTCAAAAAAAAAAAAAAAACATTTAAAAAAGGAATGAGTAAATGTAAAATTCTGAAATTTCTGTATTTAGTTTCAAACAGAGACCCCACGAATACAAGTGAGGGATTCCAACATCATTGGCTGTCTTTCTGGCTTTCTTCCCGCCCCCCCTTTTCTTCTACTTCAGATTGTTCCAGAAAAAGTTTATAGACGCTTGCAAGACCAACTCTACTACCTGCTTAGTCTCACACAAATTTCACAATATGTCCATGAGTTAGTGTCGAGGTAAAATATAATTCATCACACTGAGATCTGTTGTTAAAATAAAATTAGGAACCAACTTGTAAGCGTATAGAGAGTAGGTGTCAGACACTAATTTCCTATGAATGTCTCTGCATGTCTACTAGGTAAATCTTATTTCCCAAGATCACTTTTTTCTTTTTTTTTTTAATATTTATTTTTGAGAGAGAGTGAGCACAAGCAGAGGGGAACAGAGAGAGAGGGGGACAGGATCCAAAGTGAGCTCTGTGCTGACAGCTGCAGGGC
Source organism: Cryptoprocta ferox (assembly GCA_028646485.1). Lineage (NCBI taxonomy): Eukaryota > Metazoa > Chordata > Mammalia > Carnivora > Eupleridae > Cryptoprocta > Cryptoprocta ferox. The sequence goes on from CM053568.1 coordinate 68,657,063, forward strand.
TAGAACTCACAAACTGTGAGATCATGACCTGAGCTGAAGTCAGACACTCAACGGACTGAGCCACCCAGGCGCCCCTCCCAAGGTCACATTTTATTGGTAACTGATTCCAGGCTGTTTCACTCCCATCCTCAACCCTTAACATATATTTGTACTTTTTGTGATCCTAGTGACTCATATATTAAATAATTAACCACAGGACTGTTAGGATTAAGTAGAGAGTAAAATAAAAATATTGGAATCCCTTAGAGGGTTTAAGCAGCTCTGCCACTAAACACAGGGCATGGATTTAAAGAAACTGCACCCACTGGACTTGCCCTTGTCCCAACTCTTTCCCAAGAAGTATCTGAGGTAAACCTAAATTCAGAATTAGTCAGATAGACCTGCTTCCTCAGGCTGATGGGAATGCATTGCTCATGCCCCTGGGGTCAGTGGCACTTTCTAAAGATCAGGTGGTCTTCTTTGCCCACTGCAGAAACCCAGGGCCCCACTGGACCCACTGTTTACCTGCAATCCCACACTAAAGGCCAGATGCCAGTCTTCCTAGAATATTAGTGGCCTACATTTCAGTTTCTGAACTGCTCAGAATGAGTCCTTGCGGACTCTCTCTCAGTTTGAAACCTGACCTTCAACCCCTTTCCCTGACCTGGACGATCCTCCTTCCTACTTTAGGTTTTGGTTGCATTAGCCATAAAATAATATATTTGTCCTTAATTCTAAATTTTTTCTAAAGCTTTAAAATGCAACGGCCCCTTGAAAGTATTGCTTTTTGCTTGTTTCGATTTTAGAGAGGATTAAACCACAGTTACTCTAAAAGATAGTAAGTTACATTAGATGAGTAAAATATGCTTTTAGAGTTAGATTTGCAGAGAAGGAAGATGACTTAGTATGTTTTAAGACACTAATAATCCATTCTCATGGGATGGGAGGAAGGGGAAGAGAGTTAATAAAGTACTAAATGATTTTGACAAATTCAATTAGCTGAGCTGTAGCTAATTAGTCAATATTTGAATAAGCCACACACACATGCACTCTAAATTTTATTTTATTTTTCTAAGAAGTGATCCCAGTGAACTAAGCCTATGCTCAGTAACTCTCCATTCAACGATTCAGTCTTTAAAAACAGTTACTGTTGCTGGAAGAAGAAATATTGCCTGTCAGTCCTAATTGATGCTGAGCTATCAAGTACATTTGAAATAAATTTATTACTTTGCCTGATCTCAGTTTAATACATTCCAAACGGGGGGTGAGGGGGAATGCACAAGAATTTATAGAGTCTCAGTTCTCCACACTAAAGTGTGCGATAAATTACAACATTATTTGGCCATGAAATTAACAAGCCATAGAAACCACACCATTAGCAAGGTATACAGTGGTAAACAGCAGGCAACGATCATGATATAAAATAAAATAGACTGTGTATGTAGGTGTAGCTGCCAATAAAGCCATAATTAAATACATTCATATGCATCTTTAGTTAGGTAAGCTCTTTGAGGGCAATTGCTATGAATTCTATATGCCTGTCAGGATATTATGGCCCAGTGCTATGACCTTTATTCACAGACTCTGAGAAAGTGTTACCATGGGTAAATCCGGACCTTTTCTCAACATAGAAGTTGATCAATGTGCATTCTGGACAGCAAAATTCCATGGACCTCTCACACAGCTTCTAATCATCCTACAGCTAAGTGCCATTTCAACAAATGCAGGGTGAAGTATGGCAGATTAAAAGAAATTAGAAAGGAAAGGAAGGAAGGAAGGGGGAAGGAGAATATTGGGAAGGGAGGAAGGAGGAAGCAAAAAGGTGTGTGTGGAGTACTTCAACATTTATATAAAGAATGGACCCTAAACTAACCTGAGTACCCTAAACTATCACCATATGCCATAAAAACTTAAATGCACATGGTAAGCTAAACTTAGAGTCTTTGTTTTTTTCACTTTACTGCATACACACATCCATCTTAAATAATCTCTATATCTTTATCCAATAAGGGAGTGTTGTTTTGCAAGGCCATCTGTATTCTATTAGACAGCGTGTAAAGGTAAGATGACTCAACTTGAACAGAAAAATTAGTTCTCGGGTGAATAACTGCTTCTTATAGGTGGTTTGAATTTTCCAGAAATATTTTCAAAAGCTCAAAACTAGAGAGGTACTTAGACAGCTGCCTTTAGAAGTTTTATATTAACTAAGTTTCTGTAGGAAGAATATCCTCCTAGATTATCCACACAATAATGATGAACAGGTCAACTTATACCGAGAAAATTATACAACAACCATGTCACCTCCATTATATTGATAGTCCTCCTGGCTTCAGTCTTAGACTTTTTGGAAAAGGTAAATACTGAGAGGCAATGCTAGAGGCTCTGATATACTGATAGATACCCTCAGACAAAACCACCCACCCAGGCTCAAGTTCTGCTTTAAAACATCCCCAAATGAGTGGATCTCAAAAACCATATACTGAGCAAAGGAAATCCAGATACAGGAGGGCACCTACAGTATTATTCGATTTCTACGATATTTGAGACTAGGCAAAATCAATCTATAATGACACAAAAGAAATCGGTGGTTACCTGGGGTGGGAGGGGGGGAGATGATTGCAAAAGGCTAGGAAAAGACTTTCCAGGGTATTAGAATTGTTCTCTGTCTTACAGGGGGTAGTGGTTATACACACATATCCATAGGTTAAAACTCACTGAACTTTTGACTAAAAATATATGCATTTTATTATTGGTCAATGACCGCTTGATTAAAACCAAAACAATACAAAACAAAAATCTCTCAAGACCTCAAAGAAACTGTGCTATTTCCTCCAAGGTATGAGACTGGAAATGAGACACTGGTCCTTTCTGCTTTAAGATATCCCAGGGATAAGTTAGAGTATTTTATTTTATTATTTTATTATATTTTATTTTATTTTACTTATTTTTTTTCTTAGAGAGAGCAGAGGAGGAACAGAGAGAGAAGGAGAGAGAGAATCTTAAGCATGCTCAACATTCAGCACAGAGCCCCATGCAGGACTGGATCTCACCACCATGAGACCATGACCTGAGCCGAAATCAAGAGTTGGACACCTAACCGACTGAGCCACCCAGGTGCCCCTCTAGAAAATTTTAAAGAGCTAGAATTCCCTAACAAAAAACTCACCAGCATTTGCCTTGATTTCTTCTCTTCTTTTTTACCCAACACAGTGAAGTCAAGGTTAGGGAAGAAAAGCCAACTTTTCCGTCATCACGTACCCTTCACAAAGCTATTATTTATAGATAAATTTTGGCTACAGTTGAAAAAAATCTAGCCTCTTGAGATTTTCAAATCTTAGCAGCTAAGCTATTGTCTCCTCTAGAATTTGGAAAAAATTATTTTGAAAACGAATAGCTGAGATTTGACATTTTTGGTTGTTGTGATTCTTTCTTCCCCTGCGGGAGAAACGATAGGTGTGAACCTGAGTAGGAATGAGAGGCACATACCTAAACTAAAAACATTATCTTGTCGCATTTACGTGATTGCAACTAAATGAGCCCCCTTTAAATAACAGTCTATTGTCAGAATCAACAGAATATAATCTCAGCGAAAGTCAGGATATTTCTCTCCTGGTTTTGTGAATTTTATTTTTCACCCTTGAGTCTCCATGCCCGGAACAGTGGTTGGCAAGAGAAGGTGATGAAAAAGATTTGTTGAATGACTAAATTAATAAGCTCTGGTGGTCAGTAGACATTCCAAACTGTCATTGTACTGTGCTTTCTACAGCAGAGCTTAGCAGGGACTCATCAACATATTTGTAGTCAAGGATCACTGTAATCAACCTATCCTTTCTCTGAAATGATACTACAACTCCAAATGGGTTGTTTTCCCTAACTTCATAGTTATTTCCAATAGAAAAGCCATTATTTTCAGCAGATTGTACTACAAACACATCATGGATACGCTTCTTGATGATCTTTTTAATACTTTAACAGTTGATTCCTTGTGTCTCCTCACCTTAATTTAAACCCAGCTTTTCACTAATTCCCTCACATTCTCTCCTCACTCTGCTGTGGGCATCTTCCCCAAATAACCATTTCACTCCGAAACCAAAGGAAGAATCATCTCCTTCCTGCTCTTTATGATACCTCCAGGTCATTATCATATCAAGACTGCCCTGAAAAGCAGCCAAACAATTGTTATATCAGAACCATCAGAGCCATCTGACAATTTTCAGATCTAAAAATTAACTAAGGTACAGCATCTGTCAAAAATATATCGGTTTAAACCAATGGTAACACAGCAGAGTCTGAAGTCATTTATGACAATCAGTGTGGGAGGCACCCCTATCCTGGCAGATCCAATGCCACACAACACTCTTGCCTTGTCACGTAAGCAAGCAAGAAAGCCGTGGATGCTTGCCTTTGTGGAAGAGATACTTAGCTTTAAGAAGGCCTGAAACTCATGCATTTTTCTCGAATGAAATTCCCCATTAATTACTTTCTCTACAAAAAGCAATTATCATCAGAATTGATATAGGCAATTAAGAAGAAGCTACACCATGTTCCTTCTGCCTGTTGACTTTTCCCTTTTTCTTTATTCCATGTGGCTATCTGAAATACCAGAAGTATGTAAGTGTTTCTATTGTTTACAGAATCGTGTGTGTGTGTGTGTGTGTGTGTGTGTGTGTCCGCATGATGAAAACATCACTAAAATAAAATATAATAAATAGACTCTTAAGAACCCCAGCCTATTTGAAGTCCTGGAAAGTATGAAAGCACTAATATTCATGGACAACTTTACACTGATATTTGCCCCCACAAATTTTCTTGATCTTGTTATAGGCAGGAATTTTTCAAGCTTTCTACCGTGATCATGTGTTAGTTTTATAACTTTATGATAAATATGTTAAGAGTAAATCATACAATCTGCTGTTACCCATAATGGTTTAACTCTTTCTTTCCTTGCCTGCAGCAGATGTTGTGTCATACTTAGTACACAAGCAAAGACATTTAACACAGCAGTGCTTTCTAGTGACAAGGGCTATCCTGGGCTGTCTCTATCCTAAGAATGGACTATAAAACCACACTATATGACTCCAAGTATTCCAAAGTCACAAAGCACGTATCTATCAGAACTCAAAAAGAACATGTGAACTTGCATAGAAAACAAACCTATAATAGTTTATAACTAAACCACAGTGTAACCCACTACTCATAATATACTGACTGTAATGTCCTGAGTCTCCCATCCTTAGGTAGCTGGAAATTGTGACAAAATAATACTTTTCACTTTGGGGAGTCACACCATCTCTCATACCAACCACCCCATTACTTCCTTAGAGAGAACAGGAAATTAACCTGAATATCATGCCAAAAAGAAAGTGTTACCGATGTAAAATCTTTTTTGAAAACAATAACTTTTATAGCAGAGGGAGCTTCACCATTGCAGGCTTCAGATAACCTCTTTATTTCTCAGATTTCATCCCAAATCATAAAATGCCATATTGTGTCTTAAGCTATTTTTTTCAATAGTCCACTTTAAATCAAAGCAAATCAAGTATTGGCGGATATTTGGCTCCAAAATTCTAAGCCATTCTGACTATGCCTGCATGATCCTGGAGACATTGTTAGAACTACCAAAATACCAATGTACTAGATGGTTTATAAATTATAAGTTATACAGAATATGGTATTATTTTTTGCTAAGCAATTCCTGTGAGGCCTTTGGGATGTCAATATAAAGTCTTATGATGGGGGCGCCTGGGTGGCTCAGTTGGTTAAGCGTCCAACTTCAGCTCAGGTCATGATCTCATGGTTTGTGGGTTCAAGCCCCACAATGGGCTCTGTGCTGACAACTCAGAGCCTGGAACCTACTTCGGATTTGCTGTCGCCCTTGCTTTCTGCTCCTCCCCCACTCACACTCTGTCTCTCTCTGTCTCTCAAAATTGAATAAACATTAAAAAAATTTTTTTAAATATTTTATGAAAAAATAAGTCCTATGATGTAGAATCTTTACCCATAAGATGGGGAACAAGGCCAAACCACAGCACAAATACTTTCACTATCTGATGCTGAAATCCACTGTAGGGCACAGAACCAGCAAATAGAATCTGAATCATTAACATCCATTTATTTGGACCAGCAACAAATATTCATTTTTTAACAAATATTCTTTTTAAAATCTGCCAATAAAGGGCACCTGGGTGGCTTAGTTGGCTAAACGTCTGACTTCAGCTCAGGTCATGATCTTATGGTCTGTGGGTTCAACCCTCACGTCAGCCTGTGTGCTGACAGCTCAGATTCTGGAGCCGGCTTCGGATTCTGTGTCTTCCTCTCTCCCTGCCCCTCCCCCACATCACACTCTGTCTCTCTCTTAAAAATGGATAAACATTAAAAAAAAATCTGCCAATAAGTGCTGGGCACTAAGAGTACAATGCTGAAGCAGAAATCCTGTTTGGGCCTGCCTAGAATTTGTAACCCAGAGAAATACCTTCATTGTAAACCAAGAGGACTCGTAAATTTCAGCCAAGGCTGTTATCATCAGCAAGTGACCAAGTGATACAGTTTGCTTCCTAAACAGGCCTCACATTCTTTGTACTTTGCTTTCAGTGTTACTTTTCTTCAAGAGACATAATGCAATGGTCAATTTCTCCCAGTTAGTAAGGTTTGGAGAAATTTACTTAGTGAACAATTTCTTGTGGCCTCACTCTTTTGCCATATTCTCCTCCATGCTCTTGAACTAAGGAGACCTTGATTAAAGTCACTTGCTCTAATCCTATTATTTTAAAATATGGCTTCCCCAGCTTTGAGGATTTCTACTGGACCAATAGGGTGGCAAAGCAGCACTGAAGCAGAAGCAGGTAAATTTCAAAATGACAGCTCTAAAAATATCCGCCCTCCTTTTGTTCTCCTTCCATCCCTTTGCTCTGAACACCTCTGCCCTGACGCATTGCCTTTACCCTTCTGTGATTACTGCTTGGAAAGGTTTTCTAAGAGCAGGGAGTATTTATGGTTTCATTTGCTCCTGAGTCCTTGGTGGAAAAGGATTGTTCCTGATTCTTACTAATTCCACACTCACATTGTTAGCACGAAAATCGTATTATTTCTTTTATATTCTCCTTGGCTTCATATTTCTTCTGTTTCCTTTTTCTGGGCCAACATGGAAAGAATATTTTTAAAGAAACAATATTCTTTTCCCATTGCCCTTCTGAGTTTCATGTTCATACCTCTGATCTCATTTCCAACCCCTATTAAGGGATACATCGCAAAAACATAAGAAAATTCTTTGTGCTTTTCCTGTAGCAGCCAATTATTCTAATTTGTTCTGTCTCCAAAGAACGGAATGCAAAATCAACACAAAGGCCGATTATGTGATCTGTTCCAAGGGAAAGATCTGAGTCGTCTATTTACTAATGAAGCTCAGTATGTACTATTAAGGGTTGACAGAAGCAATCACCAGGAATTTTCATCCCTTAAATTAGTGTTTTCCACCAGATGCACATCTTTCATTTTGGAGTCTCTATTCTTTAAGTTCAAGGATACACAGCTGGACAAAAGAAAAGAAAAAAAAGTAACGAACACAACATTTTTAAAGTAATAACACAGTATATAGCTATCATCCATCCCTGAGGAATTCAGCCTACTTTATGGACACAATTTAGTACAAACTCATAAGAAAGCTAACAAAACTCAAAATCACTTCACAATAGCCTAGAGAAGTAAAGGTCAAAAATGATTATTACCAAGCCCAGGAGACAGAAGCACCTACCAAAAAGAGCACAGGACAGGAAAATCGGGACGCCTGTGTTCTAATTTCTGTTACTCCTGTAAAGCATTATTGTGATCTGAGGGCACTCAGCCTGCCCCACTTTTCCAATGTATAAAAACCTACATCGTTCCTTCAGTAGAATGAAATACCAGATCTGAAAAGTTGTAGACCACAAATTATTGACTCAAAATCAAATCTTTATGATGTCTCCAGTCCATTCATCTTTCCCAGTCTTAATTTTTCAGTTCCTTTTCTGTCCACTCTTGGCCAATGCTCAAAGCCTAATTCCACATTTTAAAAGTACTATAATGAACTGACATGACAGGAAGTCTCCATATTCCAATGCCCATTGGGATGAAGTCTCTAAGTAATGTTCCAGATAATTTAGGCAATACAAACTACTTCCGTCATACATGCAAAGGTAATAGTTACTTGTATAGTAAATGTTGAAACAAAATTTCCTGGCTAAGTACATTGGGTTCAAATATAGACACTAATTTGAGTTTTACTCCTATGCTAAAACCCAGTGGCAGGTCTCATACTGTTTCTGAAAAGATATTTCAGGGCATTGAGACAATTTTATCCTATAAAATGTGATATTATTAGGACTATCAGAAGACAGGCTGTGAGTGGCTAGACCTAGATGTAGACCCCAGACTACACAATACCAAAGACAAATTATGTGAAATGAGGTATTATTTTAGTCCATGGAACACGTCATCAGGATAAAACCAGAAAAAGTTTCGTTATGAAGTATGTGAAACCAAAGCCAGTGAGGAATAAATGGTGGATGGTTAGAATAGGCAGGGTCTAAGGACCACAGTAGGAGGCACTGCGGGTTGGACAGACCTGGCAAGAAATATTACTGCTTCCTTAGTTCAGTCTTCCCCAAATTGACCCAAACTGCCAACCTTTAAGAGATCGTTAGCCTGAAGATGACATGAGGTTAATAATCGGATCCAATGTGAATGAATTATTCTCCTCAGTGTAGTCAGAAATTAAATGGCCTCTTACAACAACGGTCAACAAATCTTTTCTGTAAAATGTCAGATAGTAACTATCTTAAATTTTGTGGGCAATACACCTCTGTCACAACTACACAACTCTGCTGTTGTGGCAAAGAAACAGTTATATGCAATACATTAATGAATGAGTGTGGCTGTGTTTAAGTAAAGCTTTATTTATAGTACCAGGAATCAGGCAGGAGTTGACTGGTGGGCCATGGTTTGCTGACCCAAGTTATGGATTAGTGTTCATGAAAGACCATGATTGAATGAGGCATGAGACTCAAGTTCCAGTTCTCATGGTACCACTCTCTCCTTGGGTGAACCTGGGCTCATCATTATCTATATGGACCACTATATTAGTCCTTGTTCTCCATAGAAACAGAAGCAGCATGTGTAGGTATACATAATATATAGTGAGATTTATTTTAAAGAATTCGTTCATACAATTGTGAAGGCTTGGTAAATTCAAAATCTACAGAGTAGACAGTCTGGAGAACCTGGAAAGAGTTGCAGTTCAGGTCCAAAGGCAGTCTGCTTGCAGAATTCTTTCTTGGTAGGAGAAGATAAGTCTTTGGATGAGGCCCGCCCCTATTATAGAGAGTTATCTACTCAAATTCCACCAATTTAAATGTTAATCTCATCTAAAAGTACCTTTACAAAAACATTCAGAATAATATTTTACCAAATATCTGGGGAATGATGGCCCAACCAAGTTAACACATAAAATTAACCATCTCAGCCGTAGTTTCCTCATCATGTAGTAAAAAATTTGATTTATTTGAAGTATTTTGATCACTTCCAGAGATAATATTCTACCCTTAATTTTGTACAGGGTGGACAGCAGTGGGAAGGATCCCATTTTCCCACTTAGATGACAGCTAAAACATAAAATTCTGTTTTTTTCTCTTTCTACTAGGAAGAATGCCAAAAATACATTTTACTTACTGCATCTGCTTTAGCAAACATATGATAGATCTGGAACTGACCTACACTCCTAATGGGTCCCATATAATGTCTAGGTTCATCAGTAAGAGTCTTGGTTTGCTAAGAATAGAAGAAGAAAAGAATGATGGGTAAAAATCTGCCCAAGGATTTAAGTTCATGTTATTGGGAATAGGAGAAAGGAATGGATATCTAAAAATGCTATGAGCCAACACTAATTCCACAGCATAAGGATGTAATATAGGGAAGCAAACTGCGGCAAATCCCCCCACCCAAAATTGGCACAAATCAAGCATATTGGCAAAAGAAGAACATTAGTCATGATAAACAAATTCCCTTTTGGAGATGATCTCTCAAATGATTTGATTCAGTGTAGACCATAATTTGGCTTCAGTAACCACAAGACAGACCTTCTCATTCCCAGGTCCTTCCATAAACATCCATAATAAGTAGGAATTTGGCATCACTAGGTTTTTCTACCCTCATGTGATTATAATCTGCCTCCAGGGCTGAGAACTACCACCATCCCCAATTCTGGACACACAAGAGAGAGATAGAGAGAACTTAAACTGAACTTGAGTTAAGAGTAAAACAAGGTCTTACTCTGCTGGCTGGAGCTAGACAAGGGCTGGATTTAATAGGATGAAAAGATAAAGAATACCAGGGAGGAAATCAGATGCTTTATACATCTACTCAGCTAATCGTCATTTAGATAATTCAAATAATCTCAAAGCATCTGGACCCTGAAACTCCTCATATATACTATTTTACTTCTAGAATATCAACTTGATATCTCGCATTCCATTGTATAGATAGGAATATAAGGCTAGCAAAACGCCATAATTTTGTCAAGACCGTTTACTAAGGGTGTGGTAGGCAGAATAATGGCCCCTTAAGATGTCCTCATCCTAATCTCCAGAATTTATGAATATGTTACCTTATATAGAAAAATAGAACTTCACAGATGTCACTAAAGTTACAGGACTTGAGATAGATTTTCCTGGATTGTTTCAAGGAACAAATTTAATTGCATGACTCCTTAAAAGCAGAGAACCATAGGGGCGCCTGGGTGGCTCAGTTGGTTAAGCATCCGACTTCGGCTCAGGTCATGATCTCCCGGTTTGTGAGTTCAAGCCCCATGTTGGGCTCTGTGCCGACAGCTCAGAGCCTGGAGCCTGCTTCAGATTCTGTGTCTCCCCCTCTCTCTGTTCCTCCCATATTCATGCTCTATCTCTGTCTGTCTCTCAATAATAAATAAAAAAGTTTAAAAAAAAGCAGAGAACCATGCCCAGCTGTAGCGAGTGAGTGAGTAAGAGAGAGACAGGGAGAAAGAGAGTTGGGGGGAGATAGGTCATAACAGAAGCAGGGTGAGAGAGACATAACACTGCTGGCTTTTAAAATGGACAGAGGGAGCCCTGAGCGAAGGACTGTAAGTGGCCTCTAGAAGCTGGTAAAGTCCAGCAAACAAGAGTCACCCCCTAGCGCTTCTAGAAGGAAATGCAGTCCTGCCAACACCTTTACTTTATAGCCTGTGGCAGACTTGTAAGATAATACATTCGTGTTGTTTTGAGTCACTAAATTTGTGGTAATTTGTATGACAGCAATAGAAAACAAGTATGAAGTTCCTACAAGAGTCAGCAGTAATATATATTTAGATCAAAGCATTTCTAAAATGGAATCTAACCTTATGACTGACAGTGCAGCAGCAGCAGCAGCTTCAACAGGATCCCACCCCACTTCTGGGGTAAAAGCGGCTTTTTTTTAAAGATGTTTTTAACTTTATTTATTTTGAGAGAGAGAGAAGGAAGGAGCGCAGGACAAGCAGAGAGAGAAAATCCCAAGCAGGCTACACACTGTCAGCACAGAGCCCTATCGGGGCTTGAACTTATGAACCATGAGATCATGATCTGAGCTGAAACTGAGAGCCAGACACTTAACTGCCTGAGCCACCCAGGCACCTCAACAGTAGCTTAATAGAAAGCAGTGACAGTTGTGGGTCAGAGAGTGGCCTGATCTACTGTAGCCTGAATAGAGACCCATCCTCCTGCTCCACATGTAACAAAACTGGTAAGTCTAATCTGCTGGCATCTGCTATGCCAACAGGCCCCGCATCCCACCCTCCACCCATGAGCACTAAGAGATCTAGGCTTAGTGCTTTCTGAAACTCATACTCAATGGCATTGGGGAGTCCAGATAGCACCTGCTGGGATTGAAGTTCTGAAAACAGAAAGGAAACAATAACAGAAAAAGACTGGAACCTTCAGGAAAAAAAAAGGAGGAATGATGGAATGGGTAAAAATAGGGATAAATAGAATATCACTCACCTCATGATTTTTTTAAGTCTTATTTGATGGTTAAAGCAAAATTTATGACTACCTCTAATGTGGTTCTCAATGTATAAAGAAGAAATATCAACAATTATACTTAAAAAGTGGAGAAGTTCAGGAGACCTAAATGGAAGTAGAATTTTGAAACTTTGCTTGACATAGTAAAACACTGATTCCAGTAGGCTGTGATAATTACATATGCATACTGTAATATCAAGAGAAACCACTAAGAAAAGTATACAAAACAATATACTCAAAGGATCATAAGTAAATTAAAATGGAATGTCCAAGTGAACCACAAAAAAAGGCAAGAAAAAAGAAACAAAGGAATGAAAAACAAAGGTAACAAAAAACAGCAGACCTAATTCTCTAATATAGCAATATTACATTAAATGTAAATGATCTAACTAACTGAGCGGAAGAGTGAACTTACAGAAAAGCAAGCATGATCCTACTATATACTGTCTACAATAAATTTACTTCAAACATGGGATTGGTAGTTTGAAAGTAAAAGGATGAAAATGATATATCATATGAACATTAATCAAAAAAAGCAGGAGTGACTATATTAATAACAGATAAGGTAGACTTCAGAGCAAAGGAAATTATTAGGGACAAAGAGGGACATTACATAAGGATAATAGGATCAAATGATGTTAAATACATATCTGCCAAACAAGAACTTTAAATAAATGAAGTGAACCCTGAAAGAGCTAAATGGGGAAATAGAAAATGTCCATAATTATTACTTGAGACTTCAGCACAGCAATTAATAGAACTACTAGACAGAAAATAAGCAAGGATATAGAACAACTGAACATCACCATAAAACCACAGGATCTAATTGACTTTTATAAAACACACTCTACTCAATGAGAACAGAACATATATTTCTTTCAAATGTTCATGAAACACTCACCCATAAACCATATAGTGGATCATAAAACATACATTAGTATGTTTTATACTAATAAAAGAATTGAAATCATATGCAATATGTTCTCTGACCCAAATGGAATCAAACTAGAAATCAATAACAGAAAGAAAACAGGAAAATCTCAAATCCATGGGAATTAAACAGCACAATCCCAAGTGATTCATGGGTCAAAAAAGAAGTCTCAAGGAAAAACTTTTAAGTGCATAGGTTAAAAGAAAATGAAAATACAACAGATCAAAATTTATGGAATGCAGCTAAAAAGCAATACTTAAGGGAAATTTATAACACTAAATTAGAAAAAAAGTTATTTCAAAACAATATTTTCATTTTCTATATTAAGATACTAGAAAAAAGAGAAAAATTAAATCAAAGCAAACAGAGGGAAGAAAATAATAAAGATAAAAGCAGAAGTCAATAAAATTGAAAACAGAAAAATAATAGGAAAAAATCAATGAAACAAAAGGTGTTTGTTTAGAAAATAGTCTAATCAATAAAAATCTAGTAAGACTGACAAAGACAAAAAGAAAACACAAATTATGAATATCAGAAATATAATGAGGAATATTATGACATATTCTGTAGGATAATAAGGGACAAGTTATAATGAACAAGTCTGCACTATAAATTCAAAACATAATAGAAAATGAACCAATGTTTCTTATTTTAAAAAATGTTTATTTTTGAGAGAGAGAGCACAAGGGGGGATGAGCAGAGAGAGAGGGAGACACAGAATCCAAAGTAGGCTCCAGGCTCAGTGCAGAGCTCAATGTGAGACTCAAATTCATGAACCATAAGATCATGACCTGAGCCAAAGTTGGTCACTTAACCCATTGAGCCACCCTGGCACCCCTGAACCAATTCTTCTAAACCAAACTCCCCAAACTCAGCCAAGATGAAATAGATAATCTGAATATTTCTTCAAGCATTAAAAAACACTGTACTTTTCATTTAAAAACTCCAGAAGAAGTATTCAGGCATACATGATTTCGATTTTACCAAAGATTTTAAGAATTAACACCATTTTTACACAATTTTTATAAGAAATGTAAGTAGAGGAAATGTTTCCTAATTCATTTTATGAGGTCAATATAACCTTGATACCAAAACCAGACAAAGATAGTATAGAAAGAAGAAAACTACAGACAAATATTTCTCATAAATTTAGCTGTAAAAATCCTCAACCAAATATTAACAAATTAAACCCAGAAATCTATAAAAGAATAACATACCATGTCCAATTGGGATTTATCCAGTTATGCAAAGTTGGTTAAATATTTGAAAATCAAAGAATGTAATCCACCATATCAATAGGCTAAAGAAAAAAATTCATGTGATCATATCCATTTATGCAGAAAAAGCATTTGACAAAATCCAATCCCATTCATGAGTTTTAAAAAAAAAGGAAAGAAAAAACTAAGAAAGCTAGAAATAGGGAAAAAACATATTCAAACATATAAGGATGGTCTACAAATAGCCTACATCTAGCATTATACTTAATTGTGAAAGATTGGTTGCTTTCTCTATATGATCAGGGATAAGGTGATGATGTCTACTCTCACTACTCTTACTATTCAACACATTACTGAAGGTTCTAGCCGGAAGAATAAAGCAAAACTAAATGAATACATTAATTTAAAAGTTAAAAAATGTTTAAATTATATTTAAAAGACAAAAGGTATAGATCCTGAATAAATAGAAATAAAACTGTCTCTATCTGCAGATGGCATGCTTATGTAAATGGAGAAATTTCCAATAATCTATAAAATGCTCCTAGAAATAATAAGTTAGTCAATGTTGTAGGACACAAGATCAACACAAAAATCAACTATATTTCCACATACTAACAACAAACGTGTGGAAGACTAAGAAAAATGCAATGCCATTCCCAGTCGATCTAAATAAAATTAAATATTTAGCTAGAAGCCTGATAAATCACTTGCAGGATCTGTATGCTAAAAATTACAAAATGCTGATGAAGGAAATCAATGAAGTCCCAAACAAATGGAAAGACATACCTTATTCATGGACTAGAAGACACGACATAGTAAAGATGTCAGTTGTCCCTAA
This sequence comes from Cryptoprocta ferox, assembly GCA_028646485.1. Taxonomy (NCBI): domain Eukaryota; kingdom Metazoa; phylum Chordata; class Mammalia; order Carnivora; family Eupleridae; genus Cryptoprocta; species Cryptoprocta ferox. The sequence goes on from CM053568.1 coordinate 68,672,072, forward strand.
TAGGCTTAACACAATTACTATTTAAACCCTCAAACCTTTTGTCGACATGGTGGGGGGTGGGGTGGCTGTCTTATTCTAAAACTTATGTGGAAAGAAAGAGATCTGAGAATAGATAAAACAATTTTGTTAAAGTATAATAAAATGGGAGGAATTAATCTACATGATTTCAAGATTTGGCAGCATTGGTGTAGGGATAGACACATAGATCAATGGAACAGAACAGACAATGTAGAAATAGACCCACAGAAATATATTCAACTTATTTTTGACAACTGTGCAAAAGCAATTCAATGAAGAAAGAATAGGCTTTTCAACAAATGGTACGGAGACAATTGGACATCCATAGGCCATCTGATGTCAGACAAACAGCTTGGATCTATAATGTATAAAGAACTCTCAACACTCAACTTGAAAAAAAATCGAATTAGAAAATGGGCAAAAGACATGAATAGACATTTCATGGAAGAGAATATACAGATGGCAAATAAGCACATGAAAAGATATTCAATATCATTAGCCATTAAGGAAATGCAAATTAAAACTATAATGAGCTCTCACTTCATGCCTATGAAAACTGCTAAAATAAGAAAATAGTGACAATAAGGTACTTGTTTTTTCTCTGACTTTTTTCAGTTAGCATAATACCCTCCAGGTCCATCCATTTTGTTGCAAATGGCAAGATTTCATTCTTTTTTATGGCTGAGTAATATTCTGGGGTGTGTGTGTGTGTGTGTGTGTGTGTGTGTTTGTACTCAACATCTTCCTTGTCCACCAATCTATCATAGAAATTTAAGTTGCTTCCATATCTTGGCTATTGTAAATAATGCTGCAAGGAACATAGGGGTGCATACATATTTTCGAATTAGTGTTCTCTTTCATCAGATAGATATCTAGAATTGGAATTGGTAGATTATATGGTAGTTCTATTTTTAATTTTTTGAGCAACCTGTATATTGTTTTCCATAGTGGCTACACCATTCTGCATTCCCACCAAAGTACACAAAGTTTCCCTTTACGATGCATCTTTGCCACACTTATTCCTTATTTGTTGTTCTGTTTTCTTTGATAATCGCCATTCTGACAGGTGTAGGGTGATATATCATTGCAGATTTGCATTTCCTTGATAGTGATATTGAGTATCTTCCCATGTGTCAGTTGGCCATCTATATATATTCTTTGGGAAAATGTCTATTCAGGTTTTCTGCTCATTTTTTTAATGTTTATTTTGAGAGAAAGAGAGAGCAGGAGTGAGGGAGGGGCATGGAAAGAGGGAGATAGAGAATTCCGAGCAGGTTCATGTTTTCAGAGCAGAGCCTGATGTGGGGCTCGAACTCACAAGCTGTGAGATCATGACCTGAGCTGAAATCAAGAGTCAGAGGCTTAGCCAACTGAGCCACTCAGGTGTCCCTGCCCAGTTTTTTATTAGACTGTGTTTTTTTTTTTAAGGTTTATTTATTTATTTTGAAGTGGAGGGGGGAGATAAAGAAGGAGAGAGACAATCCAAAGCAGGCTTCACGCTGTCAGTGTGGAGACTCTTGTGGCCTCAAACTTATGAACCATGAGATCATGACCTGAGTAGAAATCAAGAACTAGACACTTAACCGACTGAGCCACCCAAATGCTGCTGTTTGTTTGTTTGTTTTAATATTGAGTTGTATGAGCTCTTTATATACTTTGGATGTTAACCCTTTACCAAATATATCATTTGTGAATATTCTGTAGGTTTCCTTTCCATTTTGTTGATCATTTACTTTGCTGTGAAGACTCCTTTTAGTTTATGTAGTTCCAGTTACTTATTTTTGCTTTTGTTTTTCTTGCCTTAGGACACAGATCCAAAAATATATTGCTAAGCCCAATGTCAAAGAGCTTACTCCTTATTTTCTTCTCATCCATGTAATTTTAAATTTTGACAGTATGTTTAAAAAATTCTAACAGGCTGAACAATACCTTTGAGAGGACAGAAAAATAAAATAAATCCATAATGTTCATGGGTTGTTTACCCCTGGGGTAGATTGCCATAATGGGGAGATATTTGAGCCTTCCCCCAAGTCATTAAATAAAACTTCTAGCAAGCAGTCCCTGGTCCTCTTCAAAGGAGGTTGAGGGAAGGATCTTTAATCATAATAATCCTGGGGGAAAAGAATCTCAGAAATAAGACATCTGCTTCTGTGCCTTGTTGTTTTTCTAGGATAACCGTGATTGCTTTAGCAGCTTCTATTGCCATATGTGTACAATAAGTAAATGAACATAAAATTGAATGAACACATAAAAGAAGGATAAACTCACCCAGCTTAACAAATCCACTCTCTCACCTGCTGTGCCCTGAAACATGAAAAAAAAAAAAAAAGGAATCATTGGATCGTAAGGATTAGTAAAATAACAGTCTCTATTAACAACATTGACAGGAGGTGTAAGGATAATTTGTCTGATGTGGAAACTAACAGTCTAGCTACTAGTCTAATTCTTAATACTGCCCTCTTCCACCCCTTTTCTCCTAATCATGGAGTAAAAATATTCTATATATTTGTCTTAGAAGAAATAAAAAGTTTATCCAAACAAACATGGGTTTTTATTTTGTTCTGTTTTTGCTATCTGTCCAGTTGGAAATGAAATACATGACTGGGTTTCCTTTGTCATTCACATAGTCTGCGTGAAAAACATTACAGTTGTGAATTTCAATACAGTAAGATTAGAAAATGTAAAATGATCGTTCTAAACCACCAATAATTAAACCAAGATCGTATATAATGTTAAAACCTTAGAGATTCTTTTTTGACATTTAAAAAGCTCCGAAAACATTAGCTAACTTTTTCTCATCACGTTTCTCATTCCTCATAACTGGATATGCTTTTAAATGTTTATTTATTTATTTTGAGAGAGAAAGAGTGCATGTGAGTAGGGGAGGGGCAAAGAGTGAAGGAGAGAAAGAGAATCCTAAGCAGGCTCTGTGCTGTCAGCTCAGAGCCCCACACAGGGCTCCAACCCATGAACCATGAGGTCGTGACCTGAGCTGAAATCAAGAATAAGATGATTAACTGATTGAGCCACCCAGGCACCCCATCTGGGTATTATTAAAAGGTATTTGTCAATGATTAAATATTTGTTAATTCTCACTGCTACAGCAAAATCATACTATTGATGAAAGAAGTCTTATTTTGAATTTAGCGAAACAAAGATGTTAGTGGTAGATTTTTGCATGCTAACTTATGATAATAGTTAAATATGAAAAAGGATATAAAAATGCTGATTTCAAGGGGTACACATACCCCAATGTTTATAGCAGCACTATCAACAATAGCCAAATTATGGAAAGAGCTCAAATGTCCATTGACTGATGAAAGGATAAAGAAGATTTGATACAATGGAATATTACTTGGCAGTCAAAAATAATGAAGTCTTGCCATTTGAAACAACTTGCATTGAACTAGAATGTGTTGTGCTAAGTGAAATAAATCAGTCAGAGAAAGGTGAATGTCATATGATTTCACTCATATGTGGATTTTAAGAAACAAAACAGATGAATATAGGGGAAGGGAAGAAAAATAAGATAAAAACAGGGAGGCAAACCATAAAAGACTCTTAAATACAGAAAATAAACTGAGGGTTGCTGTAGGCTGTTGTGGGGGGGAGGATGGGCTATATGAGTGATGGGTATTAAGGAGGGCACTTGTTGGGATGAACGCTGGGTGTTATATACAAATGATGAATCACTAAATTCTACTCCTGAAACCATTATTACAATATATGTTAACTAACTTGGATTTAAGTTAAAGATATCATATCTCTATGCATATAGATGGATCTTGGTTTTTTATCCATTCTGATACCGTATGTCTTTTGATTGAGGCATTTAGTCCATTTACATTCAGAGTGATTACTGAAAGATATGAATTTAGTGCCATTGTGTTATCTGTAGATTTCATGTTTGTGGTGATGTCTCTGGTCCTTTGTAGCTTGCTGCTTCTCACTCACAGAGTCCCCCCTATGAACTCTTGCTGGGCTGGTTTAGTGATCATAAACTCCTTTAGTTTTTGTCTGGGAAAACCTTTATTTTTCCTTCTATTCTGAATGACAGGCTTGCTGGATAAAGGATCCTTAGTTGCATGTTTTTCCTATTCAGCACCTTGAATATTTCCTACCATTCCCTTCTGGCCTGTCAAGTTTCAGTGGACAGGTCTGCTATTACCCTTATGTGTCTACCCTTGTAGGTTAAGGACTATTTGTCCCTAGCTACTTTCAGAATTCTCTCTTTATCTTTGTATTTCGCCAGTGTCACTACGATACGTAGTGGTTTTGACCTGTTTTTGTTGATTTTGAAGGGCATTCTCTGTGCCTCTTAAACTTGGGTGCCTGTTTCCGTCTCCAGATTAGGGAAGTTCTCAGCTATAATTTGCTCAAATAAACCTTCTGCCCCTTTCTCTTGCTCTTCATCTTCTGGAACTCCTATGATACGGATATGGTTTTGTTTCATGGGATCACTTAGGTCTCTAATTCTCCCCTTGTGATCAAGTAATTTCCTTTCCCTCTTTTTTTCCCCAGCTTTATCATTTTCCATTATTTTATCTTCTATCTCACTTATCCTCTCTTCTGCTTTTTCTATCCCCACAGTCACTGTAGCTAGTTAATTTTGCATCTTACTTATAGCATTTCTTAATTTATCATGACTAGTTCTTAGGTCTTTGATCTCTGTTGCAAAAATTCTCTACTGTTTTCTATGCTTTTCTCAAGCCCAGTTATTAGTCTTATGACTGATATTCTAAATTCTTGTTCAGATATATTGTTTATATCTGTTTTGAGCAACTCTCTGGCTGTCATATCATCCTGAATTTTCTTTTGGGGAGAACTCTTCCATTTCATCATTTTGGCTAAGTTTCTGTCTTTCATGTGTTTTAATTGCTTGTTATGTGTCTTTCACCTGTGAGTACTACTATATTAAAAAGTAGTACAGTCAAGGGCCTGTTTTTGGAGGAAGTGTTTTTGGAGTGTGTTGAGTGAACCTGTTGTGTATTTGATTGCTCCATCCCATTGGTCAGTCCTCTGCAGAGTTCCTCCTTGCCCATAGTGGTGGAGTGTTTGCACCTTCCACCAGGTGTGCTTTGATTTGTTTCTTGAAGTAACCCTGGAAAAAAAGGGAAGAAGGTGGGAGGAAGCCTGATCTCATAAAAAGAGTAAAATGAAGAAAAGAAGGGAAGGAAAGAAGACCAATTGGAGAATCAAAAAACTATAAGGCTAAATCCAGAGAAAAAGAAAGGAAAATATGGAGGAAAAAGAAATACAAAAGGTGTAAAAAGAATAGAGTAAAATTGCCGGATCAAATGAATTTCTCTATATATAATTTATATATAAATTTTTCTCTCTATATAATTTATATATAAATTTCTCTCTATATATAACTTATATATAAATTTCTGTTTATTCATTTGTTTGTGTGTGTGCATATATATATAAGAAATGACCAGAAACAAATCAGAAACTATGAGCCGGATCCCAAAAGAAACAAAGAAGAGGGTAGAAAGAAATCAGAAAGAGAAGAGAAGAGAAGAGAAGAGAAGAGAAGAGAAGAGAAGAGAGAAGAGAGGAGGGGAGGGGAGGGGAGGGGAGAGATGAGGAAAATCCTGGTCCCTCTACTTCTCTGCCATCTTAACTCCTCTCCTTGAATTTAAATTAAAAAAATTTAAAAATGTTCCTCAACCTGTAAGTAAATAAATAAATAAGAAAAATAAATAAGTTTCATACATTTGTGGTCATTCCAAAATGTTATTAATATCTTCAGTATCCTTAGCAATTAGCTTCTCATGTGTTTCTGTTCTAACAAGGTGGCTACAAGCAGAGACCATGAATCCCAACAAACCCAAGTTTAAGTTCATGATTACCACTTACTATCTGTTTAGTGTTAGGCAAGTTATTTAATTTGTCTAGGCCTTGATTTCCTCTTTTATAAAACAATACTCATAAAAATCACCAACCTCACATATATGTTACAAGGTTAAATGAAAGCATGAATTTAAATAGGGCTAGTCATACAGTAAGTAACCAAAAAGTGTTATGGATTATTACATCTTTCTCAGTGGATTTTTTGTTTTGGCAATTTTTTGTTCCCTTTAATATCTTTCTTCCTCAGTCACCTAAGTCCCCCCATTAGGCTGTTTCCTCTTTATTTCATATTTAAAAATCTATCCTCTGTCCATTTTTAATAACATATCATTCTTTCTGTTTTAAAACTTTTTCAAATGTTTTTTAAAATGTATTTCTTTTGAGAGACAGAGAAAGAGCAAGTGTGTGGGAGAAGGGGAGGGGCAGAGAGAGCAGATCCCAAGTAGGCTCCATGCTATCAGTGCAGAGCCTGATGTGGGGCTCAATCCCATAACTGTGAGATCATGACCTAAGCCGAAATCAAGAATTAAATGCTTAACCAACTGAGCCACCCAGCTGCCCCAACTTATCAATGCTTCTATAACCCTTCTCTCAACCACTACATATGTGAGGCAGATTTACTTAGAAGTTAATGAAGCTTAAGCTTCAGGGTTCCACACTTCTATGGGTAACTTTTAGATCCCAGGAAAAACTACCAAAAATAGTTCATGTAATGAGATGCTTTTGCAAAGGTTTTGAAGGTGAGATAGTTGAACTTCAATCAGATAAGATCACAGTCTCTATTTTTCAATTTTCCCTCCATTGTATTCTCTTCTGATCCCATTCTATTCTATTCTATTAGAATGGCCATGAGATTTGGAAGGATCTAGTTAAGGGGAAATTCGAGTTGAGGCTATTATATAATTTCAAATACTACTATGTATAATTGACTATTTACTGTCCAATTATAAGAATGACTTCCCGAAATACTTTTACTCCCTATTGTATTAACTAGAAATATAATCCAGGGGCACAAGGATAAAGGCAATTTTATAATATGGCCATGTCTTATAGTGTACAGCTCTGCAAGCATGTTACTTTGGAGAAGAAAAAAAGAGTTGAAAAGCATAATGCCAGAAGCTTTTCTGTGAAAAAAATTACTCCAGTCATCAGACATGTAAAATATAAGTAAAAGTTTGAGTTATCATCAATGCTTAGTCAAAACAGACATTTTCTCATGTCAGACATATATTTGATTGATAATGGAGTGTGGTGTATTTATATATAATAGAAATTCTGTGGAAGAGAATTTATCAGATTTTCTATAATGTACAAATCGGTAGCAGTATTGAAGTCAGTAATGCATTTGTAATAGCAGCATTTATGAGTATGTAATCTGTAGAGGTTTCCTTAAATTTATCAATTAACTAAATTAATGTCATATCATTAATTACAAATTGTAAAACTGAAATAAATTTTTCTAATCTATTAGTGACTAAAAGTAAATTTTAATCAACTATATTAAAATAATATTATGTATATAAAATATATGTTTGTTTCTTAGTATGTACATGAAATACATACATTGTCACATGAGGAAGCAATTAAAGAGCATGTAGCTCAATGTGTAGGAAAAAAGCTTTACAGAGACATATCATGCAATAATTATTTTTATAGATTTTGAAATATCTGTAATATTTGACATCAATTTTTAATTTTTAATTTGAGGAACTTCCACTTCAAAGAAGGATGAAATATTTTGAAGCAAAACAAGGTCCCACCAAGAAAAACAAAGCCAAATAAAATGACTAACATTCAATCAAAAATTTCTAGACATACCAAGACAGAATCATATAATTAAAATCCTAGGGAAAAAGACAATAGGAAAAGATTTAGATAAGCTATCTGTGTTATCAGTAAAGGCCCTGGGTTTTTACTTTCCATGTAAGCTTTGCCTCAGGCTCAAAGGACTGGAACAAGAGGCACTATGAATGAAAAGTAACAGTAGCTGCCATTACTAGACATTCACTCTGGGTCAGACACTGGTTAGTCTATGGGGTGTGGGATGAAAATGACACAGTTATTTACTTTGAGAATTCATAGTCTAATGAGATAGACACAGATATAAATCAATCGCAAAACTGCCTTACTATTGAACATGACCAGAACCTCCAAATCCATTAGCATTGATTTACAAAAGATAAAATTTTTCACTAATTATGACATGTAAGTGCACTGATAATTTTTCCTTCATATTTCCTCCTGTGAATCCCAATTATATTTTTCATACTCCACTTTGGACAGCCAAAAATACGTTACTGATAATTAGAGAGGCTTCCCAGCTGTGAAGCTATTATGTCATCAATAATCTAAGCCAAGACATTGGCCAGAGATTGGTATATAAACATCAGATTTTGTGTCATTTGTTGAATAGGGGAGGAGGGATACTTCAGTGCCCTGTGTACTCTTCTGCTTTTTTATAAAACTTTTTCACTGCTTTGAGTGAACCAAAGTAGATCAGGGGGTAGTTTTGCTCTCTGCCAATGTGGTCCCTGACCTACAGTGTTTAAGTCATTAATCTGTAAAGTGCTTTAAAATACATAGAATATGGTAGTGTTTGATTTAACATACAGCCTCTTATATCCTGGGTTTCCCCAAGCACTTTGCAGAGCAATTAATTAAATTAAATTACTGGGCATACAATTAGTTTGCAAGCAAATAGAAAGTGTAACACAAGCTTAGTAGTTTACAGAAAGGTCAGGTTTATTTCTGGGAAGAAAATATTAGATTCATGTATCTAATCTAATTACTGAAATCACACCATGTTCTAGGCACTAAAGTTTTATGGACACCTCTTAAGTCTAAAAAGGAAACAAAGTTTACTTCAAATGCCCTCAAGAGGCAGAAAAGACGTGTCTACCTATGAAAATCATTGCTACTCTATGGAAGCAAGTTGCTCAATATTTCTCCATTACAAACATAAAAGATATTCAACTTCTTTTTCCCTTTCCCGTATGATTTAGGTTGGAGATTGTCTTGAAAAAAGAAAAGAAAATAATCATCTTCCTAGCATGCTGGTCAAATAAATATATCATGTTTAAGTTGACTCTGAATGAATTGGCTAATAATAAACTCTTTACTTCAAAATCCATAGCCAATTTGGTTGTGGTAAATCATAATCCCAAAATACTTGAAAATATTTAGGATATGTTCTTTTCTAGACAAAGTACTGCTTGCCAGATAAAGTGTAAAGGTAAGTCATACCTGTTTCCTGCCCTTAAAGTTACTCCATGTCTAATGGAGGAGGGAGACATAAAAAAATAAATGATTATAGTGTAATGTTGCCTAAAAGATGCATTGATAGCACAGAGGAAAAATTATACTTAATCCATGCAGAAGGAGAAAGGAAAGTTAGATGTAAGTACTATTTGACACACATCAAAGAATAAGGAAAATTAATCAGAGAGACAGTGAAAAGGTTTCTGTGGTCTCTTAATGAGTTTGATTATTTTCTTTAGAAAAAGCTATCAGAATCCTGTCTATCTACCTATCTATGTATCTCTATTCTCTCTGACAGTTTTTACCAAAAGAAAAACATACTCTTCTTTTCTACTGGTATGTTTGAGATCCAAATTATTAGCTATTTAGTGGATTTCAGCACCTGGATATTTCAGGCTCCTGAAACTCACCGTGTTCCATATATATGTGTGTGTTCCATATATGTGTTCCATATATGAATTCTTGTTGGAAGTATTGGGAATTATATGGAATAAGAGAAAGGGCTGCAAACAGCAAGTTCAATATGATGGTCCAGCATACTTAAGGATAAAGCCCTAGTTAAGGCAGTGACAATATCAGTAGCAGCGGGGGGAGAGGAGAAATGGTCAGATTCCAGACATATGTTGTCAGTGAATGCCTAACATCTAATGTCTGATTGCATATAGGAGATGGATAGAAGGAGAGGGTAAAGTCAAAGTTAGCTCCAGAGGTTCTAGTGTAGATGGAGTTGCCCTCACCCAGAATAGGGAATGCAAAGGGAAAGTCATGGTTGGAGGAGGAAAAGATAATTAGTGAGAAAGCAACAAACTCCCAGTCTCTTCATCTCCTTATCCCAGCTTCATTTTTTGGATATCCTTAGCAACATTTCTGTCAAAATAAAGTTATTAATCTGATTGGTCAAATTAAATAACATTGTTCAAACCACGTTTACAGTGAGTAGTTCCATCCCAATTTGAAATTTCATGCTCGGGGCATCTGGGTGGCTCCATGGGTTAAATGTCCAACTTTGGCTCAGGTCATTATCTCACAGACTATGAGCTCAAGCCCCACATCGAGCTCTCTGCTGTCAGCACAGAGCCTGCTTCAGAAACTCTGTCCCCCTCTGTCTCTCTCTGGCCCCCTCAACTCATGCACGAGTGTGTGCATATGTGTTCTTTCTCTCCCTCAAAAATACATAAACATTAAAACAATAAATAAAAGGCCATGCTCACAATTTCCCTTCTCACACACTTCTGAATGTATCATAGTTGGTCTAAGGTTTCCACTGCATTTAGTGGACCAGAGATGACGTTGGCCTAGGATGAAGACAATGGCATGAGATGGTGTCAGCCCCACTCAGAACTCTGGTGTAAGTTACACCCAAACCCTACTTTACAGAGAGCTCTGCATGGAATCCTGGGAGTAAACTCAGCCATAATAACGTAGTTTTGTTTTTTCTTCCTTGCTTAAGCCTGCCCTGGTTACTCTGACAAACTTTTCAGGCATTCCTGCAGCCCCTCATTAAGTTTACTTCCATTTCATGTCATCCAGATTCCCAATGAAAGTTACTGACAATAAGGAAAGAGTTTTGAAACGCGAGGAGTTTTAAGTGCCTGAAATATCCAGGTAATGGCATCCAATAAACAGCTAGTAATTTGGATCTCAAATAGGCCAACAGGATAGCAGAGTAAATCCATTTAATGTAATTCTCCTATTAGAAATATATATAAATTCTGGATTAGTTTTTAAAAATTTAACAGCACATAAAAAATTGGAAGAAAGAAAAGGATATCTCCAGATTTCAGAAACTAAAAGAGAAAATGAAAGCCAGAGAGAGAAGAGCAGGCTGATGTCTTCATGCTCTGCTTCTTAGTATATAGACTTTATGCATGTAGGGGCTGGTGCCAGAGCTCTGACATCACTTGGAGGCCAGAAACCTAGACTCAGGAGCCCAGACAGATACCCAAATAAAGGTTGTGAGGAGCTACTCAGTCCATTTAAAGGACTGGGGAAGTGGTGAGGAAGATGGACATTTGTCGAAGGCCTTCAGGTAGAGAAAACATCAACACCTCCGAAAAATAGGCCTGTCATTCTCAGAGTTGAGATGTCCAGGTGGTCACTTTCCTATATTCCCTGTATGAACTGGAAACTTCAAGGTAAATAATTAATAGACATCGTGGTGCAGACTGGGAATTGGAATAAATTCTAGGACCTCATCAGAAACAACATTAAAATCACTATAAAGGGAAATTTTAACAAACCAGAGTAAATAGTATCCCAACCAAAAAGAAAGAAAAGATCTTAGGAAGTTGCTTTAGTTATTTAAATAGTATTCAATGTTTTTTCACATCCATGCCAGTTTGAAGAATTCTTAAAACATATGCAAATAATTCATTTACATCCTACATATCTCACCATCCAGAGCAAATTTCATTTGAGAACAGCACCAGTGGAAATCAGAAAGCACTACAGAGAAGGGAGAAGGTGTTCAGTATAAAAATTTGAAATTAAGAAAAATAATGTCTAATTTTTTTTTTTTTTTGAGAGAGAGTGTGAGGTGGGAAGAGGGGCAAAGAGAGAGAGAAAAGAAGCCCAAACAAGCTCCATGCCCAGTGGGGAGCCCCACTTGAGGTGTGATCCCATGACACTGGGATCATGCCCTGAGTGTGAATCCAGAGTTGGATGCTCAATAGATTGAGCTATAACTCAGGTGCACCAATAATGTCTAGTTTTTAACTATCACGTGTTTTGTTTAAAACTTTTGGAACTTAATAATGGTGAAAACATACGCAGAAAACGAAGTCTTAAATATTTAGCAGTTTATAAATCTCTTATCTATAAAATCTTTATGAATCTTTCTTTTAAATAAGATCCCTGAGGGGTAGAAAAGTGTTTAGTGGTAGAGTTGAACAGATCCGAAAGAATTTCAATTGTTTAACATTCTTGTTTGGCTATCAAGACCTTCAGGGGCATCTTGATTTTCATGGAATGACCCACAAACAGAGGACCATTTTGCTGAAAGTCCTGGTTCTCTTTTGAGAACACAAAGGTTTGTGTTTTTATTTTGTGTCTTTTATTTTTGCATGTTAGGTGGCACCTTATGTGGCCTACTGCATACTCCCTCATTGATGCATTCACTCATTCAAACAATATTATTGAGTTGAGATACTTTGGTTAACAATAAATAATGTTTAGATGAATGAATAGACTTATGGCTGCAGTAAGTGTAAGTACTGAGAAGACTCACAAAAGGTATGATTCCAGCCCCATAGAAGTTTATAATAGTGTTGAGGATATAAAATATGTTGATGAAATAGCTAACTTATTATATGGGACTGTCTCTACTTCAAAAATGGGTTTTAAAAGAGTTCCTGGGTGGCTCAGTTGGTTGAGTGTCAGACTCTTGATTTAGGCTCAGGTCATGATTCCAGGGTTGTGGGATTGAGCCCTGAATTGGGATCCAGACTAAGCATAAAGCCTGCTTAAGATTCTCTTTCTCCCTCTCTCTCTGTCCCTCTCCCCAGTTCACATACTCTCTCTCAAAAAATAAAAACAAAACACAATAAACCCAAAAATGTGTTTTTATAGATAATGAGAGCTTAAGGAAGACAAAGGAACAGTTTGTCGTGGGCTGAATATATTGACAAATATTGTATATTTGAGATGTGATTTGAGATCCATGTTAAAGAAAGAACGGGACTTAGTTAGATATATAATAGGGACAAAATGTCATGATAGTAGCCTGTGCATAGTTGTTGTGGCCAATATTTATATTTTTATTAGTGATATTATTCAAAGATAACCCAGATGTAACTGTGCTTCCATGAGTCCATTCTCAATATTCAAACAAAATGGTGAATCCTACTTCAGTAGAACTAATGAATAAAGCAGTCTTTAAAGAAGAGATTATGAAGGAAATGGAGAAGGAAAAGCTTGCATCCTACATGACCCAACAAAACTCCTTAAATATGTGTTTAATTTTCTCCCTCCAGAAAGTTCCTCTTCTTCTCTCTGCCAGTATCTTTTCTCCTCCACCCCCCAGCCAACCTCCAATAGCCATCTTTCCAGATCTCTCCATCCTAGTTTAATTGTGTCACAATTTAAACATCTCACATAGTCTCTGGCGTGCAACCCCAGAACTTCTTCCACAAACATAAACAAAGGAGAGGCATGAGTAGTGATTATAAACGATATGGGGTGGACAGAAGTGACTTAAAATACCATTTTTTTTCTGTTAGATAATAGAACTTCAATACAGGAGACTTTGGGAAGCTAGCAAATCCAGAAAGAATTCATCGATAGTTATTTATTTGTTATTTATAAAATAGAATGTAATAAGAAGGCTAAACACTCTCACAGATTGACTTTTCCAAAAGTTGCTTTCAGAACACCTTGGTGCAGACAGCTTTGCTATTGAGGTGTTTGATAACCACATCTTTTCTTCTTTACTGTTTTCATTTTTTGCAGACACATACACTAGCACCAATCTTTCAAATAATAAGAAACTTCCCACAGGTCCTTTGGCAGGCAAGGTTAAGCTCTAACAACCCAAATAGATTTTTGGATAAGATGGCTGGTTGAAGGCACAGGAAGAGCTGGGTTTCTCTTTTCCAACAGGCTTGTAAGGGGTAACGGGCAAAGTGAATAAAAAAGTCCCTTTCCATGTGGAGCCAAGGTTAAGTTTGAGACTTTAGAGGCCAGAAGAGCAGAGTAAGTACAACAATCCCCATGTTTTCAAGAGCAGCCCTTTGTATCTGAAGGATTGATTTTTCCACGATTTTTTTCAGTAACCCAACTTGCGTCTTTATTCAATGACCCGAGAGAATACAGTGTGGCAGAGAAGGCTTAGATTTCCTCAGCCACAAGTCAGGTATTCTCTACTTGTTATCTACTCAAATGAAAAAGGGAATTTTACGAGAGCAAACTGAATACAACTAAGTGTACTTTTATTTCAACACTTTACCTGAATGTTTTGTTTTCAATTCTCCACTGAAGTGCCTTCATTAATAGATTTTGAAGAACGTTTCATTAAGTTGAAAGATTTATTCACCACATTAATTTACTATAATTTGGAAGAGCCACATCATTTAGCCAAATTTTTTTCTGTATTGCCGAAGCAGCATATACCGAACTAAATGATACCAGACATTTTTTTTTTTTTTTTTTTTTTTTTTTTGCTCTTTACTGATTCAACTAGCCAGTGGAACAAGAACACCTACACATTCATTCAGGGAGGAATCTCTTAGCCTCTGTAGTTGCCCTGGTCCCTTCTCTAAAAATAACGCAAACCACCATTTGTTCTGAGCCTGACAAATACCAAGACTCTAGAAATAAACTTGAAACTTTCCAAGGCATGGAAACACTCTGTAATGGGAGTTGGAAACCAAATATTCCCTGCTTTAAATCCACTCAAATGTTTTCATTTCTTTCATTGTTGTTGTTCCTCATGTCACTCCATATTTATTTTTTTCTCCTCCTTTGGCCTGCAATTGTGTCATTCCCTAAGCTTCGCTTTTCTAGCAACGTGCTTTTTTCCTCATTTCTTGTTTCAATTTACCGATGCATATTGCCTTGCATAATTTTTCTTACCTTTTTCTTTCTTTTCCTCAGAGACACATGCAAAAATAATGTATTAGGACATATTATCATTTTATCCAGACTAAGAGCCTGAAACTATTTTTTTTTTTTACCTTTCGACGCATTTTGGGAGAATCGGGATACAGACATGCATCTATTACAATTCCTTGGGTGAAAGTAGTAAAAATATGGTTGTGCTAGATTAAGCAAGAAAGGAATTTATTGGAGAGATAGTGGGGATTTTCTGGTAGCCAAGGGTAGTATATACCGTCTACAAAAACTCACTTAAGATCACAAGCCACACGTATGTTGAAAGTTAAAGCATGGGATAAAATATCCCATGCAAATAGTATCCAAAACAGATCTGGGGTGGTTACACTAATATCACACAAAATAACTTTAAATCAAAAATTGTTGCAAGAAGCATTGGAGGGCATTATATACTGATGACAAGTTCAATTCATCAAGAAGATATAACAACTGTAAACATATATGTACCAAACAACCCTCAAATATATGAAACAAACATTGACAGAATTGAAGGGGCAAATAGATAGTTCTATAGTAGTAGTTAGAAACTTCAATACTTCGCTTTCGTAATAGCTAAAACATCTAAACATGTGATCAATAGAGATGTAGGGGGCTTGAAAAACACAATTAAACCAACAAAACCTAACAAACATATATAGATAACTCTGTTCAACAACAACAGACTACACATTCTTCCCAAGTACACATGGAATATTCTCCAGGATAGACTATATGTTGGACCCCAATACAAGTAACAATACACTTTTGAGAAATTGAAATCATACAAAGCATCTTCTCTAACCACTGTGGAATGAAGGAAGAATTTAGTAACAGAACCATCAGTAGCCATTTCCCATGATGCTACATCATATAGAGCAATGGTGGGGAAAACATATAATTTGCCACTTAAACAAGTGGGAAAGGGGAACTATCACACCTAAGTCAATGATACAGATTGTGTTTTTTTCCCCCCCATGAGACAGGGCTGGGGAGGGTTATGATAGGGCCAATTAACTTATAAGTATCATCTATTCACTAGGGTGCGAGGTTTTTGGTGAAACTTTGGCCAGTTTGTGATTCTGCCTGATGGAAAGATTTCCTTAAGGTGCTGAGTGGAGCCAGCACGAAAGGGACATTTAAAAGGATCACACTGGGGGCGCCTGGGTGGCTCAGTCAGTTAAGACTCCAAATTCGGCTCAGGTCATGATCTCAGGGTTTGTGGACTGGAGCACCGCTTCGGGCTCTGTGCTGAACGTTTGCTCAGAGCCTGGAGCCTGCTTCGGATTCTGGGTCTCCTTCTCTCTCTCTGCCCCTCCTCCACTCATGCTCTGTCTCACTCTCTCTCTCAAAAATAAACAAATGTAAAAAAAAATTTAAAAAAGATCATACTGTGGTGGGCTTGGCAGTAACCTTCTTCTTGTACCAGTATTTAGGCTGGGGTATCTCCCAGGGCGGGGGCGGGGAGTGGTGCAAACATAGGTTCCAGGTCGCCAGAGTTTAGTCTGTTTTGTTTTGTTCATACATTTCCTCAGCACTTTACTTGGGTTTTGTATCCTTCTGCCATTTACGTTATTCTTCATTATCACAGTGAGACAACTTGGTTTTCCCCTTCAGGTGTTGAAAAATGGATATCAATACCTCTTGAGTTTTACATATCACAGATCAGTTTTACATTTCAGGGTCAGGGACGCCAAACTACTTCCAATGACTTTGAGATGTAATTTGAATATGTGATTAACAATACATTCAGTGTTGAAGTGTGGGTCAGGCTCATTATACCTGCTCTAGAATGTTTCAAGCTGCAAAGATTTAAAACTCTTTATCTTTGAATCCTTTTCTCTGTGCTGTCCCTTGGTGTCAGACTGTTAATGTGCAGTCTGGCACCTGCAAATAATGTGGCTTTTGTAACCAGTTATGTTTATCATGTTCCATACACAGAGAATCTTAAAGTCAAAATAGTGATCCTCCTGAAATGAATAACTACACTTGCTCCAGTTCACACATCCCTAGTCCTTTCTTCATGTTTTACCTACATTTCTCATTTATCTTCTTCATGTTTTACCTACATTTCATTTACATGAAATATTTTTGCAATTATGTCAGATTGTGTGTATTCCAGTAAGCTACCACAATGCTTTGTGAAATATGGTAGGATATTGGTGCATGTAAATAAAACACATATTCAACTTGTTTACATGCACTGTTTATGTTTTCTGCGCTGAAGTTATTCTTCCTTTTGCCTATAGGGATTGGAATGAAAATATCAAAAAAGCAACATCTCCAATTCTGAAATTTTAGTATGGGTCAGGTATATAATTTGTAAACTTTAAAAAAAATGTTTATTTATTTTTGAGAGAGAAAGAACACAAGCAGGGGAGGGGCAGAGAGAGACGGGGACAGAGGATCCAAGGCGGGCTCTGCTCTGACAGCAGAGAGCCTGATACGGAACTCAAGCTCACAAACCGCTAGATCACAACCACAACCAAAGTCGCCACACAGGCACCACTATAATTGGTAAGTTAATCCTATAAGGTCCTAGAAGTAAGAAACTAAATCTTTTAAATTTAATTTTTTATTGTAAACAGCAGAGTAGCAAACATAAATAGGTGCCTGATGAAAATTTGTACTCTAATTTGTAATTCTCATAAATACCTGTTTTTCCTTCTAATCTTATGATAATAAGGCCATTTGATTATCTTCCTTTTAATGCTTCAATTTAGGAACAATGAAGTATTGTTGTGAACAAAAAGGAGAAAAAAACGGACTTTTCTTTTTTGTTGGAGGCTGGGATGGTAAAGAAAAATGAAAAATCAAATACCTATTGAGGAACCTATAATTTTCTATACATTACATACTGTTATTTCAATAACTGATTTAAAATTCCTAAAAAGATGCTGTGATATATTATTAGGCCCATTTGACATACTGAAGTAAGGGAATTTCAGGAAGGTATGAAAATTGCCCAAGGTTACCCAGTTAATAAGTGGTAGAAGTGAGAATTAAACCCAGATATGTCTACTTCTAAAGCTTTTGCTCTTCTTTCCCATCATCCACTTTTAATAACTAATGCTCTTCTGTTTTTGAATATGAATAGGATTTCCAAAGAGCCTGTGAGCACTGCTTTTTAATCAGGTAGAAAAATTACTGTTGATATTCTAAAGACGTATATATTTCCCAGTGACTGTAGTTGTTCAAACGAAATTTCCAGACACTGGTAATTGTATGGATGGAGACCAAGAATCAGAAGTCAGCGATGTCTCTGGCAGTCAGTAAAGGCCAGTCAGGCTCATTGGTGATATTCATACTGTCATTCCCTCTGGAATAAATTAATCTTATTAATTACAGTATTCCCCGTCCCTGATTTTTCCTTCTTCCTCCTTCCATCACTCTCCCTTATCTTTCCCTATTTTATTATTATTATTGTTGTTGTTATTGACTATTTTTGGTGAGTTAAATTCAGTGATTAATATTCAACAGTACCAATTGTCAAAGCAGAGACTCCTAGATCACAGAAAGAAAATAAAATAGAGACAAAAGGTATAGGTGACAAGTAAATGAATGCACACAAACATGTACACATAATACACTGTTTGTGGCATTTATCCAAAATCTGTTCAGTATCTGCATATTTACCGTATATTAGAAGTAAGGCTAGAAATGAGCATAATATTCTGTTTACAAGATACAGAAAATAAACCCAAATATGGAAATCAATAGCAATGAGAATAGCAAAGAAAGACTATAACAAGGAATTTAGATGTTATTTTTTCTAGCTATGATGCCAAATATTGAATTTTCAACTTAAGACCAGGAGACTGTAAAGAGATGCACTAGTTTGCTAGGGCTTCCACGACTAAGTAACAGACTGAGTGGGTTAAACAACAGAAATTTAGTTTTCACTGTTCTGCAGGCTAGAAGTCTGAGATAAGGTGTCAGGAGGGTTGATTTCTTCTGCGGCCTCTCTCCTGGGCCTGTTTTCTCCTGTGTCTTTACATGGTCTTCCCTCTGTGCGTGTCTTTGTTCTAATATTCTCTTTTTATAAGGACAGTAGCCACATTGGATGAGAGCCCATCCATGTGACCTCATTTTACCTTTGTTACTTCTTTAAAGACCCTATCTCCAAATACAGTCCTTTCATGAGGTCCTGGGCATTAGCACTTCTGCATCAGACTGTGTAGGGACACAATTCAGCCAACAACAGAAAAGTAATTTAAACAAACATTTAACTACCTTTCCAGTGAGTTGCTTAAGGATATGAATTTTTTCAAGAACATCAACAATGACAACAATAAGCATTTACATAACAATGTATATTAAACAAATGATATTAAATTAATCATAACATCCTGTGAGGTGAGCATTAAATGAGACTGAGCAAAATTGAGCAATTTACCCAGAATTGTAACAAATCCAGAATTCAAACCAGGTATTTTCCAATTCCAAACTAATTCTACATCTTACCATAAGAAACAATATCCACTTCCCAAGGGATCTGCTCATTAACTATTCTATGTTATATATTCATTTGAATTTTCTGATATGAATTTTGAGTCTTCATTTTGCTAAGCTTCAGAAATTATATGGGGGTACAATGGAGTTGAATATTGTTAGTGAAATTCCTACATGGGGAAGGAAAATTGAATACAGAAATATCAGTGATGTTTTCCTGCAGAAGACAAATAACAGAACAACAAACACTGTCATTCTTCTGGTGAAGTAATCTTTCCCAGAGCAATACAAGAATCAATTCATGAAGCCCAGTGTTGGAGCACCTAGGTGGCTCAGTCAGTTAAGTGTCTGACTCTTGGTTTTGGTTTAGGTCATGACCTCATGGTCTCACAGTTCATGAGTTCAAGCCCCACATTGAGCTTCGTGCTGACAGTGCGGAGCCTGCTTGGGATTCTCTCTCTCCCTCTCTGCTCCTCCCCTGTTCACACTTTCTGTCTCTCTCTCAAAAATAAATAAACTTTAAAAACATTTTTAAGAAGCCCTGCATTTTTTAAACTTTCACCAGTGGGCTCTGCAGAGACTTTTTAGTTTCACATTCTAATCCATTTACAACCAGAAATTCCAATTGTTCTTTTTGGGGGAAATCAAGTGAAAATCATACCTGGTAATTTGGTATAGTTTCTTCAGGGTACAGGCAAAATCCAAGCATATAGTAATAATCATTGTTAATTGCATCTTTGAAAATGATTAATCAATGTATCAAAGAGGTATATAAATTGGAAGAAATTATAATCAGAGAAAAACATAGATCACAAATATTGAATTAATGCTCAACTATATATGAATTTAACTTTGGTTAATTTCCCTTCTCATTTATCCCCCAATTCATCTCCACAAAGAAATCAGAAAAATCTTCTTCCAACACAAGGTTTACCGTGTTCCTTTAATTAAAAACCTATAGTCACTTCTACATTTACTCTACCAAATTTTGCCATGAGAGAAAAGTAGCTATTCTATTTCGTCTTGGATTAGACACCCAACCATACTTTATTTAAATTATCCTACTGGAGGCATTTGAGGGCTAATCCTATAGAATCTTATTTTCTATTCTCTACAGAGGCAAGCCAAGGGACTCCTACACCTGTTACAGCAAAAAAAAAAAAAAAAAAAAATATTTGTACTGAGTTGATATTTTTAATTGTTACCAAATTTTTATCACCAAGACTTATCTCTACAATCTCAAAGCAGAACACCTGCTTGCCTTCTACTTTCATTTTGTAATCTCCACTAGGAATATTAAAGGAAGAATTGAAAAGTAGCCAGTCTGCTGGTGGCTAAAATAACAAGCGCAGATAAGTAATCTATGGAGATATTGTTTCTTTCAAAAGATATGAAACACAGAAGAAAGTCCTAGAGTTTGAAACAATTTTGCGAAATAAAATTCCATAAAAACCTAGAGACCCAGATGCATATCAGTAATGGATTGGTTAAATAAATGGTTAAGTCATGGAATGGAAAACTGTATAGATATTAAGAAGAATGAGATACTCTTTTCTAATTGAACTCACCAGAGTCTAACAACGTTAAAAAGCAGGTTTTGTTTAACATTATATCAGGCACCCTCGTCTTCCAGTGTTACTAACATTTTACTCTTTACCTCTTTCTTATTTAAATTATATAATTTCTTCATGTTGTGAAGCATACACGTATTCTTATTTTACTATTTTTTAAATTGGAAATGAATATTGAATTTTACAAAATATCTTTTGGGGATGCTTCAAATGATTGGATAGCTTTGTTCTCTTTTGACCTTATTATATGGTAAATTCTATTTTATTACATTACATTATGTTATTTATTACCTATTATATTATGGTTACTCTATTACACTTATTATAGTATAATCAAAGTAGCATTTTATTTCAGAAATAGGCATGCCAATCAGTGGAACAGGAAGCATCTTAAATTAAAATTAGATTCAAGAGTATAGGGGAACTTTATTAAGATTATAATACAATTGACATTTTGAATCAGTAGCAAACATTATTCAACAAAAGTGGGAAAATATGGCTAATCATTAATAATTCTGGATATATCAACTATTTATTTTTTAATGTTTATTTATTTATTTTGAGAGAGAGAGAGAAGGAGAGAGAGTGTGAGCAAGGGAGGGCAGAGAGAGAGAATCTGAAACAGTCTGCACACTGTCAGCACAGGGCCTGTAGCGGAATTATACCTCACAAACCATGAAATCATGACCTGAGCCGAAATCAAGAGTCTGAAGTTCAACTGACTGAGCCACCCAGGCGCCCCTAGACATATCCACAGTTTAAAATTTAAAAAAATCATGAAACTATAAAACTATCCCTAGAAGCTTGAGAGCCTTGACAAAAAATTATTCATGAGAAATACTTTTCTTTTTTTTAAATTTTTTTAAACATTTCTTTATTTTCAAGAGACAGACACAAAACACGAGCAGGGGAGGGGCAGAGAGAGAAGAAGACACAGAATCCTAAGCAGGCTCCAGGCTCTGAGACGTAAGCGCAGGGCCTGATATGGGGCTCGAACCCACGAACCATGAGATCATAACCTGAGCTGAAGTCGGACGCTTAACTGACTGAGCCATCCAGGCGCCCCCAGAAATACTTTTCTCAGCTACAAAGGAAAATGATACATTTAATTATATAGAAATTAAATTTTCTCCATGGCAGAACTCATTCAAAAGAAGATCAGAAAACAAGCAAAGGAATATTAGGAGATATATTTAGTAATATATATGCTTTCTGTCTCTACATCTTTTGAGAGAACCACATGGTTCTTTCTCCTTTAGCCTATAATGTGTCAATACGGGACACTGTTTCTGAGCATAGACCCTGGAGCTCCAGTCCTGATCCCTCCATTGACCATCCACGCAGTCTTGTGAATGTCGCTTCACCTTTTGGGGTGTTAGAGTCCTCACCTAAAAACTGCTAGAGAACTGAGATCTTCTCCCAAAGTTAGTAAGAGGTTCAATGAAATAAATACACAAATCACTTAGAGCAAGTATAAGAGAACTCCATATAAGTGTTTTATCATTTTTTAAATGAAAACCAATAAAATGTGGTTGATTAAATCTGTAGATCTCTGACCTTAAGCCATCTTTACATTTGTTGAATGACCTAACTTGGTCATGCATTTTCTTCCACTAGTGAACTTAGGTAGCTAATAGAATAGTTTAAAATTTTTGCTTTTAAAGTCACAAGTAAATTTAACCTGTAAATTTCTTTTTTCTAGGCTCTTTATCTATTTTCAGTATCAAGATTATATGGACTTTCTAAGATGGATAAAGGAACATTCTTTCTTTTTCTGTTCTCTCTAGAAGTTTTTCTTTATTAGAACTGGCATTGTCTCTTTATGGAAGTTTCGTAAAATTCACCTCCCAAATGGTTCAGATGTGATATTTTCTTGGTGGAAGATTATAAACTATTGATTTAATTCCTTTATTGGTTAAAGAACGCTTCTACTTATATGTTTTCTCTTGTGACATTTTTTGGTAAACTTTAGGTGCCAGGAAATTGCATATTTTACATGAATGTTCAAATTTACTGACATTTCATATATTCTGTTTGTGATCTCTGCTATAACATTGTCCCCATTCTTCCTGCATAGGATTTCTTTATATTTTTCTTTTTCTTAAAGTGCTTATTTGTTCTTAAATATTTTTAAAGAGTATAATTTTGACCTGCTATATCACCTCAATTTTATACTTTTTTTCTGTTTTATTTAGTTTTGCTCACATCTTTACTAGCTACGCCCTTCTATATTCTTTTCTGATGTCAAATCAAACACTTGGTCATTAATTTTAATCAATCTTTTTAGCTATAAATATTTAAATCTTTTTGAAGATTCCAACATAATGTAAACATTTAAGGGTCAGCTCCTCCACATCGTTGCTGGTTGAAGGTTTAATTTACCCTACAGCAATGAATATAGTGACATTTTTCCATTAGACTATCCTGTCTTTTGCTACTTTACAACTTTCTTTTGAGAGAAAGACTTTGAAAAAAATAATGTATGCTTTTTTCAAGCTTGATCTATTATATAATCAGCAAAAAAATCTGATCTGCCATATTGCTAAAAGCAGCATCATTTCACTGTTCTCTTCCACGTTTAATCTGTTTTTTTACATAACCAGTGGGTTTTTAGCTTTATCATCAATATAGATTTTTTAAATTTTTAAAAAGGTTCTACCCAGCCTTTTAAAATATTCTTGTTCCTGGCTCAAGTTCTAATTACATATATTTATTTTTTACCCTATACCTGATAATTAGAATATCTGATGGCCTTGGGAATCTAATTCTGGTATTGATTGCTTTTGCTGATTCTCTCATATTATAGCTGATTTCCTCATTATGTAGATCATGAGCTTGTGCTTACCTAAACTTTATCTTTGGAATCTTATAGGGAAGAAGGTCTACTTTTACAGAGAGGATTTACTTTTGTATGGGGGGTATCACCTACCTGAGAGCACTTTAAGTTCATTTCATCGCATCTATTTCCAAGATTACAAATATATGTGCAATACAAATACTGTCAATGCAGACTTGAAATGTGAAATTCCCAAGATTTTTTAAAATTAATTTTTCTATTTTAGAGGGAAAGCGTGAGTGGGAGAGAGGGGCAGAGGTGGGGGGGGGAGAGAGAGAGAATCCCAAGCAGGCTCCACACTAACAGCACAGAGCCAGATGCAGGGCTCAATCCCATGGCCCTGGGATCACAGCCTGAGCTGAGGTCAAAAGTTGGTCACTCAACCAACTGAGCCACCCAGGCATCCCTGAAATCCCAAGAATTTTAATCTTCCTACCCTGAGCAAAGCCCAGAGAATTTGTTATTAGTCTCCCTCTGCCAGTAGTTATTTTTTTTCTAGTCCACTCTTTCATTAAAATGAAGCTAGGGACAGGTTCTCAGTTCTAACTTCCCATCTAATAAGAATCAAGTCTTACCATCTGCCCTATGTGGTCATGGCCATTATAATCAAGATTCTAGCTCAACAATATATAACTATGGCCCATGGTCCAAATCCAGCCAGCTGCCTATTTTTTATGGTCAATGAGTTGTGAATAGTTTTCACTTTTTTAAGTGGTGACATTTTAATTGGTTATATAAGTACCTAAATAATATCCTCAATTTTGCCTCTTGGCTCACAAAGCCTAGAAGGTTTACTGTTTGTCTCCATAAAGAAAAGTTTTTCAACTCCTGTTCTAGGCTGTCAATATCTGCAATCCACTCTTAAGGTAGCTTGAGACTGTCACAAGAGTGTGCCCCCCTGCATTCACAGATCCCAGGGATCTATATCTAGGAACTCCCAGGAAGTTCTATTATATACTCCCAAATCGGCCTTGCACTTAAAAACAAAGTTTTTACATAATATAGCATATCTAAATGTTTTCTTTTGGAAGAGATTTTCAAATAATCTTGCCCACCATATTCTCCATAGTATCATTAATAATGGCAAAAAATTAAAACAACTTAACATTCAATAAAGGGGAATTATTCATAAAAATTAGAGAAGCACATATAGTAGAAAGCTACAAACAGTTATTGAAATAGTAATGTATAAGTATTTTTATTCTTATAGAACAATGTTCTTTTTTATCCTTTTTCTTCTTCCTTTCTTCCTTTCTCCTTTTGTCTCTTTTTCTCTTTCATTCTTTATTTCTTTCATTTTAGAGAAAGAAAGAGCAAGGAAGAGGGGTGGAGGGAGAGAAAGAATCTTAAGCAGACTCCACTCAGCACAAAGACTTGCAAGGGGCTTGATCCCATGACCCTGGGATCACCACCTGAGCCAAAATCAAGAGTCAGTGCCTCAACTGACTGAGCCACCCAGGCACCCTGGTTCTTTTTCTTTAAATAAGTATATTTCTGTGTATGTATGTATATAGTCATGGATTTCTATACACATGCATTATTTTATGACATATTTATATGAATATATGAAACACATACATTTATATATATGTATAAAAACATGATATACATATTCATACACAGAAATATATTTATATACATTGAAACAGAAAACTGAAAGTGTTTGTATATATATATATGATGTATAAATATGAGTATACATGCTATATAGAAAATAGTTTGAGAGACAATGTGGAGATGATTCAAAACAGGGTTCAAGATTTTAAGAGCAGTTATCTATACTTGGGGCTGTAGCTCAGTGGTAGAGCATGTGGTTGGCATGCATGAAGACCTGGGCTCAATCCCTGGCACCTCTACTTCCCAAGTTCTTCCTGTGCCTTGTTAAAAGCAGTTTAACTCTTTATCTCTAGATAAGAGGATTAATGCTCATTTGATTTAAAATATTGTTTATTTTTATATTTTATTTTATAAATATATAATATATGTAATACATATATAAAATATAAATATATAAATATTTCATATTTAATATGATGAATATATTTCTATATAATAAAATTTTAGACATCTATGAATACATATGGTATCATGTATAATTAAAATATTTAAATATGTGTTTATGTTTAATATGTATTGTTTATATTACATAATATAATTATATAGTAATTAATCACTTTATATATTATGCTGTATAGACTATATTAAATATAATATAACATATTATGTTATATTATATACTCTATGTTTACATTATGATACAATTATATTATAATTTATATATGTTATATTAATATTATATTCATATTATAAATGTATTACTATATTTATTATTAACACAACAAATTATAATTTATTATTAATAACAAATGTGTTACATTATATATTATATAAATATAAATATACATAATATAAAATATGTAATATACCATACTATACTACAGAAGTATGTAATATAACATATAAAGATATAATATTAAATAACATATTATGTGCTTATATTTTATATATATATTGCATATATTGATATAAGATTATAACTGTTTTAATATATTAATATTAGATATAATTTTATAATCTACTATAATTCATTATACATATAATAAATGTGTAATGTTATATATAATCTCTAAATATACATTTTATGTAAAAATATATAAATACATAATTATGTAATATAAATATAATGGCAATATGTTAAATCAATTAATGTATTAATAATTAATTAATTAATATACTATATATGTGTTGTGTGTTGACATATGTATTTATATAAATATATGTGTGTGTGTATATATATATAACTAATGCCCTCTAAAGCCATCTGCTACAAGAGGTGGAATGGGACCAGGAACATAGCCAAAGCAAATTCTAAATATATGAGACCATTTATGTTCATTTATTTGTCATCTTCCTGGAGCCCCATCTGGCTGTTAGAGAGCGCAGCAAAACCCCCCAAAAGTCTCCAGGAGAAACTGGGATCTTTTGTTTATTGGAACCTCAAAGGAAACGTGGTCCTATTCAGTCTCCTGTCAAAGAGCCAAGAGCAAAGGTTGAAGCACCCAATAAAAGCCAATTCAAACAAAGAGCTTTTATCCTAAAAATTGAAAAAGTTAAGTTCCCAAAGGGACCGCTGCCTCAACCACTAAAGCTCATTTGGCAATAGAAATAACCATTCACCACACAATAAGAAACCTAGAACAATAGTTGTACAAACCAAAAACAATGCAGCTAATTAGTGTTTCTCTTGTTTGGAAGACAGTGGGGGAAATGTGAGCAGAAGACATGATAGGAAGGACAAAAAGAAAAGGAAGAGGAAAAAGAAAATGTTCCCGTTTGACCATCAAGCCGTCTTCTTCTGCATCCCTTTGTCCCCAATTCACCAGGCCAAGGAGACTTTTTCCTCCTTCCCTGTCCTTCCCATGAGACACAACACAACCAGCACTGGAGAGTGCATTACAGTCGGGAGCACGATTGTGTGAGTAAGCTGTGGGAAAAGCACTGGCATAGAAGCTGAAACTGAAGTGTGCACATGGACACCCGTATGGCTGAGGAGCTGGCAATGAAACGGGTGTCACAGATGTGCTAAGGACGAACAGCTGGATTGTACTTTATCTTGACTTTCCCCTTGCTTGCATTGACTGAGCATGTATCGGTTCGGCCTCCTCCCTGCTGAGGATGGATGGACTGGGGAAACGGAGAGGAAATTGAATAGCAGAGCTGGCTTTATCTTGATCGGTTCTCCTGATTTGTCCAAACACAAAGTCTTTCCTTCCTTCTTTCTTTTTTTTATTGGAATAAAATATGTGGACCACAAAATTCATCATTTAGATCATTTTTACTATTGAACGTAGAATTCACCGAAATGTAGTATATTCACAGTGTTGCACAAACCATCAGCACTGTCTACTTCTGGAACATTTTCATAACCCTAAAAGGAATCCCCATAGCTATTAAGCCCTCGTTTTCTATTTCCCCTTGTCCCCAAACCCTGGCCACCACCAATCCTACTCTGTGTCTATGGATTTGCCTCTTCTGGACATTTCATGTAAACGGAACCATATGAGATGTGGTCTTTGTGTCTTAGTATAGTGTCTCAAGTTCTATCCATGTTGTGGCATGTAACAGTAATGCATTGTTTTAAGTTTATTTATTTGAGAGAGAGAAAGAGACAGCATGAGTGGGGGAAGGGCAGAGAGAGGAGAGAGAGAAAGAGAGACAGAGAGAGAGAGAGAGAGAGAGAGAGAGACAGGAATCCCAAGCAGGCTCCATACTGCCAGTGTAGAGCCCGACTCGGGGCTCTAACTCATGAAACTGTGAGATCATGACCTGAGCTGAAACCAAGAATCAGACACTTAACCAAATGAGCCACCCAGGTGCCCCTCAGTAATGCATTTTTATGCCCAAATTCCCTGATCCTGTTTTCTTCATACTGTTTGCATACAAAACTGAAAATATGTTGAGACTGAAGCTCTGTTTTAACTGCACATCTGTTAGGTCCATTCATTTGAAGAAAGTGAAAATGGAGATCATGTTGTGAAATCATGATCATTGGTAAACCTCACCCAATTCGAAAATGAAGGTTTGGGCAATGTTGAAAAAAAAAAAGTTATTTGCTTTATTTTAAAAGCCTTTAAAGTAAGGATTCGGGAGGGTTTTTTTTTTTCCTTTTTCTTGTCAGTTTGCTTAAACGAGTCAGGTGAAAATAACTGTCCTTTAAAACAAATTTGAAAATGATTCTAATTATTCTTAATAGGAGAAGAGTCTGGGTTACTCATATCCAATATGGACTTCCTGTCAAAATACTGCTTCTGATTCTAGCTACCACCTATCAAATTCTATTTCTTGAGAGTCAGGCAGCTTAATTCCTGCCTATCTCTTATAAGAATTCTTCTATCAAATTCATCAATACAACATAAAAATGTTGTTGAGGATGTTAAAAAAAAACAAACAAACAAGAGATGTTGATGTGTGAGTGCTGTTCAAATATCAGGTCTAAGGAAACCCAGTAAGGAAAAAAGTCCCATATCTCTTGCCAAAGTATTGTCATCTCTGGGATGGTTTTCCAGCTAAAAGACATTGTTATTGATAAGTAGATAGAGGTTGTTTAAGAGGGATGAGAGCCAAAAGTTTTTAAGTACTTGTCTACGTTAAGAACAGTGCAATGCTCTCTCATACTCTGTATTAGTCAACACTCACTATTTTGCATATGTGAAAAATGAGGTTCAAAATATTTTAGTGACTTACCAAAAGACACACAACCAGTAAATCTGAGCAAGAATTCAATCCCTAATCTGCCACACTGAAGTTTGAGCAATTACTAGAGATGAGTAGAAATAGCACTAAATTAAATTTCAGAGATATTTTTTCTTTCATAATGTCACTAACTCTCTTTGACTGGAGATAAATCATGTCATCTATAAGGCCTTAGTTTTCACAACTATAAAAGTTGGAAGCTTGACCAGATGATCTCTATATGGTCTTCCAATTCTAAACTGTTTTTTTAAATTGGCCTCCTACAATAATTGCCCTTGAAATATATGTATGCTGCCACCAAGTGGCAGTAGAAAGTACTAGTTCTTTATATTTTTTTTTTCAGGTGGGGAGTGCGTTTGACATCGGACTTATCCATCAAATGTACAACCTATTAATATAACCGTAAAATGATGATATAATTAGGTATTATTCTTTTAAATGGAGTATTTATATTGTGGCCGTACATCACATAAGAATCACCTGTAGAGGTCTGCAAACATAGAGGAAATACAGACTCCACTGAATGAGAATCTTTAGAGATGGGACATGCGCATCTGGATTTCATTTATTTATTTGTTTACTTTTGGCTTCCACAAGGGATTCTGACATACAGCCAGTTTTAGAACAAACAAATAGAAAGAAAATGTAAAAGCCCCTTACCTTAACTATTGACATTTTGTAACTAACCTTTAGTTGGCTACATACACATATACATAAACATATACATAATATGCAGCTTTATAAGTGTTGCCCTTACTTAAGCTCATTATGTATAACTCATTCTAAACAAATTTTAACTCTTTTTCCCTCCAATTTTTGCTTTCTTCTTTTCAGGTCATCCCTCTATACCCTAAGGGTGCAGAGACTTCCATGAAGTACCTGTGTCTAATTTACTACTGTCGATACCCAGCTTTTCTCCCTCTCCCTCAACAGAGAAGCGAAAAAATTCGCATCCACCTTGAGTTTTCCACAAAATAATTGCTTTTTGGTTTAATAACTTGCTAGAGGAGCATTGCAAAAATACCCACTCTAACTTAAAGCAAGACTAGAAAATGAGTACTAAAACAAAATTAAACAGACAGTATAATTTGTGTTTATTTTCAACACAGGCATCTGCCAGGTATATATCCACCAGAATACTATGAGGATCTACACCAACCATGGTCTATGACATATTGGAGGGTAAAAAAAAAAAAAAAAAAAAAAAAAAAAAAGGTTAGTTCCCTAAAATCTTGGGTCATACTGATTAAATACTACCATTGGAAAATGCTTAATAATATATATTAAGTAAATACCATTCCAGCTGTTACGTGATCAGAACTCCCAGGCAAACACATATACACAATGCATCTGAAACAATGTACTTCTACTCAATGTAACATATTCGCTCACACTGTTGACTCATCCCTCTTTATAGAATATATTATTTCAGCATACAGTAGATTTTCTTGTTTCAGTAGTAACCACTCTTCTGCTTTTCCCATTTTATTTTCTCTTCTGAGAATTTATTACAAAGTCATTTATTGAAAGAGACCAACGTGAGGGGGCCGTACAGTTAAAAAAAATACGTTGACAGCAGTCAAAGGGAAAAGAAACGAATCCGAATCCCGGTTTGTGTTGACGAAAAACCTTTTCTCTTTACAGGAGAAAAGTCAAGTGTCACACTGCAGAGACAGCCAGCTAGAGAGAGAGAAGCACCACGGCACCTCCCGGGACCTCCAGTCATGGGTCTCAGGGCATGTTTAGCACTACAGCTGTGTGCAGAGCAATTAGAAAGGAGAGACTCAAGTCACAGGACCATTTGGTCTTAAAAGTCCAGGAAGGAGGGGGGCCTGGGTGGCTCAGTCGGTTAAGCCTCCCAACTCTTGATGTCTGCTCAGATCATGATCTCACAGATCCTGAGCTGGAGCCTGGCATGGGGCTCCACCCTGACAGCTAGGAGCCTGCTTGGGATTCTCTGTCTCTTCCCCTCCCCCACTCACGTGCAAGCTCTCTCTCTCTCTCTCTCTCTCTCTCTCTCTCTCTCTCTCAAAATAAATAAAGTCCAGGAAGGATATATGAAATAGAATTGGTGTTATTCTGCCTTTCTCTTCTCCAATTGCTTATTCATATCCTTTTTCCTTTGGGTTTCCTGTCTTCTTTTTGATTTGCTGGAATTTTTGTCTTTTTTTTTTTTTTAACCTTATACATTTCTTTTCCCAGCCAGTTTAGCAACTGTCTCTTAATTTCAATGTTGAAGTTCTTCATTGAGTAGAAAATCTTGATGTTTATATAATCAGGCTGGGACACTGTTTCATGATTTATTTTTTATTTTTATTTGTATTTATTTTAGGTTCTATTGAAGGAATTTTTCTCCACTCATAAGGCACAAAACCCCCTCCTGTTCTCTTCTTTTAACATTATAGTTTTGCCATTCACTTGGATGTCTCCATTTCATTTCCATTTGAGTTCACTTTTGTATGGGGTGAGGTAAAATCCAGGTTTATTGATTTTTTTATACTGATTACGTGTTAAAATGATAGGATTTGGTTGCATTGGGTTAAATAAAATATATTAAGGGGCATCTGGGTGGCTCTGTGGGTTAACCTCTGACTCTTTTTTTTTCTTTTCTTTTGAGTCTCTGACTCTTGATTTTGGCTCAATTCAGCATCGAGCCCTGTCCTCAGGGTAACATGCTTGGATTTTCTCCCTCACCCTGTGCCGCTCCCCTGCCTGTGCTCTCTCGGTCTCTCCCTATCCAATAAATAAATAAATAAATAAATTAGTTAATTAATTAAAATATGTTAAGATTTATATCATGTTTCTTTTTTTGAAAAGTTTGCAAAAAATTAAAACCACATATGTGGAGTATACTGTGTATCTACCGGACTGCAGTATTTTATGCTATTTTGGCATATTAGTTTTTGCGCTAGTATACCATACTGGCTTTATTACTAAAATATTGTCTTGTTGTCATGTTGGGTAATTTCACCTTCTTCAAGTTTTTTAAAGTTTCTCATAAACCTCCCATTTGAAAGCTACATATGAATTTTAACTTCTCAAATTCCTCAAAATTTGAGATGGCATTTTCATTGTGTGTGGAGTGAATTTACAGGATAGTATATATGTGTGTATATATACACACGATATATATAGTGTATATATATCTCCTGTATATATTCTATAAAATATATATAGTGTATATATATATACTTATCTATCTATCTATATATAGATATCCTGTATATATCCTATAAAATATAATAACTATGCTGTCCATGAATAAGGTTTATCTCTTATTTCAAATTTTTTTCTTTTACAGTTTAAAATTTTTCTCCCCCTGGGTATTGTACTTATTTGGGGTTATAATAAACATATATATTATTATATGTAGTATCTTTCACATTTTTCAAGTGGTATTTTGATTGTTTGGTTTGCTCCCTTTTGGATTTGACAGTCTTGCCAAGTCTTTGATAGTCTTGCTATCTTACAAATCTTTCAAAGATATAGCAAGGGTTTTTTGTTTGTTTGTTTCGGTTTTTTTTGGGGGGGAGAATCTCTCTTTTAGAGAATTATGTTCTTACATTTAAAACTTACTGAATTCTTTTAAAAAAGCAATTATATTTTTCACCCAGTTGCTGGGGCAGAAGACTTACGTCATTTGTATTTAATATGTTATTTCTTCACAAACATGTGTTTAAACCTGAGTACTACTTTAACTGAGTCATAAAAACTTTGACTTCCAGTGTTTTCACTGTCATTTAATTTTAGATATATAGGAATTTTTCTTGATTGCCTTTTTACCTCAAGAGTCACTGCATAGGATTTTAAAATGTGATGTTAGTAATCAGATACACAAAATTATATCAGTTCTTTCACTAATGATTTTATGCAAATACCATTATTATAGCAGAATATATTTTATATGATGCATTTTTGTTTCTTTAAAACAATGTGTTTATTATTTGTTTCTGATAACTTTTTATGAAACTGTCATATAACATGGAAAATATGTGGTATTTTTTGTTGTTGTTGCTGAGTGTAAATCTCTCCCTGAATAACTTAGTTTGAACTTATTAATAGATTTATTCAAACTTTTATTTTTGCTTATTTTTTTTTGTCTGTTTGATCCATCTGGTTCTAAGAAATTTGCATCAAAATACCAATTTTTTTAATTTTTATTTTACCTTATGCTTCTAGCAGTTTTTAGCACGTATTTTACATTCTATTTAGATAAATATACATTTAAAATTAGATAAATATACATTTATGATTATTATATTTTCTTGATAGATTTTTACCAGATGTTGTAATCTCTTTATTGTATGATGTATTTTTCCATAAATTCTATTTTATTTAATTTTATAACACTACACTGGATTCTTATTTAAAAAAATTTTTTAATGTTTATTTATTTTGAGGGAGGGAGAGAAAGAAAGAGAAGGAGAGGGAGGGGCAGAGAGAGAGGGAGAGAGAGAATCCCAAACAGGCTTCCTGCTGTCAGTGCAGAGCCCGACACAGGGCTCAATCTCACCAATTGCGAGATCATGTCCTGAGCTGAAATTAAGAGTTAGACACTTAACCCACTGAGCCACCCATCCACCCCTACACTAGATTTCTTATAGCTCATGTTGGTGATGAATCTTTTTAAAATTATTATGGTCAACTTATTTGTCCTATTATTTTAAGGATGAATTGTGTAGGCAACATGTTGTTAGATTTTATATTTTTAATCCAGGCCTTTGGTAATTGAAATCAATTTATTTATATTTACTGTATTTAATCTATTAGGATTTATTTTGATGATTTAACTTATTTTTAATATTTATTTATTTATTTATTTATTTTGAGAGAGACAGAGAGCAAGCAGGGGAGGGGCAGAGAGAGACACAGAATGTGAAGCAGATTCCAGACTCCAGTGCAGAGCCCAATGAGGGGCTCGATTTTACAAGCCGTGAGATGATGACCTGAGATTGAAAGCAAGAGTTGGATGCTTAACTGACTGAACTACCCAACCACCCTTTGATGACTTAACTTCATATTTTCTATTTCTCACACTTTCATTTCATTCTACTATTTCCCCCTCCTATGTGGCCTTCCATTGGACAGAATTTTTTTTTTATCTATAAATTATACATTTTTTCTTCTGGTGGTTACATGTAATTTATAAAGACTTACACTTATATTCATTTCTTCCTATGAATGTTTCAAGCATCAATCTATAATGTTCTTTAAATAAGAAAAGTAATCTAACATGATTTTTCCTTTCTCTGGCCTCACCTTACCTATTCACACACTCCCCCTCATCCTCAAGAATTTTAGTTATGAATTGACATGAATATGCCCCATTGATCTGATCTTTGAAGATTTTAAGAGAATAAATCATGATTATCATACATCCTATATATTTCATGGGACATTACCGAATTTATTTATTTAGTTAGCTATGAATGACATATTTTATAGCAAGTATTTTCAAAGGAGGTTTTCATATGATAATCCTCCTGATGCTTTGTGTGCCTGAGAATGTCTTCATTGTGATTTCATATTCAACTGATAATTTAGCAGGATATAAAATTCTAGGTTCACACTTACTTGCTTCAAAGATTTGTAGTTATTACTCCCTTATCTTCTGACCTGTATTTGTGATCAAGAATGCATTGGGTTAGAGTTCACCTATTCATTCTTCTCTCTGGGACTTTTTACATTTTTCTTTTTGTGATAATCTTAGTTTTCCTTATAAATTTTCTAAAAGTGGGTTTTTTTCCCTTTCCTATTTTGTTTGGCCAACTTCGTGGCCTTAATCTTGGAGACTTTCAAGATCACAAATGTTTTTTTCTTTAAAAATGGTTTTTCCTGCTTCAAATTATAGACATTTTCCCATATTTCTATGCACATATTTCATATGTTGATTGTAAAATCTGGCACCACTTATTTTTAATTAAATCTGAATGTATTATTTCAATATATTGTCTTTTTTATATGTGTTTCTTAGATGTGCTCCTCCTATATCTTGGTATATTTCTTAGAGCTCATATTCCTCTGTGGTCACAAGCAGGACATCCATGTCTGATTATGCCAATTGAACATTGCATAAACAGACTGGTTGATGGGACCAGAGGACCTGACAGGTACCTGTGTTCCATCACCAAGTTGACACCCTGGCATAGGACCACATCCTCTCAGAAGTCAAAGTGAACTTTTCTTCACCCAAAGGTGCCATCCCCTTGTCAAGCCAAGCCATACTGTGCTGTCATTTCCTGATTCTTGACTCCAAATTAAATGCCTATTTCTAATTTTTCTGCCCAGATATTGTGCCTTGAAATTAAAAAAAAAAAGTTCACCTGTGAGGAATACTTTTTTCCAATTTGTTCATCCAGAAATGTGCTTTTTAAAAATTTATACAAATGGAACCTAATGGGTAGGTTTGCAAGTATCCTGGTTGGCCTGGGACACATACAATGGACACATATCCATTGAGCCAAAATAGTATTGAATTCCCTGCCCCCTCCTTCATGCTCAAAAGTGTCCTGATTTGGGCAATAAATTATGTGGTCATCCTGCTTACAGTTTCCCCCTAAGTAGCCTTGGATATGACTTGCCTATATTGTTAATATGCACTCAGGTATGGAGGCCAAAGCCGGGTCTCTCCTTTGTGACCTCTCGGTGACTTTAAGGAGAGGAATTTGCCTCAGAGTGGATGGGTCTTGGCCTGAACCCCCCTGTGCTCCACCCAACCCCAAGCGGGTTTGCAACTCTACCTGTCAGCAAACCTCCTAGGCTGACTTTCTTGCACATTGCTTTATGCCTTTGATCATATAACATTCCACATGTAGGAAAAAAGTAGAAGGTAACTCTGAAGGCTCAGGCTTTCAGCCAGAGCTTAGTGCTGGCGTTAACCTGCAGAGCAAGCCATGCTGGGAGGTACTGCCGTTTTTCTTTTTGAAAGCATCACTCCAATGTTGCCCCCTAACCAATCTCTTGATGGTGGCTCCCAGACCGACCCCTGCTTACACTCCTCTTTCCATCCCATTCCAGGTCACAGCAACCTCCATCTCCCCCATGAACTTCTGTAGGGCTTACATTCGTTTTTCAAATCTATATATGTCCCTCTATTTTCCTGACATTGGCACCATTGGATATGATGGAGACAACCAGC
The DNA here is from genome assembly GCA_028646485.1 of Cryptoprocta ferox. NCBI lineage: Eukaryota > Metazoa > Chordata > Mammalia > Carnivora > Eupleridae > Cryptoprocta > Cryptoprocta ferox. Next base: position 68,708,037 of record CM053568.1, read on the forward strand.
AATCTATGTCAGTGCTGCTTCTTTTCAAAAAAGCCCGCACTCCTCTCTATCTTTTATTTTCATAGTCCTATTGACTTCACACAGTAAGCCCACACATAATAATTGTGGGACCAGGGGCAAGAGAAAATATGACAACCACATATCATATATTCAAATATTTAGAATTGTTTACCCAAATCTGTTAACTATGTTCTATCTTCTTACCTTGACAAATATACCTTAATAAGAATTTGGAAGGCCTGGTTAATTTAGACACAGTGGGAGATAGTTCTCGTCAAGGGCCTCCAACCCGTGGCACACCCAAGATAGGCTATATAATTTGTAGGGCACAGTGTAAAAATCACAGCCAAGGCTATTACTCTCAAAGTAAAACAAGTATCCTTAAAGATATTAAAGTATGAAGTTTTCCCCTTTCTTCTACCATCTCTCATTCTCTCTCAACTTGTCACGGCAGGTTTGTATTTGCTACTTGAGTAAAGAAAAAATTTTACACTATAAGCATGAATTTTATATACTTTTATTATGCAATGCCAATTAAAATTTTTTTAAATTTTTTTTTGAGAGACAGAAAGAGACAGAGCATGAGCAGGGGAGGAGTAGAGAGAAAGAGGGAGACACAGAATCCGAAGCAGGCTCCAGGCTCTGAGCTGTCAGCACAGAGCCCTATGTGGGGCTCGAACCCACAAGCCGTGAGATCATGACCTGGACCAAAGTTGGATGCTCAACTGACTGAGCCACCTAGGCAACCCTGCAATGCCAATTTTAAATGTGAGTATCTTTATATTGTAAAATCGTTATATTCTACCTTTTCATAATGTGCAATGCCAATTTTAAATGCAAATATGACATTATTTAACTTGTACGTAGAATAATCTGAATCACGTGATTTATATTTTGCAGCTCATGCATGCATATGTATATTGTTGTTACCACAACAGTAAAAATATTCCACACAATTAATTCAACATTTTTAGTTCACTTTTTCTTATGTACACATCCCCCCCCCCCATATTTCTGCCTCTGGCTTACTGTAGTAAGAAAATATTGAAAGGGAAAGAAACCATATTGATCACCCCATCTTTCTTTAACTTTCTACCTCATCACTTTCAGTGTAAGTGTTTGGCTGATAAAGGGACGTAACATGAATAAGAAAGAATATGATAGGATTCCTTGATAATTCCTGTTTCTTAGAACACCAATGCTTTCCTTATACATTTAAATCAAGTTCTGGTTCAAATGGAAAACGTGGCCTCTCAGGAAGGTCAGGGTTACCATGTAGTCACAGACCTAACATGCTTACCTACCCTTGCTTTGAGTCTCACTCAACTTCAATGCCTTGTGGATCCCCTGGGATTCTGGGCTCATGGGCATTATGAGGCTGGTATGCACATAAGGCAGTAAGGAACAGTGGTTAACATGCATACTGCATGTACCCCCTCTGCTTACACGCATGCTCCATGGTCCTATTAGATGTCACCTTTGAAACACAAACTTAAAGATGAAATCATTGGAATATCAAGACATTGATAGCAGAGCTTTAAAATGAGGCAAGGGTCTTTTTCTGTGCAGGGGTCTGTGACTACCCAGATCTCATGACCTGGAAGCTGGCCCTCGGCCTACCTCACTTCTTTTCCCAGCCCTGATTCTGATCCTATATACCTTCACATAGGCTTTAGCCTACACATCCAAATGATGCCCCATTCCCTGCAAACATCCCCTGTATTGGCTATTTACCCTTGTGAGGACATTCCAGGGAAGAAACTTGTGAAGCAGGCTTAAGGCTTTGGGGCAGGAAGTTTCAGAGTCCCAAGCTCCCTGAATCATGGCCTAGGAACAAGGAGTCTGGTCAATATGGGCATTACTCTAAATAAATCTCATGATCTCTTTACTCCAAGAGGCAGACCAGAGTAGGACCCTATAAAAGCACAGGGTCCATGATAGGGTCTTGCCTGGGTCTTTGGTACTCCAATCAACCAGCCAAAACCATCTTTGTTCTTATTTTTATCACAACTTGTCTGATTTTAAATTTATCATTTCTCAGAAGTTTAATCTCTGTCTGAGTTTTAGCTTTATTAATATCATTTCCCTGTTGTCACATGGCTCTCTTTTCATCATGCATGTCCCTTCTTAAGTCATTCTTACCGGAGAGATACTTGAACAGCCACAAAAGTCTCTACAGACACCTCCTCAGTTTCTCCCACACTTAAATGTCAATGACCTTATTGTCAGAATTTCATTTTCTGATGGTAGTGTGAATTGATAGAGCTAAGTGAAAGGTCTAGAATCAGAAAATTGTAGAACTTTATAGTCTTATGAGATCTTTGGCCCAGTAGTTATTAAGAGGCTTTTCCTAGGTAAACCAGGCAATTGGTAGCATAACAAATGGTAGGTCCCAGGCCTTCCAACCCCCAGTCTAATGCTCATATTATGGTGTTTCAAACAGAATTAGCCTGTAATGCCTTGATCCTCTGACCTATGTGTTATGAGACCAGTCCGACCATTGATGAAATGCAGCTCTGAAGTTGAGGATCTAAGAGAAAAGTCAGAGCTGATATTAGTATTTTGACAGGTATATGAAAATATGTAGTCTATATACCTACTTTTTCCAGTGATTGCTGATCAAGCAAAGTCTTCTTTCTCTTGGAGCTTCATAAGTCTTCCTATTAATAGACAATGAAATTGCAGAAAAGATGAAATCAGTACTATCCCAGCTATGTAACTTAGTAACTGAAAATATTATACAGCCCAGAATACATATTTAATATTAAAACTGAAAACATGACAATACCTTAAGTCCAACATTTTGTAAATAGCCACTTCAAAAGAAGCTTTGGTCCATCAAAGTCCTTATGTTGGTTAACAATTGCTACAATAATGCTGTGTAACAAGCAATCACAAACATCTCAGTGGTTTACACACCAATCATTGATTCTCATGGGAGTGACAGGGCAGGAGGTACTGTGGTATTCCTTGCTGCCAGTCTGCAGGTCCAGATCTGCAATATGTGTGTCATATGCATCTTTGACCAGCAAGCAAACCAGGATTATTTTTTCTCATGATGATGTCAGAGGTCAACGATGTAGGTAGACACACAGGACCTCTTACAATCCAAGCTCATAAGTGGCACATGGTCACTTCTGAGCACATGTCATGAGACAAAGAGAGTCCTGTGACCAAGTCCAAATGCAAAGATTCGGGAAGGGCGATCTGCCCACACTGAGAGCATAGTAAGAGTGTAGGTGCAGAGAGGAAGGAGGAATTGGAGACATTCATTCAAACTACTGCTGACCAGATGCCAACAAGGAGAAAATAGGGGAAAGAATTTTGAAGTCATTCCTAAACATAGTAATCCTAAAATAATATATTTATTTGGCTCATATGAACCTTCTAGAAATTCCCTCTTTTACTTGACAATAAATTGATCCATGTGAATGAATATTTCTCTTCTTGGGGAATCTAATGATTTTGTCATTTTGTAAGAGATGTGAGTCATCAACTACAGTTGATTCACTGTTGGCAATCCTGCAAAGTGGGTACCACCCAGAGGATCCTGAACAAACGTCCGTTTACCATTTAATATTATGGCTATTTAGTAAGACTCTGCCATCACCTGTTTTGAAACCAATATTCAAACCATGGCTGCACTGGGGATGTAAAATTTTAAGTCTTTTTTTGTTTTTTGGATATACTCTTAAGCTAAAAGTTAAAATGAACAAACAAACAAAATCACTAACAACATTATAAATGGGAGGTGGAGACAAAAGATAATTTGATAAGGAAATAATGCTTATGTTAATATCCAAGGAAATAATATTTCTGTTAATATCTATCTTCTTTGAGATAGGCCATTTCTTTCCTCTTTGCCCTTCTTTCAATGCAAAAATAAACAATATGTAGCCCTTCCCTAGCCAAGTTTTAAAAAGTATGCTACAACAGGAAGGTATATGGTATATTTTTGAGGAAAGAGGTTTGAGGGAGGGAAGGAGAAAAGGAAAGCAGATACTTTGGAAATATTCTTAAACAAGACTAAAACTATAACATGGACATGAATTTTCTTTGTTTCATTTTCAAATAAGCATTGCATTGCTTTACATTTTTATTTTTATGTTTAAAAGATTATGTATATGGACAATTAAACAATATTGAGTATTTCAGTCTATGAACATGGAACCATACTACCCAAAGCAATCGACAAAGTCAACACCATTCCCATTAAAATCTTGATGACATTTTTTACAGAAATGGGATAAAAAATTCTAAAGCTCAAAAGACCCTGAATAGCCAAAGCAATATTAAGAGAGAAGAAAAAAGCTGAAGGTATCACACATCCTGTTCTCAAAACATGTTACAAAGGTAGAATAATTAAAACAGTATGGTACTGGCATGAAGACAGACATGCAGACCAATAAAACAGAATAGGCACATCAGAAATAAACACACACACATACAGTCAACTGATTTTTGACAAGGGTGCCAAGAATACACAATGGGAAAAAGGTGGTCTCTTCAACAAATGGTGCTGAAGGCTGAGTATCCACATGCAGAAAGAATAAAATTAGACTCTTACCTTACACCATATATAAATATTAGCTCAAAGGACACCTGGGTGGCTTTAGTCAGTTAAGCAGCCAAATCAGGTTATGATCTCATGATTTGTGAGTTCAAGCCCTGCATTGGGCTCTGTGCTGACAGTTCAGAACCTTTAGCCTGCTTTGGATTCTGTGTCTCCCTCTCTCTCTCTGACCCTTCCCCACTCATTCTCCCAATCTCTCTCTCTCTCTCTCTCTCTGTCTCTCTCTCTCTTCTCTTTCTCTCTCAAAAATAAACTTCTAAAAAATTAAAAAAAAAATCAACTCAAAATTGATGAAAGAGTTAAATATAAAACTCCTAGAAGAAAACATAAAGGAAAAGTTTTTGACATCTGTCTTGGTAATGATTTCTTAGCTATAACACCAAAAGCACAGGCAACAAAAGTAAAAATAGACAAATGAGACTACATCAAACTAAAAAGCTTCCACACAGCAAAAGAAACCATCAACAGAATGAAAAGGCAACCTATGAAATGGGAGAAACTATTTGCAAACCATTATCTGATGAGAGATTAATGTCCAAAATATGTAAGGAATTTCTATAGCTTAATAGTAAAAAAAAAAAAATGACGAATTAACAAATAACAATTACAAAATGGGCGAAGGGCTTGAATAGACATTTCTTCACAAAGCATATACAAATAGCCAACAGGTAAATGGAAAGGTGCTCAGCATCAGTCATTACCAAGGAAATGCAAATCAAAGTCACAATGAGACATCATCCCCTATCTGTTAAGATGGCTATTGTCAAAAAACAAAAGGTAACAAGCGTTGTTGAGAATGTGGAAAATTTGGGCACTTACAGCTATTGGTGGGAATATAAATGATGCAGCAGCTATGGAAAACAGTCTGGAGGCTCCTCAAAAAATTAAAAGAACTACCATATGATCCAGTAATCCCACTTCTAGGCATACATCCAAAAGAATTGAAATCAGAATCTCAAAGAGATACTTGCAATCTCATTTTCTTTGCAGCATTGTTCACAACAGCTAAGATGTTGTTTAGATCAAACTAAATGTCCATTGACCGATGAACGGATGAAGAAAGTATGGTATATGCATACAATGGAATATTATTTGGCCTTAAATAGAAGATCCTACCATATGTGATATGGATGAACCTGGAAGACATTACATGAAGGGAAATAAGCTGGTCATGGAAGGAAAAATATTACATGATTCCACTTATACGAGGTATCTGAAATAGTGAAACTCACAGAAACAGAGAGTTGAATGGTGGTGGTCAGGACTTGGGAGGAAGGGAAAATGGGGAGTTGGTAGACAGGTATAAAGTTTCAGTTTGCAAGATGAATAAATTCTAGAGATCTGCTGTATGACATAGAGCTTATAGCTAACAATTCAGTATTGTAGACTTAACATTTCTTTGAAAGTGTAGATCTTGTGTTAAGTGTTCTTACCTTCCCAAAACAAACAAACCAACAAACCCCAAAGCAGTCTTGATGATGGTGATGGTTTCCCAGGTGTATGCAAATTTCCAAACTCATTAAATTGTATTCAGTTAATACACCCATTTTTAAAATATCAAGTATGCCTCAGTAAAACTGTCTAAAACTACTATGTGTATTGCTTTAATTAGACATACGTAAGGTGCTAGATAAATTTGAAGTATTGTTTATTTTTTTGGTACCTACTTTAAAATACTGCTCATATTAAATTGAATGAAATCAATAAAAGGAAAAAACTTCCAAGCCTTTTATGCAGTGGGGTTTCCAATACAGGTCTAGGCCAATTGCCCTTCTGACATTACAATCGGCATTTTAAATGGTTAGAAAAATATAGCTGCTAGTGATGGTTTTTCAAAGCCAGCTTGACTGCAGATCATGTCATGATCTCTCTAGAAAAGTGTATCAGGAGGAATTAGATTAATTTTTAAAGGCTCTTTACCCTTGGGTTTATAGTAAGAATTCATCACTTTAACGCCTTATGTTTATTAAGTGACTCCCTGTTTTATATATGTTGTTCATAAATTTTGGTTGTGTGAGGAGCTTATCTTTGACTCCTTCCATGGCTGCATGAGACAATCATGGTGGGAAGATGTTAACAAATTAATAAATACAACCCTGATATTAATAGAGAGAGTTAAGTCTATGCTATATACACTTTTGTCCAAATATTTTTAAAAAATGAAAGCAAGGCATTTAATTTTTCCAGCTATAATCACAAAGAATTTTTACATAAACATGAGATAAATCTTCAGAGAGTGAACATTACAGGTCAACATTACATGTTACAAAAAAGCTTTTGTTGATTGTTCAAAGTTAACCTAAAAGCTCCACTTTTTGTGAAACCATGACTATTAATATTTCTATGCTTGTATCATAGGGATGTACACACTTTTATCCCACATAATAACCCTCTAGGACTTATAAAGCAAGCATTACTTTCCCCATTTTATGGAAAAGGAAACTGAGCCCCAGAACATATCAGTACTCTGTTGGGGGAACATACAATGAGTGAATGGTAAACATGGGATTTGAAGTTTTGTGTCTGAAGGCCAGGACCTTGTCGGTTACACCACTGGTCACATCTTAACGGACCGCACTGTACTCTGAAGCTCCAAGTGCAACCGCTTGTACCAAGGAAGCACCAGAAGATGTTACTGAATTGAGTGGGAGCACAGATGGCCAGCACAGCAGAACTGTGAGCACTTTTTTCCACAGTTGGGGGTATACCAATGAGCAGAGCAAGAGCAATCCATAGAGACACGCAAGTGCATCTCTGAAATACACAGCCTCATTGCTCTTGACATTCACTTTCTAAATGACGCAAGTCTATGGCCTCTGCAATTAGGTGCTTCCCCGTCACTGAGCAAAGGGCCAAAAATGATGCACTGGGAAATGTCTCCTTCCTCTCTTCCCACTCCACAGAGACCTCTTTGCTCTGGGGGTGAACAATAGTGCAGAGGGCATGGAGGTGGCACCAGAGAGACTTGTAAAAACAGAAAGTTATTTTCTGTCTTAAAATGAGCTTTGGGCGGTAATGGACTTTGAAAGATCCCACAAATAAAAGTAATTATAAATTACACATGAACAATTAGGCATCAAAATTGTTTCTCACTTTAATCTTTATTATAGAACTAACCGTCTATAACACACTGTATCAGATCTTCCAAGTTTTCCACGATCAATATCTAATGGGCATATTTTCTATCCATTAGGAAGTATATTTCTCATTAATTGTTACATAAAGTTAAATAATTATGATATTCCCACAATTAAAATTATGATGTTTAGTTATTTGACTCACTAGTGATGGGATTAAAATTTTAAGTAGAAAGAAAACCTTGCATTATGGAGAGCAAGTCTTGCATCAGCCAGATGAGTTCATACGCTAGGGTTTTTCCATTTTATTGATAGAAAACAGGATACGTCAGCAACCTCTAGACTTAAAACACTCTGTGGTACATAAGATAATATTAATTGCCTCCTTTGTTGCTACCTAATTTCAGTTGGCCAAATGATATGTAATTTGTTACTTTTCAAGAAATTACTTCCCAAGAAAGAGATTGCCTTATTTATTTTGTTTTACATAATTAAAGAAAAAAAAAACAAGAAAGAAAACATACGACCTACAGGAGAGTGAAATGTAATTAGTAAGAACAATACAAAGTTGGAGATGGATTATAGTCTTGCAGAAGCCATACCAAAAAATGCAGGTACATTCTGTATATGCTAATACAGAGTGTGGGTATATAAGGAGTGTTACGTTATATGTTTGCTAAACCTATATACATACACAGTGGGAAATGTGATGATTTCTTTGTGGTTCAGAGACAGATCAAAGGAAGGCACCATTCATTCCTTCATTCATTCATATTTGAATGAGCACATACTCTGTGCTGAGTGAGCACTCACAGGACATGGAGAAGACACTACCTCAAAAATATGAACACAAACCCACTTATTCTTCCAGCGGGGTAATTTTAAAGAGGGCAAACAGCTGATAGATTGAAAAGTTAGGTTGTTTATTTTCTTAATAGGAAAGAAGTGTGAGATTCTGCCTTCACCCAAGGCTCTCAAAGGCTCAGGAGTTGAAATTTGTTGTTTATGGTGTTAAACAAAAACAACAGTATTTGCATTCTGTTTCCACAGGGGAATTAAAACACCCTGGCCCTGAGCTTTAGTTCAGGCAACAATGTTGCTTTGCCTTTCAATCATTTGTAATATTGAGTATTACCACTTTGGAAACAGGGGCCATCGAGCAGGAAGACAACGTTAGAGTTAGTATATTAAAGCGAATTTCTAATTCTGCATAACGAGCATGCATTTACTTCATTAACTAGCAGTTACATTTCCCACGCCTTCAATTAACACTGGTTTCATTTTAAATGCTATCAGTTAAGACAAGATGTGATAAGAAAACATCATCACTAGGCAAGCATTCCTCAAACACAGCTGATTTATCTCTTCGGCAATTCATTAAAATGCAAAATATATTGAAATTGATTTTCAGCACTTTCAGGCAGGAATGTTTCTAATAATGTTAATTTGCAAATTTCCTCTTCTTCTTCTTTTTTTTTTTTAAGTCTCTGTGCTGGAGTCGCCATGTTCAGCCAGAGGCTATTTGTATTGTGCAGACAGAAAATGAACAGCGAACATTTATTTCTCATATCTTTCTGGGAAACCTGAGGCGCATGAAGATATTTGTGCTGTAACAGGCAGAGTCAATCCCCTTTAGTCCCCTTAGTCGCTATATATCACCAGCAAACTCCCAGCTAGTCTTGGTATAGCAATTAACCTGCCAGAGCTCTCTTCTGTCAGGCTCCGTAATAATAAACTCCCCCCACCACAACCACCCTGAGAGAGACAGAGCTATAGATTCTGGCTCTGCAACTTCCATAGAGGGTGAATTATTCAGAATCAGCATGATTAAGAAGATGACACGGTATTAGTTAAAAAGACATACTTCTCCCCCACCTCCCACCGACTGAGGTTTTAAACCTATTAAGGTAGAAACAACTGCTCATTCCCCTCTTTGGCGTATGGTTCCTAAGATAGGATTCTTGAAAGACTATTTACAACACCTTGTCAATTTCCCAGTTTATGAATAAAAGTATAAATACCAGGAGGGAAGTATCAGAATCAAAGTGTACAGTTCATGTAAACCTAGGAACTTGCTAAAAATAATATTCTCACCCCAAAGAGACAAAGGGAGCAGGTTCGTTTTGAATAATTGGTCATGTTTCGATTGTTATTCTTAAAAGAAAAAAAAAACACACATCCCCATGTTTGTGTCTTTTTGGGTTAGTTTCAAACGGACCAAACTGTGATGAATTATAAATTAAAAATCCGGATATACAATCTGCCAGATAACAAGTTGTTAGACTCTGGAAATAGCACATCCCTAACAATAAACCTTGTCTTTATGGGGATGGCAGTATTATAAATGTCATAATGGATTACAGATGAACCAGCTGTTTATATTCTATTCCAGTACATGAATGAGAGAAGAGCAAGCCAGGAAATAAAGGAGATTGAGGAAAATTTACTAGTACCAAGTCACAGGGGGAAAAAAAAGAGCCCAAGGAACTCAATTTTTACGCATCCCCATCCAATTTACCCTTGCCGGTGACTTTTGGGGGGAAGTGTAGCTTTTGAAACCAATTGTATTATTCCACTTTAAGATGCCTTCTAGTATATTCAATAGACCTATCACAGTTATATGTTCCTTTTTCAGTCTCAAGCTGCCCTCACCATACGAGATTGGTTACTGTCAGAGGACTTTCAGAGAAGGATTTGAATGCAATTTCAAAGGCCAGACAGAGCAGCTTTCAAAAACACTGCCAGCTTAGGAAAGCAGTGTTAGTAGCCCAGGAGGGGTGAGATTCTGGCTTTCTGTTTCTCAATTTTGCTCATTTCACTTCAAGCTAAAGCACCTTTTGATCCCAACCAGGTGAAATGGAGACTGCACGGAATACTGAGTGAATGACCCCACCTACCCAAAGCTCTGCACAATGGCAATTATCTGTAACTGCATTACTGCCAGCATGGACATTAGCCCGTGGACACTGGCAATTCCCTCTGAGGACAGACGTGCTTTGCTCTTCTACGTATGATTAAATCTAGGTGCACCCATGAGGTGTCCACAAATGTCCAGGCCGTTCATAGCTGGCTGTTAGCAGATTATCGTTTGCTGCACCTCAGGTACGAATCATATGTGTTTGTTATGCAAAGATCTCATTTCAAGTTTCACATCCTCATCTCAGCCAGAACTCAAATCCAGCAAAGGGATGCAGAGGAGGGGTGCAACTCGACTTTAAAAAATTGAGAGTATTGCTTTATGGGGCATTACAGCTACTCTATTTAAAAATCCAATCCAGAAGATAAAATTACCACTTGTTATGTTTGCATTTTCAGATAAGGCACCTCACCCTTGGCTGCAGTTCTCTTATCTCTGTAATATTCATGGAGTGCTAGCTTTTAATTAAACCATCCACAACTCTCTGTAACTCAAAGTATATATTTTACTGCTGCAGGAACCAGTAGTCGAGAAAAATTCTATATTTTACATTTATTTTTAAAGCCTGGGTAGTTTTATTGCCAGTGATGTCATGAACGGTGCCATCCTACAAAGATGACTAAGTCCTCTGTTTTAAGAGACACGTCGATCATATCAGGGGTCCCTAAAGTTCATGAGACTCGTGACTTTCGCAAATCCAATATTCAGAAATTTGACTTTCTCCGGAACCCTGGGAGGTCTGTGATATGTCATTTTCTTAAGGCAAAATTTTATTCACATGCATGGTGGCTCTGGAATGCGGAGACAGGTCACACAGTTACGGATTCCACCGAACCGATCGTCTCTCTTCCTCAAATATAATATACCTTCACTTTCCTGACATTTTCTCAGTCCCTTTTTCTGGTTCTTTTTTAATTCCCATCTGTAAATGCCGAGGTCCAAGGCTGTTAGCTTCTCATTCTTCACACTCTTCCTGGGTCATCTCATTGCATCCCAGGACTGCAAGTTCTACGTGTATGTTGGCCACCCCAACCAGAATCATCTACCAGATCGTGGTCCTGAAATTCAGAAGCAACTGCTTTCTAGGACACTGGATATCCCACTGGCACTGGAATTCAAACTATCTCAAAAGCAATCTATAATAATGCTGGTAGGATTTCATATAGATTTAATGTTTACATTCATAATCTTTGCAAAAACCCTATCAGGTAGGAGACTATCATGTTCCCAGTTTTATGGGTGAGGAAACTGGGGCTTGGATAGGTTAATTATCAAGGCCATGTGGTTATAAGGAACTAGAAATTGGACCGAAGTCCATTTGAGCAGTCTATGGATTTGTTTTGTCTTGTTTTTTAAATTTCGTTTAAATGTTTACTTATTTATTTTGAGAGAGAGAGAAAGAGCAAGAGAGAGAGAGAGAGAGAGGGCGCAAGCGGGGGAGGAGCAGAGGGAGAGGGAGAGAAGAGAGACCCAAGCAGGCTCTCTGTGTTGTCAATGCAGAGCCTGACACGGGGCTTGAACCCATGACCCTGGGATCATGACCTGAGCTAAAATCGAGAGTCAATCACTCAACCGACTGAGCCACCCAGGTGCCCCAAAGCAGCTATGTTTTTAATCACTATCCCCATGCTGCTCTTCCTCTGTTTCTTTCATGTATATAATTCATCCTAGTGACCCTTTCCTGTTTCAGCTATGCTTCTTCAAGGATTGTCTTTTCTGATCCTACAGAGTAAGTTGGGTTTCTACAACTGCAGTTCCGTAAACATAAAGTACTTCCTTTTCAAGAAAGCCTGTCATTATGTATTCATTTGATGTTTCATCTTCTGAATAGCCTGGCAAATACAAAGGGCAGATACAGTTGGGAACACAAAGGGAAATCAATGGGTGAGAGAGGGAATAGCCTGGAAAGAGAACAGCAAGTGTGAAAGGCTTGGCGGGGGAAGCAGTACAAGTGATCTTGTCAAGTAATGGACCGGACTTCTCTGAGATTAGAGCACCACACATGCAAGTGAGGAGAAGCAAGAGTGGACAGGTGCCAGATTACAGAGGGTTTTATAGGTCCCACGAAGATTTGGGGATGTATTTCAAGAACAAAACAGAAACATTTTAAGCAATGGGAAATGAAAACCCAAAGTTCATTTTCTTACTTAGGTCTCAGTCACTAATGGGCTGAAGGCTCCAAGCTGTCAGCACAGAGACTGATGTGGGACTCGAACTCATAAGCTATGAGGTCATGACCCAAGCAGAAGTCAGATGCTCAACTGACTGAGCCACCCAGGTGTCTGATGAATAGACTTTTTTATTTATTTTTGAGAGAGAGAGAGAGAGAGAGAGAGAGAGAGAATAAATGGAGGAGGGGCAGAGAGAGAGAGGGAGACACAGAATCCAACGTAGGCTCCAGGCTCCAAGCTGGCAGCACAGAGCCCAACGTGGGGCTCGAACCCATGAACCATGAGATCATGACCTGAGCCGAAGTCGGATGCTTAACCGACTGAGCCACCCAGGTGCCCCTAGACTTTATTTTTTAGAGACTTCTGGGTTCAGAGCACAATTTGCCAAAAGTATAGTGAGTTCCATATGTTCCCTGCTCTCCCTCCACCCACAGCTTCTCCCACCATCAACCTCAGGCATCAATTGTTATAACTGATGAATCTACATTGACACATCATTATCATCACCCAAAGCCCATAGTTTACATTACAGTACCCCACAGAGTAATTTCAATGTCCTGGAAATCCTCTGTGCTTCACTCCCTCACTCTTTCCCTCCCCTCTAGCCCCTGACTACCACCCATCTTTTTACTGTCTCCTCAGTTTTGCCATTCACAGAAAGTCATATAGTCGGAATCATACAATATGTAACTTTTTCAGATGGGCTTCTTTTACTTAGTAATATTCACTTAAGTTTCCTCTATGTCTTTTCGTGGCCTGATAGTCTATTTCCTTTTAGTGCTGAATGATATTCCATTGTCTAGATGTACCACTGTTTATCCATTCACCCAGTGAAGGACATCTTGGTTGATTCCAAGTTTTGACAATGATGAATAACGCTGTTGTAAACATGCATGTACACACATGTACGTTTTCAACTCTTTGGGTAAACATCAGGAAGCATAATTATGGGAGGGTACGGTCAGAGTAGGTTTAGTTTTCTAAGAAACTGACATACTTTCTCCCAAAGTGACTACCACTTTGCATTCCCCGGCAAAGAAGTAGAGCTTCTTTTGCTCGTCCACATCTTCGTCAGCATTCGTTATTGTCAGTGTTCTGGATTTGAGCCATTCTAATGGGTGTGTAGTGGCATCTAGTGTTGTTGAACCTAAAATTCCCTACTGATGTATGATGTTGAGTATCTTTCCATCTGCTTATTGGCCATCCGTATATCTTCTTTGATGAGGTGTCTGAGTCTTTTGCTCATTTTTTACAAACTGACAGCTGTTCACCATCTTATGATTGAGTTTTGAAAGCTCTTTCTATATTTTCAGATAACAGTACTTTATCAAAAAATTTGTAAATATTGTGTCCCAGTCTGTGTCTTGGCTTCTTATTCCCTGTGTATTTCTATAGTCATTAAGTAAGTTCCTGCATTCCTACTTAGCTCCCATGGACCATTCTTATGTGTAGGGCATTCAGAATCCAGTGAGGAACAATTGAAACAATTACCTTTGAGATCTGACTATGTGTAAGGCACTGTATTGTGATAAGTGCTGTAGGAATGCATACATGCGATTTCAGTTCTGTCTTCAAGAAATTTATAGTCATAATAATGGAGAAAACAGGCCCACAAACCCGATTTCAGGATTTTCATCGACACAGAGCAGCAACAATTTTTAAAAGCCATCGCCACTGTCCTCATTTCTGTCTCCCTGGGCCCAAAGTGAATGGTCATTACTCTTCCCTTAAAGCTTTCATCACCTGAAGGTGCCCTTCCTGACTTCAGGGGCCTCAGCATTCCTATGGAATTGTCAGCTAGGCAGTCTCCTATCTTTTGTATACCCCATCCCTTCTCCCCTGAGCTCATCCTTTTATTTGTTCCAGAGAGAACTTCTGACATCAGTCCTTGGAAGCAAGTTCTCCAATTCCATAACCATGCAGGAGGGTTAATGGAGAGATTGCTACTATAAGGCTGCAGTAATCTGGGAAGATATTGTAGAAAACAACTTTGAACAGAAACTTAAGAGATGAATAGGACCTGGAAAGAAGAGAAAAAAAAAAAAGGGTTCAGAAATGAGAAGTCACGAAGAAGAAGAAAAAGACTCAGGAACTGTATAGCAAACCCCCAAAGTGGACCATGTAGGAGATGCAAATAGGGGAAGGGTGTGGGCAGGTCCGAAAAACTAACCTACATCTGTAAGAATGCTTTTCCTTTAGATGTTCTAGATGGTCTTGCACTTCTGACACACTGCCATGTCATAAGAAATAACTGACAGTTACTGAGTACTTACTGAGCACCAGTACCTTTATAAGTGCTTTAGAGTATAGGTTTCTGGCAGGGAATCTGATTCTAGATCTCTGCCTTCAAACCACTGCACTCTGCATTCCCTCAGCAGAGCTTAGCAATGCCCATTCTCTTCTCTTAACATTAATGGCAACTGTTATCCACTCTTTTTCCTCTCTTCTGAGATCTTGCTACAAAAGCAATTGTTGAAAGAGGCAAATTCGAAAGGGTCATACAACGTAAAAGATATATTTATAGCATATATTGTTGCTCACGTAACAAATGACCACAAACTTAGAGTAAGAAGAAGTTTGAGTTGTTTTATACTACTAAGTTTGTAGTTTGTGGAGGTTCAACATGGGTCTCATTGGGCTAAAACTGAGGTACCAGCAGGGCTGTGGTTTTTTTCTGGAAGCTCCAGGGGAGAATCCACTTCTTGGCCTTTTTCCAGTTGCTGGAAGTTGTCATCATTCCGTGGCTTTGGGTCACTTTGTCCACCTTTAAAGCCAGCAAGGGCAGGTTGAGTCTTCACATGGTATCATGCTACACTTGGGACTTTTAACACATCTTTCTTGATTCTCTTCTCTTCTACCTCCCTCTTTCACTTTTAAAAACCACTTCTGATTACATTGGGCCCACCCAGATAATCAGGATAATCACCCTGTTATATGATAAACTATTAGCAACCTTAATTCCCCTTTGTCATGTAACCTAACATATTCTCAGGTTCTGGGGATTAAGACGTGTTCCTATGTGGGGGACCATTCTTCCACTTACCATAGTGCTCCAGAAATATTATTTATTACTACTTGAAGTGGAAGAGGAACTTAAATAAACATGAAGCCATTAATTATGAAATGATTAATACTGAGTTAATAAAATCTTCCTAATACTTTACAACTGTCTGGCTCCCACTTAATTCCACAGCAACAGTGTTTTTTTGTTTTGTTTTGTTTTGTTTTGTTTTGTTTTGTTTTAGGAGCTCAAATGTAGCGAGTGTGTTCAAAGTATTTAACTTTCATAGAAACAAAAACTCCTGTCTTCTCACACTCTTATAGGGACTGGAATTTACACGATATTTGATTAAATTACATAATGACAGAGGGAAAATGGGATAAATGCATGGGGAGAAACATAACTGACTGTTGGTAAATATATAACTCAGCTGGAGAAGCCAGAGCAATTGGGCTCAACAGAAGAATGTCTGCTGGTGACAGGGACACAGCATGTAGTGAACACCCATCCATGTGTTTTGTGGAAGGAATGGAGATTGTCCATTAAACTGGCAAACCAGTAGAGTGGGAGTTTTTAAAGAAAGCTTCTACTCTTCTACAAACAATAAAATGCAGGGTCTGAAGGCAGACCTGTGTTCTGATCCCTTGTCACTCATTCCTTATAAGTTGGTTAATTAATTAATGCCTAAGAAGTTAGTGAAGGGGCACCTGGGTGGCTCAGTCGGTTGAGACTTCAACTTTGGCTCAGGTCATAATCTCACAATCATGAGTTCGAGCCCCACGTCAGGCTCTGTGCTGACAGCTCAAAGCCTGGAGCCTGTTTCTAATTCTGTCCACCTCTCTCTCTCTGCCCCACCCCAACTTCACTCTGCCTCTCTCTGTCTCTCTCAAAAATAAATAAAAATAAATAAATAAATAAATAAATAAAAATTTAAAAAAAGAAGTTAGTGAAGGCTAAGACACTACCTCCTTCAAAACACTGTGGTAAGTAGTAAGGTAGGTCTTGCAGAGAAAGGTCTTCATTTGGATAACTATTCTGTCAATCACAAATATTTGCATACTGTGTCCATTACTTCTTAAAATAAATTCCTAGACATGAATTATTGAATGGATATGTTTACAAATTTCTCAATTCCTATATAAAACTGTTTCTGAAATAGCTTCCAGAAATATATATACCAATTTCACTCCTAACTACAATGTATGAGGATACCCATTTCCTCAACAAACTTGCCAAGGCCCCTTATCATTTTAATACTGCCCATTGAGTTACCTAAATAAATAAAGAGAATCTGGAATTGTTCTTTTCATTTGAATTTTTGTGATGATTGCTTTGGGGGATGTTTTCATGTCAAATTATATTGACCGTTTGATTTCCTCTTTCTGTGAATTGCTTGTTAATGTCCTTACCCCATTTTAATCGGGACTTTTATAGTTTTCTCATTGATTTGTAAGAATTCCAAATATTAAGACCTTTGTTTTTTGTGTCCTTAATTTTTCCAATCCATGTTTTTCTATTTTATTTATGTGTCCTAAGGATATCCTTGAAAGACAATTCCCAAATTTCATTCTGTCCTCTCGGGGAAAAATCAATTTTAAAGCACCATCTGCCTGAGATTTCCTGTGGCTAGTAAACTTCCTAATAATATTAGCACGTACATCTCAGTATTCATCAAAGAGTTCATTTGAAGCTCTAATAATTACTTGACTTTTTAAGAAACCACAACTATTTTCAAAAAATATGTTTCTTCTTTACATTCTTCTCACACCTTCGGCACCAAACCAACTTGCATTTGTGATCCTTGACTTGTTTTCACCAGTCAATTTCTATTCTTTTTTTAATTGCATATTTCACTAGGCTTGCCTTTATTTAGCAACTGTTACCTTAAAGCTTATTATTATAGCACCTCCGTCTGTTAAATAACGTCAACATCCTTGCCATCACCTCAGCATTTCTAATCCCCCTCCTCGCAGCCCCCTCACTGAATGAAAAGCAACGCTTTTTTTTTTTTTTGTTGGAAGCTTTGAATGAATAATTCATTTGGAAAAATCGTCCGTGTTGTGCATGTTCAGAAGCCAGAGCTCTTCTCTTGTCAGTCACAATGGCTTGCTTAGGACTAAGTGCTGTTCAGCGTGTGCTCGCAGAGTACTGCTGATGGCGGGTTGCTGAGATTGCCAACTGCGTTAATCCTGACCATCTTTCTTTGTCTTTTGTGACAGGAAGATTAAGATTCAGGGTCTTATTCAGTTGTTGCTGTTAGACTCTATTTCACTTGGTTGTTTCAGGCCTCCTTTTAAGTTACCGACAGATTTTCATCATTATCCCCTCAAGCCCAGTGAAATCCTGACCCAGAGTTATGTTCTCCAAGGGCAGCACAGTATAGAGAGAAGAGAACATGGCCTTTTGCCAAACCTTGGGTCTGAATTCTATATCTGCCATTTATGGGCATGGTAGCTTGAGTAAAGTGTATAAACTTGACGAAACTCAATTCCCTTATCTGGAAATCGGAGAGGATTATTGCTACAACACAGATTGTTTGTGTGTGTGTGTGGGGGGCTTTATAAGGAAATACTCTATGGAAGTGCCCCAGTGCTACATCTGGAGGATGGCAGGTTTCTACTTCATGTTCATGTCCTTTTAACTAATTCCTTCTTTGCCACTGCCTAAATGATCTCCTTTCCTTTCTCCATTACACGTATGCAAAATACTGAATGAGCTTACCAAGTTCCTAATGACATTCAGGATTTCCTTATTTTCATGAGACAAAGCCTCCTCTCGCAGCGTGATCCCAATCAGCTGCCCCCGCCCATCCAACTGATGTGCCCAGTGGACTAGCTACATGGAAATATTCTTTACTTTCGCCAAGCGATTTCATGTTACTTCAGTCTCCAGGCCCAGCAGCTCCTGCTTCCCGCCGGCTTGTCCACTCTTTCACGCGCAGCTGCAAAAATCACAGCCCTCCTTGCAGACACAGTAACATGCACCTTCTCTGAATCTTTCTCCGACCTCCATGGCCTTTGGCCCTGCCTCCGTGCTCCACACACCCTGCACACAGGTCCATTTTCATACTTACCGTTCTCATCATAGGATAATTATGTGGCCATCTCTCTGCTCCTGAATAGACCACGAGCTCAAAAAGGCTCTTTGTTTGGCTTATAGAAAATGCCTCATGGAATTTTGGGTAAATACATTAAATGGATGCCAGAATGCACGAATGAATGAAGTATTGAATATTTTAAGGAATAATATCGTAGACATTTAAAAATACTAAAATCATGATGTCTCAATGACATGGTAGCAGGAACACCGGAAAACGCGGGTTTCATACCTTTAAGCAAACATCTGTAGAACTAGTTTTTGAACCATGTTAAGTGATAAATACATTGTTCTTACTATCTATAGGCACATCTTCCCTTCCCCCTCTCCTCACCTCTCCCATTGCTCTCTCCAACTCTTTCCCTCTTCCTTCTGCCTTTTGAAGAAAGTAGAATTAAAAGGGATTATTTGGAGATCCCTCCAGAGGCTGGTAACCTCAGCTGTGACATCTGGAATCCAGCCTGTTTTACTTGCTGGGTCCATAAAACATCCTTATAAATGTTAACTGGTAACTAACCTCTCGTTCTGTTAACCCTCTCCTTCCTGGCTTGGCAGTGGCTCTGTTCTGCATCTGGTCTTAGAATTTACATTCTTTTTCTCCCCTTGGGGGGGCACGTCTTGTCTTAACTGGTGCTGCCTAAAACTGCCAGGCAGCAAACTACGCATCATAAAGGCCTTAAGGGATTTTTCTCCTGCAGTTTCTATGTGATGTCCATTGATTTTTCAGGAAGTACCCCTGCACTTTTCCTGTCACCCTCGGGAGAAAATCTAGAGTCCTCACATAGAATGTATGGTCTGAGCAGCCCTTCCATGCCAACAGTGAATATATTTATGGATAAGGTCTCTATACGAGGGAGACTATGCCCTCACCAGAAGAACTCAAAACCAGCAATGCCAACATTTGCTTGGAAGAAAAATAACCTAGGAACCCATATGAGAACAAGATTGTTTTCTTTTAACTTGTGCCTTAAAGCAAAAAATTAGATTAAGACTAAAGGGGAATGATATTTGAGATGTGCTACTGGCCAACCTTCGACTTACAGACACCATATACATTAACTGTGTGTGTGTGTGTGTGTGTGTGTGTCTAATATCTGTCATTACAGAACTGATGACTACGAGGTTCAATATCTAACGAAGGGGTGAATATGGATGGTTTGATTTTTGTTTCGAGTTTTGCCAACAATGATAGCAACAATGATAGTTACTACCATTAACAGAGTACACACTATGTCACATTTTCCATGTAGTATCTTATTTAATTAGCAAAACGACCTGTAAAATCAGGACTTATTATCTCTATTTTACCCAGGAGAACTGCACCCTAAAACTGACTGCTAACACATTTGAGAAGCTTGCCAAATGTCTCACAATTAGGAAGAGGGAAAGGAGAGATTCAGACTGATCACAAACTCCGCCCTCAGCTACCGCACAACACTCCCTCCCAACCAGTCCAATATTCTACTTCTACAGCCTACTTTCCCCAATTGCTTAAAATATAATCCTGTCATCGCAGAGCTAATCAATGAGAACAATGACTCCCAGATATGATGATAGGTCAGGAAAACACCTTTTAAGTCAAAATGGATTTTATTAAAAAGCAAAACCCTAGAACCCACGGAAGACATGCTGAATCAGGCTGCCTTTAGGCAGGATTCAAGAATCTCTGTTTAAATGCCTCTCCAGCCAATTCTGATGGAATGTACTTGGTACTGGTTTGTTGAGCCATCGCTGGAAACCATGTCGTAGACTCTAAACTTTTGGCCACTGACTGTATCTTTCCCAAAAGATCTGGCACATAATAGCCTCTCAACAAATTGTTGTTGAATTGAATTGCTGAGCCATCAGTCTTTATAGTGATATTTCCCACATCGGAATAATAATGAGCATGATATTTCCTTTACTTTTTAGAAGGGGAAATCCACTCAGCCCCATGAAGTAGCTCAGCCTTTCAAGCTTAGAGGAGGCCGTCAGGCAGCAGTGATGGAATCTCTCTCAGCAGAGTTTTGCATTAAGGAGAAAGGCGACACTCAAGGTAGACATTTCCTTCCTAGGGCAATATGGGCATCTATCATTAAGGTTTATAGGTATTTGTATATGTCATTACTGTTACGGGTTTCTCCTGGGTCCTGGGGAGAATCAAGTTGAATGCCTATAAAAATACAACAAGCTCCTAAGAGAAAGATGCTCTCTAAAGATATAGTATTACTATAAATTTCAACCACTTCCCCTTGCTTGAAAATGCTGTCCTGGTGAGAATGATCACTTATCAGGTGTCGGCTCATTTCCCAAGCTAGTGGGAAACCGACCTAACTCTCAGGCATCCTGAAAATTGAGGAAGGGGGTCTCTGGGGTAAAGGCCAGGGAAAATAGCTAACAAAAAGTGACAATAATCTATTTTTCAAATCTGTATCAGTTACAAGTACAGCCTTACCAATAGTTGGTGTGGTAATAACAAAAACATGGGCTTACAAAAAACTCCATTTTCTGTTCTTAAATAGAATACCATCTTCTTAAAGGAATTTGTTTCATTTGCTGGCTTTCTTACCGCTGCAAGGACCCAACCCACTTTGGCCTGTGACAATGTCAGGGAGCCTGATTCTCCTCCTTGCTCCTCAAGAACTATCAATCATCTCGATCTCTATCAGATTTTCACAGTAGCTAGCTGTTTGCACCAGGACAGTTCCCTTGGAGTTAATCTTTTAAACCCAAAGCCAAAATCCCTTTACTCCTCTCGTATATATGAGAATAAATGTCTCTGAACTGTTCATAATCTTGGAGAAGTGCCACCCTTTGGCCTGGAGATAAATATGGGCTTTGCTAGTTCCTGGTGATTTTATACCCATTTGGGATGTGATGCCTATGTAAAAGCAACATTCTCGGTAGAAATGGATACATTTGTAGATAGACAAAGGGGATACAAATTGTACAGCCATTTTGAAAAGTAATGGTGCACTGTGATTAAAAGACCTGGAAATATTAACAACATATATTTTTTATGGGTTGACCTTATTCAAATATACATATTTGTACAAATATTATAATTGCTATAAAATATTTAAAATGCACAAACATAACACAAATACTTATCATGTAAATGTAAAGAGCAGATGCCAGATATCTGTATATTATTCTACTGGTCACCTTGTCCTATTCTGTGAATTCGATGTCGGCGACTCTCAGACCTCTCTTCCAACTCCTCATTTCCAGGAAACCTGCCTTTTCAACATCTCTTGCACGACTAACAGACATCTCAAAGCTGAACTCTGGATATTACCTGCCAGACCTGTTCTTCCACAGTCTTCCCCATCTCAAATGGAAGCTTCAAAATACATCAAGACCCCAGAGCTACACAGTCATTTTCGTCATCCCTGCTCCTCCAAACCACCATCATGTTGGAGGCCAGAAGAGAGCTCTGACTGGATTGACATATTACGTGGTCACCAGCAAGCTGACAGATCTGAAAGCCTTAGGAATGGATATGACCACCTAGAAAAGGGGTGGGAAAAGAGAAAAGAATAAAACCCAAGAAAAATCTGCAAGGAACCTTAACAGAGCTCAGATATAGAAGGCAGAGGCTTGAGAAGAGTTGGAAAGACAACCCAGGCCCTTGGTTTGTTGGAGGTGAGACTGTATATTAGGTTAACGTGGGAGGCAAAGCTAGGTGTGGTCTGGGAGGGGTTCTGGGGGAGCAGCTGGTCACCCTCCTATGGGTTGTTCCAGAAACTTCCCGTCATTGAAATACTGCTTAGGCCTAGGATCACTGTGAGACAGGACTCGAGCTGCCTCCACAGAAAGCAGTCCAGCCCTATCTATCACCTCAGATTCAACAGGGCCAGGTCATGTGTTTTGTTGGAATAAAAGGAACAAACTTTCATTTGTCAGTCAGGTCCTCACCAGGTGGGGTCCAGTGTCAGAAGGCTGTGAGGAAATCCCGGTCTGTGGTTGCACAGTCTTCTCCATCTTGTCTCAGGGCAGCAACCCCCATTGGCCATCACAGACCCAAGTTCCTATTAGATGGGCCAGGCTGCCACCCGAGGGGCTGTGCCGTTGACAAGGGAGTCCCTGAGAGAACATTGTTGTGAGTGACGTCACAGGTGAGGCTGGGCCAAATTCAGAGCTACTGTCTCCCTAAGCCTTGGTCCTGCAACACCCTGGATTCTCTATGTCTGTACACTAGGAAAGAAAATCTGTCACGTTCATTTTTAAACTCTGGTGGTGCCTGGGTGGCTCAGTTAGTTGGGTGTCCAACTCTGGCTCAGGTCATGATCTAACAGTTCATGGGTTCAAGCCCCGAGGCAGGCTCTGTGCTGACAGCTCAGAGCCTAGAGCCTGCTTCAGATTCTGTGTCTCCTCCTCTCTCTGCCCCCTCCGTTGCTCTCATTCCATCTCTCTCTCTCTCTCTCTCTTAAAAAGAAATAAACATTAAAACAAATTGAAAAACCCTGGAGGAACCCCCGCCCCCGGGCCCCGAAGTCACTGGTGAGTGAAGGAAGGAAGAACACAGAAGAGACCAGGGCCTGAAAGGAACCGAGGGCTGGCCGTCCTAGGAGCAAAAGGGGAACAAAACAGTGCTATACCAGCCCCCAGGGCAGGGAGAGTAGGGACTGTGGGGTAGGACTCTCATTCTGCCCTCCACTGGCACCAGAGATTCCCAGAGGAAATTAATTGGGAAAGGAGTCCTAAGGAAAACCGGATTTCCTCTCATCAAAAGGGTAAAAGCCTCTGAGGTCCATTTAGACTTGAAATATTCTTAGAGATGTAAGTTCTGGGATATTTACTTCCTAGATTGTCTTTAATAAGCACAAACTGCTTTTATTATTTTTAAATCAACAAAAAGAGAACTGAAAAGGAAATGACCATGGTTTTTGCACTTCCAATTTTTCTCTATATTTCTAAGAGATTTACTTACAGTCATATCACAAATCTCATGTATGGTAGTTGGCAAATATCCCATTTCATTGACCAAAAAATGGAGTGCTGGAGAGATTAATGAACGTTCTAAAGGTCAAAATTCTAAACACTAAATCCTGCGGGTAATTTTTCCCTAAGCACAAATTCCCTATTTCAACATGTTCAAGCAATTGCCAAATTATAATTTCTGCTTTTGTCCCAGATTTCAAATTGGTCAGGGCTGTACTGGATGATTTCAGACTAATTATTCAGAGATTTAAAATGGCATCTGGCTTTATTTCCCTTAAAATACAGTTGACTATGATTGTTTTCCTTTCTCCTGCCTGAGGCTTCTCAGAATCTCATGTTCGGTTGTTTCATTTCTTGAGGACATGCATCAGATGGAATTTCTCTTTTCCTAAATGCCTTGAGTGGGAACATTCTTCTTTGTCAACAAATGCTTTAGGGGTATTAAAGTATTTAAATACTTTAAATATATGTGTGGAAGATCACTGATGTGTTATTGAACCCCTCGCTCAAGTTTAAAGAGCATACTGTTCTGACAGGAAGTTTGCAAATTTCTATTTCACATCGTGTGAAAAATTCAAAGATGACTTGAATTGTAAAATCTTGTAACATTTTACTTACATAAAAGTTCTCTCTCTTATCTTTAGTTGAATATTTTCTCTCAGAGATATTGTATGTTTTAAAATACTGTTTAGAGTGTATGAACATCTATTACATTAAAAAAAGACATAGTTTCTGAAATATCATAGCAACTGCTTCCTTTCTTACAAAGTATAATAAATGATTAGTTGTGATATGTTTAAAATACATTTTATAACATGGATGTTATATTTGATAACAAATCAAATTTTTAAACAAAATGCTGATGCCATTGGGGGCTCATTTATCTAAATAACATCTATCCATTTTGCTTAAATTTCATGTTTGAATGAAATTTCATTAGTAAATACCATTAAATATTATTAAAATATCAATGTCTTTGTTGTTCATTGACTTAATCTATTTTCCTTCCAAGTCTGATACAGCGAGTGGGGTCAGGCAGGGAGAAAAAAAAATCATAAACTAATAGGTAGAAAAAAAAACAAATCATAAACTAACAGTACACACTAAACTGCCACTGCATAGTTTATAGTAATAAAAACAGAGGACAAAATATAATTTTACAAATGTTTCTTTTTTTCTCCATCTTTCTTTTTTTGAAGGTAAGCCCACCAAGTGCCAGTAATTACTCTCGTAGGAAGAATCAGAGAAACAAGATTGCGCTATTAAGAGCCAAGAAGCAAGAAATGTGTTTTAGAAAACATTTAAATGAATGTGATTTCCTACTGAGTTATGGTTTTGCCAGGTAAATGACTCTTTTGACCAATTCTCAAATGGAAGTCTGAAACGAGTAAACATTATTGCTTAAGCTTCTGGCTTAGGAAAAACACACATATAATCTCATGTCTGCTATCATTCCACATTGAATTCATGTACAAAGGGTCGTCACTTAATTAGTCTGGGGGAGAGGCCAAAGAAGGAAGCTGGCATGGATGAGCATGTAGATAATAACTTGCTAGGAGAGGAAAGGAATCAATTCAGAAAGGTCTGCTTTGTTATTTCATAGTGAGAGAGGCCAATGAAGCTCAGAGAGCAGATTTGCCAAAAAAACAAAGAATCATAGTCTAATAAGCTTCTAAAGTTGAAAGAAGACTTGGAGGCCATTTAATTCAGTAATCTCCCATTTCGGCAGAAAGAAATTTCAAGTCTGGAGAAGTGACGTGGCTTGCTGCAGATTAGACAGCTGGTAAGTGAGAAAGCCAGGCTTTGTACCAAGATAGTCTGCTCTCCACGAAGAATTCTTCCTACTATTCCCAACTTCATACTCCCATCCACCTCTTTTTAAGGTGGATCCACATGATAATGGAGTCTACCTGGGGTTTAGTTTGTTTTGCCTTAACCTGGGAATGAATGCAGACATTTGGGAAAGACGGGGAAGACTGTTATGGCGCACAGTGACTAAAACTTTGGTTTAATCAGAAATAAGTTTGAAGATGCTACGTACCTTACAACCAGATGAAGCTGATGTGGGTAGGGAGGGCGGGGGAGCAGGAGTTGGACACTCATACAGAAACAAAGTAGAGACTTGAATATCAGGAAGTGATGGTTCTTTGTCAGGACAGTCTAAAAGAAGGTCTAAGACAATAGCTTTGCATGTCAGGTGCATCTACATGAGGGCTAAAGTTCATGGAGGGGGAAAACGTGGGTTTCATCAACAAGGTTCACTAATCTCTGTCATGTGGCCATGTGGGGACTTCCCCAGCACATTTCCCTAGGAAGTTTCCTACTTCTGCTGGGTCGTAAAAGTACCCTGTGTTCTGAACAGGGCTTTCCACTGTGGTCCAATACTTTTGCTTCACTATCAGAAAGCAACGGCTGGTGCATTCAGACCACCAAGAGAAAATAAGTAAGTTTAATTTACAGAACTGTCTGGACATGTAAGGCATTTTTTTCTCCTATCCTCAAGCAACCTACTTAAATGTGTAACTTTTCTTATGTTCTAAGTTCATTAAACCAGCAACGCTTTTAAAAATTCTGGCCAATTAATAATGAATTTCTGTCATGTAGTTGATTCCAGTTAATCAATGAGGTCACCAGAAACATTGAATCCCACGTTGTTCATTAAAATTGTCCCCATTCTAAGCCACTGATGGTTTCTAAAAATGTCAGATGGACAGCAATTAGGATAACGATCACTAATGGCGACATAACCCCCTGTGTCTTGGCCACACTTTCACCCTCGAGGTCGAAGTTCAATTACATCCATTAAAGCTCACAAATTCAATGAGAGGCATGGGGCTTAACTTTGTCACATAAATGGTATCCAGTTCAAATCAGCTGATGTGGCTTTCTGGCCCCATGTGTTTTCCCAGCTTCTAGAACAGAGAATTCTACTTGGAGTGGTGCTTAAATTGTTGGTGCCAATGCCTCTGATTCATTGTGTTCTTTCTGAACTGTAACTCATTACCAACTGTGTTATTCCAAGTTATGGGAAAAGAAGACTCGGTAATTAATTTTGTTGGTGACACTGAAAAAGTCTTTTACATAATCTTGCACGCTTACGGTGCCAGTTTAATACAATTCCATGATCCCTTATACACAATTGTAAAATACAGAAACTCTAAAGATCAAATTAAAAAAAACTACTGGCATATTTATTTAGTGGCAAAACTTACTTGTACTGATTTATCTCCTTATAATGTGAATATCTATGGCTTTCATTATAAAAATCAATGCGTTTGATTAGGGGGAGCCCTGGACCCTACTGAAGGGCATTATATAATATCATATATGTGTGTATGCACTGTACTAGCCTTGTAACATCTGAAAAGAAAAATCTGAATTCCAAGACAGAACTGCCCAAATTAGTTTTAGATAAGGGATTTTGAAACAGAAAAAGTAAAAAGTTCAGGTATTTTCTAAGCCTATAGAAAGTGATTTTGAAAACTGGGTCTGTTTGTTTTTGATATTTTAAAATTTTTGTTTTAATGTCTATTTATTTATTTATTAATGTTTTTTTATTTGTATTTGAGAGAGAGAGAGACAGAGTATGGGCGGGGGAGGGGCAGAGAGAGAGGGAGACACAGAATCTGAAGCAGGCTCCAGGCTCTGAGCTGTCAGCACAGAGCCTGCCACAGGGCTCGAAATCACAAACCACGAGATCATGACCTAAGCTGAAGTCAGATGTTTAACTGACTGAGCCACCCAGGCGTCCCTGAAAAGTGGCTCTGTTTCAACAAGCAAATTTTAATGCGCAGCCTATACATTCGGACTCTTTATCCCCTAGTAGATTTTGGTTGGGTTTGTATTTCATGTTATTTTTATGTTTTATTTTCTTACTTTACTTTTTGTGTTACGTTATTTTATTTTTCAGTTTGTGTGTTCATGACAAAGAGCAGATTGAGAACGCTAGAAGTCTCACACAACAAGTCCATGGTGGGGATGGGCCCTGCAGCCTTCCTGATGCTGTTAGGGGAGCACCTCATGGCTGTTTTCCTGGCTACTTCTTGTGATGAGAGACACATTTATCCAAATAACATTCAATATTGGGCCTCTTAGCCAAGACCTTGGACAAAGGACCTAATTGTAAAAAGAAATGCTGTTTATTTGACCCATGGCTATTGCACACCCCAACACCTTGTTCCTCATTCATTTCCACTGCAATCACAGAACTACGCATGAGTTTTACTCACTCTTAAAAATAACCCTTGAAAATAAGTGGGGTGGAAATAGGTATCTTTCAAGGTATGTTCTAACAACGATGCCTTTTTTTGCTTTCAATGTATTGCTCTATTTTTCACAGTTTGGATTGGAACCAGCGCCCTATTTAAAATCAGCCTATTAGTTTTTAGTTGCCTTTCACAAGGACAGTGGTTTTATTTTTGTGAAAGCTGGTACCAAATTATATATGTAAGGTTTCTGGACAAAGAATATTAAGTAGTTCTGATCCCTTATTGATTCTGATACTGAATTCCACAGGGGAAAGAGAATATGAACACAACCATAACATCAAAAGACCCTGTTTTGGCCAGAAAAAAGTTTCTAAAATATTCATTATGTACATGGTTTTCTGTTCAGGAAGCTCATCTTCGATGTGTAACTTCCAGTTAGAAAAAGGGAGAGAATGAGATGGAGTTTTGTGGTCTGGGAATACTCAACTCAACTTTTATTCAATAAGACACGAGGACCTTGGAGTATGAAATCCAACTGCACTGGCTTTTATTGTCCTCATTGAAAACAGAAAAGAAAGCAGATTTTTGGACTTGGTATGTTTTCGGGTCATAGACTGGAAATCAATTAACGTCGACACTGACGGGAAAGCAAGTGGCAGAGAGGCAACCCGCATCTATTCATCTGGGTGCATTTTTTAAGTGCATCTCATTTAAAAGAAGACTCTTTAGAAGTCCACGAGCAGTGATTATTTCCAGTGTACAGTCATGAGCTTTCAATAAATGGCTGGTTCTTCGGAACTCGGTGGAAACCTCAGTGAGGAGAAAAGCAGAAGCCACGAAGCCACAGGGATGTCACAACTCCTACAAATTAGTGCGACTTCAGAAAAACAACCACCAACCTTTAAACAGCTTAAGTGAAATGTCAAGTAAATCAAGTATACCTACCATACGCTAAGCCTGGGTTATGTAAACGTTAGCAAATAACTATGTATTATCACCATGAAGAAAACATGTTGCACTTGACAGCAGCTGGGAAAATTATGAAAGTAAGCACCTATCTGAACCAGACCTAGAAAACAATTTGGCAATACAGGAGAGAATTTCATAATCTCCTTTTCAACCTCACAAAATGTTTAGGAGTATTTCTAGTAATCCTTTAGCAATAATTGTGTTCTTTTAACCCAAGGTGAGGAGTTGGCATGAATCACATGAAAAGGCAACTAGCTAGTCAGCCTGGTAAATATATTGTCTGCCTGAAGATACTTGTGAAATGCTCCACATGCCTAGGTTTGAGAGTCATAGGTACACCGATGCTCCCATCTATCTATTCATTTTTCATGTAATTTTCTTTTTACATATTCAAGCAAAGTGCTTTTTCACCACTTTTCTTAGAAGGATATTAACTTAAAAGGACTATAGAATGCAGGCTATCCAAGTTGGCATGAGGCACTTTACTCATTCTTAACTAGACTATAGTATTATAATTAAAGTCAGAAATGTACATGCAAAATAACACAGGTAAACGGTAAAATAATTATCCCTCCCATCACACATTGTCCCATAAACTACTATTTAAAGCTTCTTAAGCATATTTTTCTGGAACTTTCTACATAGCTTATTGTGCACAGTTTCCTTTTTTACTCTTAATGTCTCAGAAAGCATCCTGTGTCAGTATTTCAGTACCTAGTGGGGTGACTCATTTAAAAAATGGTTGCAGTGTCATCCATTATATGACTATTACATGATTTATCCAATCATTTTGCAATTAGTGGGCATTTTAGACTATTTTTAGACTCTTATTATTAATGACAATGGACACATATCTTTCATACATGTGTTAGGCATAGCTATAGGATAGATTCCTAGAAATAGAATTGTCAGGTTAAATAGTATCCAAATTTAAAATTCTGAAGGATATCTCTAAAGTATGCCTCAAAGATATAGTACCAATGTACATTTTTATTAACATTGTTTGGAATGGTTAATTTCCCCACACTCACCAACAATATATACTACAATTTATTTTGGCCAATATAAAACTGAAAATTCTATTTCACAGTTTTAAATTTTAATATTAAATTAGGAGTGAAATTGAGCATCTATTCATATTTCCTAAGATTTTTGTATTTTCTTTTTTTGTATTGTCTTTGTGTTTTTCCCCTTTTCTTCTGTTTTTAATTGATTTAGATATGATAAATTTAAACCTAAACACAATCATGTATGTTGTAAGTATTTTTTTCTTTTCTCTTTGAAATCTGGGTATATTGGCCCTAAGGAATGTTTAGGTAGTTGGGGCACCTGGGTGGCTCAGATTTAGATATGATAAATTTAAACCTAAACACAATCATGTATGTTGTAAGTATTTTTTTCTTTTCTCTTTGAAATCCGGGTATATTGGCCCTAAGGAATGTTTAGGTAGTTGGGGCACCTGGGTGGCTCAGTCAGTTGAGCGTCCCACTTCATCCCAGTTCATGATCTCGAGGTTTATGAGTTCAAGCCCCACATCAGGCTCTGGACTGACAGCTCAGAGCCTTGAGCCTGCTTCGGATTCTGTGTCTCCCTCTCTTTCTGTGTCTCCCTCCTTCTCCAGCTCGTGCTCCCTCTCACTCGCTCTCAAAAATAAATAGAAACATTTTTAAAAATTTAAAAAAAGAAATGTTTAGGTACTAAAATTTATCAACTTCCCCCCTGGATCAGTATCTAATTGCTTTTACTCAACATACAGAGTAATTTTTGCAGAGAAATAAATGGCTATGTTATCTTAAGTAATTAAAAGCATAGAACAAATTTTTATTTACCATTCTTTTAGGAATAAATACATTTTAAAGGTTTTTATTTAGAAATATTGGATTGTAAATATTTTCATCTACATATGTAAGCAGACCCTGGTTCTTATTTTTGAGAGTATTAATATAAACTTCTGACATGGAAAAGTTGTTTCTACCGGTTTCCTTCTAGATTGAAAAATGGCAGTCACCTTAAGAATACCCCTGGTACATTGAGGAGATTAAGTAACACAGAGGTTTATTTTCAATCTAAGAGCCCCATAGACTCCAGTTTGCCCAACTATGGGAATCTGGTGGAATCAATAGGGCTGCAATATATGAGGTCACAAGGTGGCCTCTCTCATACCTCATTTCAAGGCCTAACTTGCTCTTTGCATCTTAACAAATTGCCTTACAGCTTTCTGCTCACCTCTGACAACTTGACAGAACTGGATCCCTGGAGGTTCGTGGTTTTGCCTCTGATACTTAGGCAAACCCCCAGCCTGTGCTGGAATTCAACTTCTAATAAGTAACTAAGTAGAAAACATGAAATTGTAAAACAATGATATGAGGAGATTCCGACACAAGAAGAAAACATATGTTGAACCAATGAAATGGCAAAGCCAGTTATAGCTGACAAAATTAGTAGTAAAAAAAAAAACAACTTTTTTTAAAGTTGACTTATTTATTTTGAGAGAGAGAGAGAGAGAGAGCGTGCACAGGAAGGGACAGAGAAAAAGGGAGAGAGAGAATCCCAAGCAGTATGACAGCATCCAGCCTAATGCAGGGCTCGATCTCATGATTTGGGGTTCCATCTCAGGAGCTCCATCTCAGCTCCATGAGACCATGACATGAGCTGAAATCAAGAGTCATGACATATAACCGACTGAGCCACCCAGGTGCCCCAAAACATAGCAACTTAAAATAAATTTTTAATGTTTAGTTATTTTTGAGAGAGAAAAAGACTGAGCATGAGCAGAGGAGGGGCAGAGAGAGAGAGAGAGAGAGGGAGACACAGAATCCAAAGCAGGCTCCAGGCTTCGAGCTGTCAGCACAGAGCCTGACATGGGGCTCAAACTCATGAATTGTAAGATCATGACTTGAGCCGAAGTCAGATGTTTAACCGACTGAGTCACCCAGATGCCTCAGCAACTATTTTTTAAGCTTATTTATTTATTTAGAGAGAGACAGAGAGAGTGTGAGTCGAGGAGGGGCAGAGAAAGAGAGAGAATCTCAGACTGGCTTCGCACTGTCAGCATAGAGCCCAATGCAGGGCTCGAACTCACGAACCCTGAGATCATGACCTGAGCCAAAATCAAGAGCCAGACACTTAACCGAGCCGTCCAGGTGCCCCAAAACAAAACAACATTTTTAAAAATGTTTATTTATTTTTGAGAGAGAGAGAGCACTAGCTGGGGAGGGGCAGAGAGAGAGAGAGAGGGAGACACAGACTCCAAAGCAGGCTCCAGGCTCCGAGCTGTCAGCACAGAGCCTTATGTGGAGCTCAAACCAAGGAACTCTGAGATGGTGACCTGAGCCAAAGTCAGACGCTTAGCCAACTGAGCCACCCAGGTGCCCCAGTAGATAGCAACTTTTGATTGCCATTTGGAGAAAATGTCTATGGATTTATGACTGTGATTACACCTATCTCACGACCGCTCACCAAAATCGATGTACATTCCTGTTCCCTGAGTTGCCTTTTCTCCATAAATGTTTGCCTTTTAAAATTAAAACCTCCCCAAACATTAAAAAGTAAACTTCCATTGTCTAATTTTTTCTCTAAACTCATAGTACCTTTACATTCAGTATTATTCTGATTTGCACCAGACAATTCTCTGCTTATATTACATACAGATGCTACTTCACCTCCAACGATGACTTTATCTCCCCATTGTGCCTAGTACACTCCTGGATAAACAGATCTCAGTATCATTGATTAGTTGCACTTCAACTAAATACACATTCACATGACTAGGATCTTGAGAACCATCCTCTCAACAAAAGCTTTTAAAGGTTTATCAGGGTGACAGGACAAAAATATGACACACGTTCAGAAAATTAAACAGCCTCATCTTCAGGTCTAAAGAAATCTGTTACCAGGGTTTCCTGGTCCTGGAAAGGTAAACTGCAAGTAAGTGTTCGTGGCATTTCTAAGCACCATGTGGGATAAACCTCTGTACAAATTACCGTCTATAGGCACAACAGGGAAGCAGAAGCAGGAAGATTCATTTTCCTCTATTTGACTAGTTCAAATGAGTTTCTCTGCACAAAGCAATATATGTGGGTCTCCAGCAGAAATGAAAAAAATGTGAACACTACCACCTTCATCACAGTTCAAAGGAGAGATTAGAAGCTGTATCCTGCTATGTGCGTGTGTGTGTGTGTATATATATATATATATATATATATATATGCTTATATGTACCCTCACACGCACACGCATGTGTGTACCACAATCCAGACAAATAACTCCATTTAGGTCCTCCAAGCTCTGGACTAAGCTAGTCATTCTTGTAGATTTTTGCTGCAAACGTATAAAACTCTCTCTAGCTGAGGCTAAATTTGCCTCCCTGTTGTGGACCTTCTTGGTGTCATTGCCTTAATCTGCAGTCTAGATGGATTTTCTCGATATCTGGACTTCTGTGTACCTGATGATTCAACTCTCTAGGGACCAGACTCCTTATTTGTGTTACTGAGCTCTTATTACTTCTGTTCAATTCTGTTCTTCAGATTATGAGGAGATCCTGGTCCAGGTACCTGTCTGTGCCTAGAATGTAGCCATCAGCTCTCACAATGAGGAGATTAAGAGCAAGGGCCCCAAAATCACTGTCTGGGCTCAGACCTCTGACCAGCAGGGAGACCCTGGACAGAGTGCTTTATCTCTGAGCCTCAGATTCCTAATCCACCAAATGGGGGTAACCTGAGTGAAGATTAAATGTGATAATCCATTTAATATCCTTAACAATATTGCCTGGCACATAGTGATTCCCCTGTAACTGTAGATACTATTTATTTCACTCCTTCAGTGTGCAGACGCGCGTGAAAGCTCAGTGACATGGCATGGTCCTGGTGAATCCCATCAGGGAACAGGTGGGCAGTAGAAGGCACATGGAACCAATTTCTAGTCGAAAAAGGCTAAGACCACAGTCACAACAACCACAGGAGAATCGTAAGGTGAATTTTTTTTAAGTTCATTTATTTATTTTGGGGGATGGGCAGAGAGAGAGGGAGAGAGAAATCCCAAGTAGGTTCTGTGCTGACAGTGCAGAGCCCAGCGTGGCGCTTGAACCCACGAACCACGAGATCATGACCTGAGCTAAAACCAAGAGTCAGATGCCTAATGGACTGAGCCACTCAGGTGCCCCAAGGTGAGTATTTTTTTAACCAAGAATTGGAGAAGTTAACAGGGTAAGAGGCTTCCTTCAGAGACTGTCATTAAGGTAGACTAAAAAAGAGTTAGAAATGCTGGCAGCTGTTTGGGAATCAAGGGTTAATATATTTTCAGAAGGTAGAATAAGGACTGAGAATATCTGAAGAGAGTTGCTACAATGTCATCAGAAAACTATTGAAGGAAACCATCAAGCATAAGGTTCATGGGGCAAGTAGTGCTTAAGCCTAGAACAGGGGTGGGCAAATTTGTTCTGAAAAAAGAAAGCCAGATAGGAAATATTTTCAGCTTTGTGGGACATACAGCCTACATTCCAATTACTTAATTGCCATCATTACGCGAAAGCAGCCATGGATGGTACGCAAGCAAATAGGCAGGACTATGTTCCATAAAATTTATTTACAAAAATCAGCAGCCACCACATTTGACTGACTGGCAATAATTTGCTGACTCCTCTTCTGGAACACCAATAACAGAAATCATCATGATAATCATTTTTAATAATTAAATCTTGACTATGTACCAAACGCTGTGCAAAACTCTTTTTAACTTATTTTCTTATAACACTACGAGGTCTATACCCTTATTACCCCTATAAGGTAATGGGCTTAGAGAGTTACTTATCTTCTTTTCTCGTAACACTACACAGTCACATAGGTAATCAACGTTGGCCAGAATTTATGCCCAGGCAGTTTGGCTCCAGAGATTGAATGCTCTTAATCACTGGGTCACTTTGCCTCTTGAGTGGGAGTGGGGTGGGATGGGGCAGAGGCTATTTTAATTACCTATTCATCTCCATCTGATCCTAAAGGACCACCATCCTAACAGTGGTGGAGCAAGGTTTTTCTGGCTCCTGACTTACCTTTTATGAAAAGTGTCCACTTTGGTTATTTCGTGTGGCTCAAATACAATTAACTCTTTAAAATGGCCCCCAATTCCCTGAAGGATCTGGACCCAGCCTAGCAAGCCAGTTTTGTACCAAGCTCTCCCTTTTTTTCTGCATTCCAATTCATCTATCTTCGTTTTTTTCCCTGGAATATTCCATTCTGCTTACTGCCTTAGGCATTTGAATATGATATTTCCTCTGCCAGGATTATTCATCCCTTCTTCTTCTTTTGGTTGGCTTCTCTCTATCAAATCTTAGTTTAATCGTCCTAACTTAACAGAAGACTTCTCTGATCCTGTATCCTTATAGCAGCATGTGACTTTTTTCATAGGACACTGCAGCTTATAATTTTATATTCACCTATGTGATCACTTGACTAACATATATTTTTCCTACACTAAAACAGAGTTTCTCAACCTCAGCACTATGGACATTTCAGGCTGGACAATTTCACATGTCTGTGCATGTGTGTGCGCACACGTGGACACAAAGCCTGTGCATTATATGGTGTTTAGCAACATTCGTGGCCTCTGCCCACAAAAAGTCAGTGACATCCCTCCCCTCAGTCATGACAATTAAAAAAAATGTCATCAAATATTGCCAGATGACCTTGGAGGAAGCAAAATCTCCTCTCGTTGAGAACCACTGTCTAAACTGAAAGCTCAAGGAAGAAAGGGGCTATACTGATTATCTCCCACTTGCCTCCCACCATATCCCTGTCTTTTTTTTTTTTAATGTTTATTTATTTTTGAGAGAGAGAGAGAATGAGAGTGGGGTGAGAGGCAGGGAGAGAGAGGGAGACACAGAAGCTGAAGCAGGCTCCAGGCTCTGAGCTGTCAGCACAGAAGCGAGGCTTGAACTCACAAACTGTGAGATCATGACCTGAGCTAAAGTCAGATGTGTAACCAACTGAGCCACCCAGGTGCCCCACCTGTATCCCCGACTACCCTGAAGTTTTCTCTCTGCCCAGAGAGCCTGACCCATACAGACCATATTAGAGGCTCCTTTGTCTTCTCACTGCCAGTTGGATATGGCCAATGGAAGGCCTTCTCAGGAGACAGAAGGACAAGAAGGAAGTGAGATGGAGGACTTCTCTTATGCATTCTAAGTCATCCCTTGTACCCATTGCCAGTGTTTCTATCAAATAGCCCTCTCAAGGCAGCCACTCCCTCCACTTGAGGTGGTAATGGTTTTTCAGAGTCCAGCACTGTCCCTTGTTGGTTCCCTTAGGTCTTGCCCAAACCTATGTAAATAATTCACTTAGTACGCTTTCTTCAAATTTTGCTGAGACTCTGCTACAAAGATTATGTGTATATTTCTCACCATTGAATATGCAGTGCTGGTGGCAACGGGCTCCCAGTAAAAATGTGTCACATGAATAAATGTGGTGACATCTATTTGTCTTCCTTTCTCTGACCTTTTGCCTTTGTCTTCCTCAATGCTTTACTGGACCCCAAACTCAAGAGTCTTCGCCTGGTTTGATACATGAGTTCCAGCTCAACTGAGGGCTTCTGAGACACACTCAGAAATATTACACTTGACCCCATCCCTATCTCTAATTCCTGCTGTGTCTGCTTGCATAACACATGACCTCTTTTTCTTTTTCTTTCTTTTTGTTTTTAGGTTTGGAATTTTTTGTTCAGTTTTTCTCTTCAACTAGCCTAATACAAACCATGTTAAACAAACTGTCTTCAGGTAAGGTTTGTCTTGAACTAATAATATCTAATATTTTATCTATAAATTAATAATAAAATACTTGCTTTCAGAAGTGACTATTTTTTTCAGAAATTATGAAGATAGAGCCATTCATAACTCCTGCTCCATTTCAGAGGACTACTAGTTCAACAGATATTGTGACAATATTATTTGATCTGAAATATTTCCAATGTAAGCAACACTTCACACGTATTCCACAAACCCAGCTGTCCATCTCTGGAATAAATAACATTTATTTTTGGAAAAAAGCAAATACAGACAAGAAGCTAAGTAATTAAGAATTTATTATAAGGGCTCAGATCTTCTCCAAGACAAACTCTCAATTCTCAACCCTTATTTGTACCCTGTAGAGTCACAAATTCTGATCAGAACCTTCGACTCTCCCTCTTTTGGTGAATCAACAAAAGATAAGCCCTAACAACATTTTACTGAAGAGGAAATACAGTTTTTCTATGTTAGAATAAGAGGCTATTTAATTTTCTCTTCATTTTGAATGCCTGAAAAATAACTGTTATTTAAGTCTATCAATATATTTCAAACAAGCCTTAACTTTGCTGCATATTCACAGATCTTACAATTACAATCTTTTTGGTTTCTGTAGCCTTTTTAGGAAATGTGGAACAATGAAAATAAGAAAGACAAGCACTCCTAGATATCCCACAGGGAAGGGAGAGGAAGCTGCCAGTTCCCTGGAAGTCAAGTCTACACAATCCCTGATTTTTCTTGGAAAGAGACTTGTTTGTGCCCATCTTTATTTCCTTGTTTCCTACTCTCTCTTATACCACAAAACAAGAGGTCATTCCAGGGTAATATCCACAGGTAAATGTTATTGATGTACAGTTAAGTGTACAAATTAGAAATCATATAAAAATTAACATCAATAATGACATAAACAAATTGTAATGTGGAAAAAAGAAAACAGTTGTAACATTAGCAGAGAAGTTTTGTGGAACTTATCTTTCATTAAACGATTTAGTATTTTAACAATAAATCAAAGGGAAGAGCCTGTCTTCTGGAGATTTTAAATTCCTCATGGATAAGACGATTGCTTGATTTTGAGCCGTAAGCCTGCCTTAAGCCACTTTTTGTGAATGGCCCAAAAACCATTTTGTGAATGATGAAGTAAAGAGAGAGTAGAGTCATTGGACCCATCAGAAACAAAAATGCCTTCAGATTACATGAACAGAGACAATAACTCTTCCTTTGGATTATGGGATCTTTTGGGGTGTTCTACGTGATAACTCAATAACCAACAAACAATTTTGAAATGAAGACATTAACTTTCTTAAAAGCAATGTTTTCTCAAATTTCCGATTAATGTTTTATACAGAATTTGTTGCAATATGTATAAAAGGGAAATCTCTAAACAAACAAACAAACAAAAACAATGTTTTTGACTGGCTTCAATAAGTGAAAGGGATGAATTAACTGAGATATTTCTTAAAGCCGCCAGCAGCAGCAGCATGATTAAACAAAAGAGCCTCCCTAAAGAGATTAATTAATTAATTTTTATGTTTATTTATTATTGAGACAGAGAGAAACAGAGCATGAGCGGGGGAGGGGCAGAGAGAGAGGGAGACACAGAATCCGAAGCAGCCTCCAGGCTCCGAGCTGTCAGCACAAAACTCGAACCCACAAACGGTGAGATCATGACCTGAGCTGAAATTGGATGCTTAACCGACTGAGCCACCCAGGCGCCTCTAATTAATTTGGATAAAATGTTGGCTAAAGGTTCAAATCCTCTCCTCGTGCAATACAGACAAATGTCTGAAGAAGAGGAAGAGTTCTTTTTGGGACATACCTTGAAGTGAATCCAAGGTTTCTCCTTTCTTTCTGAGGCAGTAAACGTAGTTCCATGTTTGAAGAAACAGTGGAATGCATGATTTCCTTTATTTCGAAGTATTTTATTACACAATTTTCAAATGTACAGCAAAGTTAAAAATTTTTACAGTGACTGTCCATATACCTACCACCTAGATTCTGTCATTAACTTTTTAGTATACTTACTTTATGACATATCTGTCTGTCCAGCCGTGCCTCGATCAATCCATCAAGCTATCTTAGAGTTTCATACAATGCAAACGTCAGCACGCATGTCTTTAATAAGAGTTTAATTTTTAATAGTTTTCTTCCTTTTGAGATAAAATTTACACATAATGGGGGGTGCCAGGGTGGCTCAGTTGGTTAAGCATCCGGCTTCAGCTCAGGTCATGATCTCACAGCTCGTGGGTTGGAGCCCCGCGTCAGGCCCTGTGCTGACAGCTCAGAGCCTGGAGCCTGCTTTTGATTCTGTGTCTCCTTCTCTCTCTGCCCCTCTCCCACTCACATTCTGTCTCTCTCTCTCTCTCTCTCTCAAAAAAATAAACGTAAAAAATTTTTAAAAAAATTTACACATAATGAAATGCAGTGATATTAAGTGTCTAATCACTGAGTTTTGACAAATGCATACATTGTAGTATTTTAAACCCCTATTAGAGTATGAAACATCACATCACTCCAGAAAGCTTTCTTACACTCTCTCTAATCCATACTCACCCTGTCTATATTCAAGACCAATATTGTTTTGATTTTTTCTCACCATAGATTATTGCCTTTTCTAGAAATTCTATTGTTTTGTTTTTTTCTAAAAATGTGCATTAATTGAATAATAGACTAGACACACTGCTCTGTATGATCTCTTACACTCAGCACAATGGTTTTAGAAAATGACCATGTAGTCGCATGTAACAATATCTTCCCCTTTTTATTTTTGAGTAGTATATTCCATTATAAGAATACATCAGTTTATATATCCATCTTTCTATTGACCAACAACTCAGCCATTTCCAATTTGGGGCTGTAATGAATAATACTGCTATGAACATTCATGTATAACTTATTTTGTGGATGTCTGTTTTCATTCGTTGGGTAAAAAAAGAAATCTCTTGGGTAAGATGTTAAATTTTATAGGAAACTGATAGATATATTTTCACATTGATTCTTCCATCCTATATTCCCACCAATAATTCATGCAAGTTCCATTTGTTCCATATCCTCACTGACATTTGGGGTTGCCAATCTTTTTGGCTTACAATTATACATCTGTATATGAAAAGCTTAATTTAGACCTTTACCTGACACCACATAACAACTGACTCAAAACAGATCACAGACTTCAATTTACAGCTAAAACTATAAAACTTGTAGAAAAAAAAAATAGAAGAATAACTTTGTGACCTTGTGGTAAGCAACGATTTCTTAGATATAACACCAAAGACATGATCCATAAAAGGAAAAAATAATAAATTGGACATGATTAAAGTAAAAATCTTTTATGCTTCAACAGATATCATTAGGTAAATGAATGAATAAGTCCAAGATTTGGAGAAAATGTTTACAAATAATGTATCTGATAAAGGACTGGTATCCAGAATATATAAGGAACACTAAGGACTCTTACTATTGTAAGAAGGCCAGTAGATCAATTTAAAAATTGGTAATGGACTTGAATAAATATTGCTCCAAAGAAGACCTACAAATGGCAGACAAGCACATGAAAAGATGCTCAATGCCATCAGTCATGAAAAAAATGCATGTCAAACCATGAGATACCATTTCACATCCCCTGGAAGGCTACTGTCAAAAGACAGGTGATGACAATAATTGTGAAGGATGTGGAACAAATGGAACAGTGCTTGTAGGAATGCAAAATGGGGGAACCACTTCAGAAAACAGTTTGACATCTTCTTAAAATGTTAAACATAATTATACCATACAACCCAGCAATTCTGGTCCTAGGAATGAAGTCTATATGTGTACATAGACTTGTACATAAATTTTCATATTAGAAATAGCCAGAATGTGGAAAGACCCAAAATCCATTAACTGGTGAATAAACAATGTAAGGTGTGTTCATATTATGGAATCGTATTCAGCAAACTGCTCAGCACATAGGTACGACATAGATGAACCGCAAAAGCAGTATGTTGAGGAATAGAAGCTAAGGACAAAAGGCCATGTATGTATAATTCCATTTATATCAAATGGCCAGAAAAAGCACATGTATAGAGACAGAAAGTAGATTAGCAATTCCCTAGAACTGGGGCAGCGGGGGGGAGGGAGGAGACCAGGGATGGGGGGAGGAATAAATATGACTACAAATTGGCATGAAGAATATTTTCGAGGTGACAAAAATATTCCAAAATTGGATTTTGATGATGGCTGGAAAATTCTGTAAGTTTACCAAAAATTATTGAAGTTTATACTTAAAATGAGTGAATTATATGGTATGTAAATTATACTTCAATAAAGCTGTTTAAAAAAATGTTTCCACAAAGAAAACTGCAGGCAGATGGCTTCCCTGTGAATTCTACCAAAAATTTGAGAAAGAAATATCACCAAATATGACAAAAACTCTTACAAAGAATAGAAATGTAGGAAATGTTTCTCTGATAATTTTTTGTAGACTAGCAGGATTTTATACGAAACCAGAAAGTGACAAAACAAGAGGGGAAAATTACAGGACAGGTGTTGGGTGTGTGAGAAAAAACAGATACAAAATTCCTAAACCAAGAATTGGCAAATTGACTCCAACATTATGTATAAATAATAATACATCACAATCTAGATAGATTTAAGTTGAGCAATAACTGAAAATCGTTCCATATTTCTGAGGCTGCAAAAGAAAATAAGAATAAAATTTAATATTTCTTTCATGATAAAGGAAGAAAGACCTGTTAGCAAAGTAGTAATAGAAGAAAGTTAACTTTATCCACTAAAGTCTATCTATAAATACATTATAGCAAGCATGTTACTTAGCAGTGAAATTTTGAAAGCTAAGCACCTGAGATTAGGAATTAGATGGGGAAGTCTGTTATTGCCATTTCTATAAATGCTGCTCTAGAGATTGTTGCTGATGATATTAAGCAAGAATAGAAATAAAGATGGAGCTAAAGGTACAAATGAAGATTGGAAAGCTATCATTATTTACAAATGCTTGCATATGTAGAAAACCTCAAGAATGTAGAGTTAAAGAATTAGAATTAATTTATGAATTTAGCAAGAACACTGGATAAAAATCAGTTTTATAACAATCATCAATTATATTTCTGTATGCTGGTAACAGAAGATGAATTGTGAAACAAAGATGCTGTTTAGAATAGCAAAGAGTATAAGGTACCATGTGGAACGGTAAGAGTAAATAGAGCAGAATCAGATTTAGCAGGACTTCAGATACCAAACTGATCAAATGAAGACTATAAAATAGCTGTATTTCTATATTTAAAAAAATTTAAAAAGACTTAAAATATAAGCAAGGATAAAGACTACAAAATGACTAAGGAAATAAGACAAAGAAACAAATATAAATTTTAGAAATTTAAAAATGGATATAAGAATTTAAAAGGATAAATTAAAGAGCAGATCAAATAGCTGAAGAGATTTATGTACAAGATGATGGGTATGTTCATTTTTTAAAAGGTAACACAAAGAAATAAGGAGATTGAAAATATTATAAATAAATGGAAAGACATGGAAACACGAGGAGACATTGTAGGATAGGACGGGTAACTTCTGAAGAGATAATACCAGAAGAAATTTTGGAACATTTAAAAGACACCAAAATTCAGATATGGATATAGATGAACATTATAAAAATGTTTTTGAGTGAAATTTAAAAAAATCAATTCACAAATAAATACAAATAGTTTGATTTCTTATAAATAAACTTAAAAGCATACAGAACTAAATGATCTAATGTTTAGGGACTCAGTCTCTCTCTCTCTCTCTCTCTATATATATATATATATATACACACATATAGATAGAGAGAAAAGCAAGTTAATGGTAAGCAAAAATCAGGATGGTCTTTACTTTCAGGTAATGAGAAAGAGATGGGAAAAATCCACAGGTTTTATGAGCATATGGGTCATGTTCTACAAGTGAAGCTAGGTTAGGGGTACAGGGGTGTCTGCTTTGTTATTTACCTTTATGCTCTTTTCAAACATAAGAGCATGTTTACAGAAAAAGAAATAGAAATTACTTTCACGTATGAATGCATAGCCAATGTTATTCCATGTACAAAATGTAAATTGTAACAATAGCAAACATTTTCCACCTATCGGATTTACATAAAAATTTAAAATAGGGTAATATAGACTTGACCAGAGTTTAGAGAAACAGACACTTATACATTATTGGCCAAAGCACGGGTTCGTTCAAACACTTCACAGAGCGTGGGGCAGTATTGTTCATAACACCATAAAAGTTGCAACCCATTAACATCCCTAGTGGGTACTGACTGAGTAAACCATGGTGTATCCACACAATCTAACAGTATACAGTCACTAAAGGTCATGAATGAGGTCCACTTGTGCTGGCAGAGAATGACATCCAAGAAAAACCACTCAGCAAAAATAACAAGATGCAGGAAAGCATGGATTTTTGGTTTGCTGCTATTCATGGGAAAAGAGAAGTATATGCATTATATCTTTGGAACAGCAGGAAGTGTTGCTGGAAGGATAACTACACAAAGAAAACAAAACCTGGCAAAAATGCTGAAGTCCGGGGAGGAGGAAAACAATGGTTCTAGACTGTACTTCCTTTTCACTATCATCATTTTTAATTTTTTTAAAATTTATGTTTACTTATTTTCGAGAGTGAGAGAGGCAGAGTGTGAACAGGGGAGGGACAGAGAGAGAGGGAGACACAGAATCTGAAGCAGACTCCAGGCTCAGCACAGAGTCCGACACAGGGTTCAAACCCACGGACCGCAAGATCATGACCTGAGCCAAAGTTAGATGCCCAACCAACTGAGCCACCCAGGTGCCCAATCATCCTTTTTTTTTTTAACCTTCTGCATTTTTTATTGTACGCAAAATTTACCTTTCATTTGAAAAAAGTCATTTGTACACCAAGATTCACATACGTGCAAGGGTGTAACATGATTACAATGTTGGAAGCAGTCATGTCTAAGTCTCTTTAATAATTTCCTTATATTAGGGATTTATTTATAAGTAAAGCAATAATTTAAAAATATCCTAACAAAATGAGTTTTTGTTTTATTTTATGCTACTCGAGTGTTATCATCAGGAAGGAAAACCTATTGCATGAAATTTCTAGTGCTGTCTGGGTTTATCTTGCTCAGAAATAATGAAAAAAAAAAGTGCTGTCTCAAACATTAAAAAAAAAAGGTTTGCCAAATCTCTCCTTTGAAATGTATAAATATAAAAGCAAACAATAGAAATAATTTTAAGACACCTATGTGGTGATCCACTCTCCAAAATCAGGTGTGTTATTTAATTTCACTTTTTATCAGTTGTTCATTTGGGGTCAAACTTTCTACAGTTCCATAATGGAACTTGCCACTCTATTTTCAGAGGCGCAGATGGTGGAAAAACGTTTCACAAGTAAACCATTTTATTTGAGTGGAACTGAATTAGCTTTTCCAACCCACAATTTCCAAATACGATGTCAGAAATGAAATACACCCTTCTACACCCTAGTGGTGCAGCTCTGAGAAAATCATGGCATCTTTCAGAAATACAGTCTCCTTCCC
Organism: Cryptoprocta ferox; assembly: GCA_028646485.1. Classification (NCBI taxonomy): domain Eukaryota; kingdom Metazoa; phylum Chordata; class Mammalia; order Carnivora; family Eupleridae; genus Cryptoprocta; species Cryptoprocta ferox. The sequence goes on from CM053568.1 coordinate 68,752,292, forward strand.
TGTAAAATGAGAATCCCCAATGCCTTTGTTATAGTGTTGTGAGATTAAATCACCTGGCACATCCCTTTGAAAGTATCTGCAGGCTGCCTGGCACTCCTTTGCATCTTCAGCATCACTGGACAGCATTTAAAAACACTAATACCTGGCCCCACGGAGGCCAATTAAATCATCTCTGGCCCTGGACCCTAGCATCTGCATTTTTTCAAAGCTTCCTTGACAATTCTCATGTGCAGCTAGAATTGAAAACCCTGGACTGACTCTGGACCAGTCATCTTGCAGCTGTTAAAACCATGGACAGTTGTGTTGATAAGACACTAATAAAGTTGTGAGGATCCACAAGCAAACAAATCGAGCCGTAGTAATTCATTTGTGGTGGCGTATGTGGTCCTTGTTGGTTTTGATTCATGAGACAAGAGGGACCCATGTTAACCTGCATAGATGCCACCAGCCACTTTATCAGCCTCCCGCTGTGGGGCAGGTGTGAGTGACATTTTAAGAGAAGGATAGAAAGAGGAGAAAAAGAACTTGTATTTTAAGTTTTTATTTTATTTATTTACTTTGATAGAGAGAGAGAGAGAGAGAGAGAGAGAGAGAGAACAAGAGGGGGAGGGGCAGAGAGAGATAGAGAATTCCAAGCAGGCTCCACGCCATCAGCACAGAGCCCCATGTGGGGCTTGAACTCACTAACTGTGAGACCATGACCTGAGCCAAAACCAAGAGTCAGACGCTTAAGCTACTGAGCCATCCAGGCACCCCAGGAACTTGTATTTTAAAAGCAGAAAATCTACTATGGTTTTATGTAGTGGAAAAGACACCTAACAGGTGAGTATGCCACAGATTAACTGTTGTTCCAGGTCCGAATCAAGCCTAACCTGACATGTTTCTTTCTGTGACAGTCATGGCTACTCTTTAAAATTACTACCTGTCCTCTCTCCAGCCTCACCTGGACCTCCCAAATGTCCCTTCCCTCGCTATTTTGTGCACCGTTATTTACTACGTTCGTTTTATTTGACTGTGTATTTGCATTAGACCATGAGCTCCATGAGAGAAGTGCTAACATCCCAGTTAGTTCTTCCACCGCTGCGATTTCTTCCTAAACTTCTCCGAAACAAGAGAGCTATCCCTGAGGCAAGAACTTTTTTTTTTTATTTTCAAAGGAAAAGAGATTATGTCATGTATCAAAGTAGAGCACAATAGAAAAAAGCACAAACTGAAGGAAGGTGAAGTGTTTAGAATCAATCATTTAAAAAAGAAAAAAGTGCTCTCTTCAATAATAGCCTTTTCCCTACATGAGCCATTCTTTCCCTTATGTTGGCTTAGTTTGATTAAAAGTCTTATTTCCAATTCTGCTGGATCATCCACAACATTTCGTCTGGCCATTCCTTGGAGATCACTGTTACTCTAACTGGTCTCTAATTCTCTGGTTATGGCTCCGGTTCCTTTCGTTAATAATTGGATTCTGCCGGCTGCTTGCTACCCTACAGCGTTTCCTCTCCAAACTAAGTGAACTTGTAACAATATAAGATAAAGCTTTTCCTCCTTTTATCCTTACTTTCTTTAGAGTCTTACCAAAAATCCTGTTTACTCCTGGGGGCTACAACAAATTATCCTTTCCCTGTTGTTTACAGGACAAATCACATGTGTGCCTTGTGTAATGTTAAGCAGTTCAACATGCCGTTCCGTTAGCGAAGGGAGAGCCTGACCTTGCTCCAAGATCCCAGTATCGGATTCAGTGTTTTTGGGGAGTGTTTCATCTATTGAACTGTGTGTGTGTGTGTGACTTTGGCCAAACAACTTCACCTGTGTGGACCTCAGTTCTAAATCTCAGTTATAAAACACTGGCCAGGGTCATGTCAATTTTTTCCCTCTCTAGTTCATGATTGTTTTATAAAAACAAATGTGCTAACTATAAACTCTTTAGTAAGCTTGCTGAACTTGGTAAGGTATAAACAGCTTTAGCTTTAATTTTCTCCCACCAGGGCTTGGCAACACTCTGTGGGATAGAATTTTCTCTCATCAGACACCATGATTTAGGAAGGTTCACTTTTGGGCCACCTGGGTGGCTCAGTCAGTTGAAAGCGTCTGATTTCAGCTCAGGTCATGATTGCAGTTCGTGGATTGGAGTCCTGTGTCGGGCTCTGACAGCTCAGAGCCTGGAGCCTGCTTCCGATTCTGTCTCCCTCTCTCTCTGCCTCTTCTCTGTCTCTCAAAAATAAATAAATATTTAAATTTTTTAATAAACACAAATAAATAATAAATAAAAGGTTCACTTTCTGTATTAAAACATCTGCTTTGGTTTATAAATGTTAATATCATATCCAATCCATATCTGTCTTGCCTGTTCCCCCAAGCTCAAGTCTGACCTAAGCTTTGGAGAGCCTAAGTGAGGAAGGGAAAACAAACCCCAATTTTTGCCGACCCATATTCTCCCAGCACACACCAGCCCTTCCCAGCTTCCTTTCTGATTGGTCAGCATGTGGGTCCCTTCCCCAATTGTGAAATATTTCAAATATCGATCATCCCTGCCCTCTTCATTGACCTTTCTCTTCCACCACTTCTGCTGCTTCCGGCCAGAACTTTGAGCACTTTTCTTGGATAGCAAAGGTCTTCTGTCTGTCACTAATCATCTAAATGACAGCCCTGCTGTGAAGCACAAAAATTGGATTTTGAAGACGTCCATGAACAGATTCTCCTGAGCCCAGATCCTGTCAAGATGTCCAAAGTCTGGCTGCCTCACATGCATGGTGTCCTGTGGGAAAACACAGACACTGACTCTTCCAAATTGAGGAAGGACAGCTTTCCCTACTGTGAATCTCTTCTCTCCTTTTTTGCAGTCACCTCCAACCAGCCTTGGGCATTTAGACTTTTTCACGTGACAGGCAGATGCTGGGCTGTATGCCCTTCCCCAAACTTCAAGGGACACATTTCACACCTTCTCAAGAACAACTGTGTCTTTCACTCCAGGGACAGCTAAAAGTCCCATCCCAACACTCTTTGAGCCAGAGACAGCCAGTCGGCCTTTGGCCAACACCGTAACATTTAGTGGGGGGCCCCATTCTCTTGGCCCAGAAGGAGGAAGTATCCTCTCCCCTCCCGTCAAGGAAATTTCCAAATCTGCTTTTGAATGTCTGACCTTCCCTTACCTGAGTTATTGGACCGATGGTGGCTGACCTGTGTTTCCACCTCCAGCAAATCCTGTGGGGTTACATTTAGCTCTTTTGTTTAGCCTGTTGGAAAACTTTTTCATCCTTTGTACCTTTCACAACTTTAGACTTTTGTTGAACTTCCAAGATAACAGAAGAATTCTCATCCTATTATATTTTACCTTATTTTCTCTTGCATGTGAAATTTTTCCTATTTATTTCTTTTTGAGAGAGAGCGAGAGCACAAGCCAGAGTATGTAAGAGTGGAGGAGGGGCAGAGAAAGAGAGGGGATAGAAAGAATTCCAAGCCGACTCCATGCTGTCAGCACAGAGACAGATGGAGGGCTCCATCCTATGAACTGTGAGATCATGACTTGAGCTGAAATCAAGAGTTAGACACTTAACCGACTGAACCATCCAGGCGCCCCACATGTAAATTGTTTTTCAATGCTTGAAGAATACTTAGGACTTTCGAATTGGTAACTGTATCATTGAACAATCTAGAAAAATATTAATCTCTCTAAGTTCCAGTGCATTAGATATAAAATGAGCTAGTAAGAAATTACCTGACATGATAATTATGAGATCAAATGAGATAATCTGTGGGAATTCTAGGTAAACTTTTTAGTGCTATTCAAAGATTAGTTAGTATGTTAAATATAACCTGAGTAAAGCAGAAATTAGAGGCAGTTATTAAAGTAATTCAGGCTTACAAAATGTCTACCGGTAGGAAACGGAGATAAACACCTGACTATGGTCTGAAGCATGTAAATAGCACTACGCGCCCTTCCCTTCAACCTGAACTCTCAGATGAATCCTAAAATGTTTTAAAGTTGATACACAGCGCATTCTCAAAAAGAAGGGAGGGAGGAGGAGGGAGAGAAGGGAAGAAGAACTATTAAAGAAAGAAAAAATAACGCCACTATAAAATATTCTGTATGGCTGTGCAAAATTGCCTTCTCCCAGAATATGGTATCAACGCCAGCCTTCAGTTCTCAAACATCTACTCAGATCTTGCCACCTAGCTTCCCCCCGCTTTAGCATACCCGAAATGTTCCTTTCCAAAATGCTAACACTGCCGTATATGTAACTTAGAGTTTTCCAGCTGTTTCATGCATTTTTTTTTGGTCTCTCCAATTACAATTAAAAATTCGAGATGACGCCAAGTCTTTCTATTTCTTCTGGGGAATACGTAACAATTTGCAATGAGTAAAAGACAATTTGGTCCACAGGTGACAATAAAAGTATATTCATTTGCCTTCATTCGAATCCAAGTGTGACACAAACCTAGGTGGAGAAACCTCAAGGTAAATTGATTTCTGTAGCAGATTTGATGAATTCTAATGCTGCTAAGATGCTCAACAAAATATACATATTGGATAAATATCTCATATAAATGAGTACAGATACTGGGCTCACATGGGAGCCTCTGATTTCTTGGTGCTTCCAGTAAGAGTGGAAATACCATGTGATATTTTTGTATTTCTGTTTTTGTATCAGCACTTCAGAGGAAATAAAGCAAATTATTCATACACACACACACACACATACACACACACACATCTGCCAAATGCAGGTAGCTATGCCACTATTTATATTAAGAATTCTTTTTCAAGATGAAAAAAATCTTACTTGACTTCATTTGTATCCATTTTAGGCTTGATTTATATCAACTACTTCATTCTTGTCTACTTTGAAGCACAGATGATGTGATTTCTGTTTGGTAAAGTATGAATATTTAGATAGGCAGAGGGATTAATCAGTAAAGAAGTTAAACCAAAATAATTGCTTAAGAAATTACTGATTACTGTGGATCAAGGACTCTGCTATCAGTTTATACCTTTTCTCTCCTAAAATCGCAAGAACCCAGCAAAGCAGCCAGAACAGACCTTGAGGGTATAGGTCCAGAGCAGGTAAATCATTTGCCTGAGATCATACAGAGTTATGTGATGACAGAGTCTATATTTTTAATCAGTGCCCCATTTTGTACCCCCGAACTCACTTAACCAGGGCAAATGAGTGTTGGCTGTAAATATTCTGCTTCTGCGTCAGAGGAAAGCAAAGAGCAGAGGATTGTGCACAAAGCTGAGAAATGATCAATTCCCAGCCAGGCCTCATCTACTCCTTGCTTTCATTTAATCCACCCTCATACATAGCGTTAGACCACTTGTTTTTATTGTTCATAGGCCACCCGCAGGTCCCACCAAACTGCATGCGCAAAAATGTGCACGTGCCCCAGGAGAGCCTCACATCTTTAGCAGATGCAGGAGATCTTGGGTCTGAGGGGAGGGATGAAACCCGGAGTTTTAAGAAGTCAAGAATAGAGCAGAGCCGAAAAGAAGCTAATGGACTAATTCAGACTTTCTAATCAGAGATAGGTCTTGCATAACCATGGTCAACAAGCTTTGTTAATATCCCCCGCCTTGGAAGATGCTCACTGGGCCCCTGACTCCTAGTTACCAGCCCCCTCCCCCCCAGTCCTCATCCCTGTCCACTCCTTCCTGCCTGTATGGCCCTCCTCTTCTTTGCTTATCTACAACCTTCACAGTCTTAACTTTCCTCCTTTCTCTACACCTGGTCATCTTCTCCTGGCCACAAAACGGAATTCAGGGAGCATCTGGGTGGCTCAGTCAGTTAATCATCAGACTCTTGGTTTCAGCTCAGGTCATGATCTCTTGGTTCCTGAACCCCGCCTCAGGCTCTGCACTGACAGCGCTGAGCCTGCCTGGGATTCTCTCTCTCTCTTCCTCTCTTTCCATGCCTTACCTGCTCTCAGTCTCTCTCAAAATAAATATAAATTTTAAAAAACGGAATTCAGCATCAGTAACAGATACTGCTCTGACCACTAACATGCAGCAGAAATCAAAGGCACCTGGAACATTCTCATGCACTGGCTTTAACTCTCAAAACTCCGAATTAGAGACATGGCTTCATATTTTGCAAATGAGGACATTGGAAGTTGGAAGAGTGAAGTAACTCAGTCTACAAAAGTCATTTAACAGAAATGTTTACAGTTACAATGTGTCACCTAGGTTTTTCTTTTCTTCTTCTTTTTTTTAACGTTTTTTTGAGATGTTAAATCACACACCACATAATTTGCTCGTTTAAAAGGTACCACTCTGTGGCTTTTAGCATATTCACAGAGTTGGGCAACCATTATACGGTCAACTTTAAAACCCTTCACCACTCCAAGAAGAAACCCTGCACCCCTGGGCTGCCACCTTCCAGTCTCCCCACCCCTCCAGCTCTAGGCAATCTCTAAACTGTCCTCTGTGTCCATATATTTGCCTACTCTGGACATTTCATGTAGAGGATTCCTACAATATGTGGCCTTTCCACTTTTTCAATCAAGGTAATGTTTCCAAGATTCACTCAGGTTGCAACATGTATCAGTACTTCATTTCTTTGAATGGCTGAGTAATATTTTATTGTACCAACGTGCCCCATGCCCTGTTTTGTTTACCCATTCATCAGTTGGTAGACATTTGGTTTGTTTCCACCTTTGGTTATTATAAATAGTGCTGCTATGAATATTCATGTGTAAGTTGTTGTGTGGATATATGTTTTCATTTCTCTTGGGTCTATACCCAGGAGTGAAATTGCTAAGCTGTGTGGTAACTACGTTAGTTTAACTCTGTTAAACGGCCAGACTGTTTCCCAAAGTGTCTGTACCATTTTACATCCCCACCAGCAACGTAGGAAGGTTCCCATTCCTCCACATCCTCTCCTACACTTGTTACTGTCTGACTTTTTGATTAGAGCCATCCTGCTGGGTGTGAAGTAGTATATCATTCGGGTTTCTTTTTTGCATTTTCCTGATGGCTAATCCTAGGCTTTTCTTGATATGCACCTAAATATTTATTATAATAATCCGATTCGATGTTTCAATTCTTGATCTTAAAGCAGTTTAAAATCAGTGAGAAAAAGAAGTGGATGTATCCGCGCTAAGCTGATCTGAACATGTGTGCATGTGTGTGTGTGCACGTGCACCCTGGTATATCTTGCATGCACATGTGCGTGTGTCTATAAACGTGTATGATTGAGAACTATTGAAACCACAGACTCTCAATTAAATCGCCAGAGGTTGGGGCGCCTGGGTGGCTCAGTCAATAAAGCATCCAACTTCGGCTCAGGTCATGATCTCGCCATTCATGAGTTCAGTCAGGCTCTGTGCTGACAGCTTGGAGCCTGAAGCCTACTTCAGATTTTCTATCTCCCTTTCTCTTTGCCCCTGCCCCACTTGTCACTTGGCGCTCTCTCTCTCTCTCTCTCTCTCTCTCTCTCAAAAATAAGTAAATAAACATTAAAAAATTTTAAATAAATAAATTGCTTGAAGTCAAATCCAGGCGATGCCATATAATGCAGGAATGTCCTGAAACAAGTCAATTAATTGCTCTAGGTTTATTTTCCTACCTACAAGTAAGGAGAGTAAAAATAACATATATAACTTGCTTAGCATAGTGCCTTCTAGATAGTTTGTTTATAAGTATTAGCTCAATATTTCTATATTCATTGACTCTTCTACATTTAGGAGATATTTCATGTACTGTGCAGTTTAAAACATCGAGTGGTACATTTTATATTTGCACATATTTGTTCCTAAACATTTTAAGCCAATATTATGGTTTAGCGTTTTAATAGAGTCCTTGTCATGGATCAGTGTCCCTCCACTCCTAAATTCTTTACTACCCTTCGGAATGCAACTAAAAATTCCCCATACAAAAAGAAAATAATACGAGAGATTTTTTTCTCTTTTACAAAATAGCATCTTCAAGTTTTGTAGCAATATGCATGCCCGTTTGACACAGCCCCAAGAGAGGTTCCAAAGCAACCAAAAGAGGAAGAGGAGGCCGCTGAGGGGCTGTGACAGCATGTGCCCTTGAAGGACAGTGAAACTCTCCTTCCTTTCCTCTCCCAAGCCTCCTGATTTAGCCCTTACATTCCCCACTCGTCAAATCTGGGGAGCTGTAGAAATAAGCAGCACAAATTGGCAGATAATGCACCTTATTTCCATGTAGAAGCAGGTGCATTTTCCTCAGGATAAGTGGTGTGATGACACTGATCTGCTCTGACAGGCCAGCTGATCTAAAATTACTCAGCACATATCGCCACTGGCTGGGGAAGCTTCTCCCAAGAGCTTTTCCGAAACTCTTCAATCCCCCGGGTGCTAATTAAAATTTACCGGATAATATTTGCAAAGCTCAATGGCCCTAGTTACAGCAATTATCAGTTACTAAATGTTAGTGCCAGAGATGTCACCTGATGATTGGCTTTTTTATTCAAGAGGATTGTCCCCTCTTTCCCCCTCCCCTGATTCTTTTCCTTTACTTCTTTAAGAAACCAAATGAGGTAAATGTCTTAATTGGCTTCAGAGGAGGGGGGAAAAGGAAATCACCATTCTACACTTGTAATAATTCTTTTCTCACTGGACCCCTAGCCACTGAGGGATCTGGGTTTTAAACACAAGCTCCTGATCCCACTGTCGAAGTAAAGGGCTAAATTGCTGGGCTACCTCTAAGCTACTACCAAAGAAAATGGGAGCTCCTTGCTCCACCATTGGCCTTGGTGATTACACCTGCAGGGAGACAGAAGGCCCCGGCTGGCCAAGACCTGCTAATCTCACAAATGGAATGGCAAATCGTTGCCCCTCAAACAGGAAGTGGTATTTCCAAACAAAGGAGATCCACCCAATTTATGGAATTGGCCACCAAATGACCCATAGGCCTAGGACTCGACCACATGGTGTTGTGTTCTGATGCTGGCTTCTATAGACCACAGGAGGGGCAATTAGTGCAGTGACATACAGACACATTTGTTGTGTTTAACTGAGTTCACGAAGCACTTGATGGCCTTCATTAAGCAGATAATCTGTGGCAAGAAATAAGATGCTTCAGATTCTCTTTAAATAAATGACCTTAAAATCGTCAAACTTCTTTAAGTTCTAATTCAGAAAAGACATCAGATCTAACAGCAATATTAGTGAACCCTATTATTGGGGCAGCAAAAGCTTTTGCTCTTTGTTCAAATACCAACGGCATTTTTTTTTTTTTTTTTACCAAGACACTATGTTCTCAATTGTTTGTTTATTTGTTTCCAGAAGAACATTTTTTCCAGAGTTCTCTTCCAAGAGAACTAATATTTGTAGAACACCGATTATTTGCCAGATATTAATGTTTGGCACTTTACACAAAGAGATGTATATCTTTCTTTCCCTTGGCCAACTTTAATGACAGCTCTTCCTTTTCCTTTTTAACTAAATCTATTTCCAGAAGCAGAGGAAAAGGTGACAGTCCAAATGTTTGATAATCAGGGGTTTGTGCGTGAAACAGTAAAAGAAAGACCAACCAAATTGTTAACATTTATTCATTTTTGAGAGACTGCGCCCGAGTTGGGGAGGGGCAGAGAGAGAGAAGGACACAGAATCCAAAGCAGGCTCCAGGCTCCAAGCTGTCAGCACAGAGCCTGATGCGAGGCTCAAACTCACGAACTGTGACATCATGCCCTGAGCCGAAGTCAGACGTTTAACTGGCTGAGCCACCCAGGCGTCCCAAGAAAGACCAAACTTTATGACAGAAAACAGAAGGTTGTTTTAAAACTTGTCCCTGTTCAATCTCGGTGGCCTTCCCTAAGGCATTTAACATTCTGAGCTTCTCTGTACCTCTCTGGGTCAAGATTAAGCAAAGCATGTACAGGTGAAGTGCTATACAAGTATAAAGTGCGAGGATTTTTCTTCCAGGCAGGAGATCAGTAGAAGTGAAATATTTAGGATCCTCATGAACACTGGTAATACTCTTTGAGATAAAACTGAGGGGTTACTAAATTAAAAAGGTACAGCTGTATCTCTCCTGTGGCAAATACTGATCATCAATATTTAAAATTTTTTTACATTCCTGATTCCATCAGGCTTTTCTCTGGAACCAAGCAGATTAAAACCAACCCTTGACAAAAATTAATATTCTAGACCATTCTGTTTCTTTCACTTTACTTCTCCCATTACTTACACGTACTGTACGCATAAAATTTTATGGGAGGTACGTTGGGGGCTTAAGGAGAATGTAAGTTTGTCGCACATTATACATAAACATTCTCCTCTTTAGGCCGCCAATATATTTTCTATAAAATTTTTAAAGGGTGCAGTATGGCCAGTAAATGGTTAAAAATAAAAAAGGCTTGGAGTCAAACTTGCTTGATTTTCCACTAGGTTAAACTAATTTTGGTGAGTATGTCCAATCTACTAAACCAAATAATGAAAAAAAATTATACAAGGTGGCAGTTTCATGTCTATTTTCAATAGCTTTTTCCCTGGGCTAAATTGTTGATGAAGCAATTTGCATGGGTGTTACTATCCTCAGCCACAAAAACATTTAGTGAGTGTCAGATATTTGTTAGAGCTTCTTGGTACCGATGTACAAGTCATTGTAAATACATGAAGACCTGAAGGATGGGAGGGAGGGGCTTACAGGTAAAGAGGATGAGGGAGAACAACAGTTCAGGCCAAGGAAGCAGCCCCTGCATTTGAGGGGGAGAAATCCTGGCTGGAATATACAATGACCTGTGGGCGAGGTAGGCAGATGTCAGATTCTGTAGGACCTTATACACCCATCCTACTAGGCAAGGTTCTAGGAGGAAACAAAACTCACTCAGATGGTTTCATAAAGAGATTTTAACAAAAAGGATACTTACAGGTGTGTAGGCAGTATTTTGGGAATGAACAAAGAGTTAAGCTCCCAGAGAACAGCAATGACAGAAAGCTGCCACCACCCAAGGAACTGTGGAACCAAGGATACCCACGACAGCTGGCAGAGAGTAAAGCAGAAAGAGGGAGGCAGCAGGAAAGAAATGCCTCCAAACCCTCTCTCCTTGTGCCCTGCCGTTGCCTCCGATCTTGTCCTTCTTGGGACATAACACAGAACACAGAGGGACAGAGAAACTGGGGGGAGAAAGCGATGGTCAACACAGGGTAGCCAGCATATTGGATAGTAAAATGTTCAGACTAAGGAAAATGGAAACCCTTTGAAGGATTTTAATCTGTGGGGTGAAGTGGTGAAATTGGGCAGTTTACGCCTCTTCTGTTATAGGTTTTGTGAAAAGACCACAGCATTTAAATGTACCTTTTCTTATTGATATTTACTGGGTGAAAAAAAAGAAAAAGAAAGAAAATAGCATATTTCAGTTTTGGTTCAAGTTTAAAAAAGAACAGAAAAAAGGGTATCAAGACTAAAGGCAAATTTGGATACGCCAGTAATAACCACAAGGGACACTATGAAAATCTGTGGGTGATTCTTGTGGCTTAGTGAGAGAATGGCAATGAACTTAGTCAAGGATCATGTTGAAGATGAGAAATTTAGCTGTGTTCTCTTTTTGAGGAGTCAGTTTTGCAAGTTTTCATCAAAGGATTTGCTAAAGCTCAGATGTTTCCTGTTTTTGTAAACTTGCAGTGAGAGTACAAAAGCTGTTCTTTTTTGAGGGTTTTTTTTTTTTGTTGTTGTTGGGTGGTGTTTCTTTTTTTTTTTTTTTAAGAGGGGAGAGGGGCAGAGCGAGAGAGAGACAGAGAGACAGAGAGAGTGAGAGAGAGAATCTTAAGCAGGCTCCATGCTCAGTGCAGAGCCGGACATGGGGCTCAATTCCACAATCCTGGGATTATAATCTGAGCTGAAATCAAGAGTTGGACACTCAACTGACTGAGCCAGCCAGGCGCCCTTGTTGAGTGGTGTTTCTAACATTTGTTGGGAAAAAAAAAAAAAAGAAGAAGAAGGGGGACCCTTTAACACCATTTGGGTTTCATGGAGATAGGTTGGTTTCCCCTCCTTGGTTACTTTTTGTGCCTCATTTTGATCCCAAAGATTGGGATCTAGAAGCTTTTTTAGAGCAATTCTAGAGCTTTTATTTTTTGAAAAAAGAATACATAAGGTGCATATTCTATTAGTGAAGGGACCATGAAGAATCCAGGAAGCTTTCTGAATCAGTGACTACCTTGCTACATGTTATATATCATCTAGGGAGATTTTTAACACTGTAAATTCCCAAGATGCTCTGAAAACCAACTGAAATTGAATCTCTAAGACCCAAGGTTCTGCATTTTAAAAAACATCCCTCTTGCGATTCTGACATGCAACCATCTCTGGCAATCACCATAGATGTAATTTAAGCCCCAAACCACATTTATTTTAAAATTCCAGGTAATTAAAATGCTGGCGACATTGCCTAATGAGTTTTCAGGCCCTTTCACAGCATTCTATTACTTTTGATACTGAGTTTCAAATTTAAATGCATAGAGACAAATTCAAACTTCTAAAATTCCTAAAATTGGATTGACCCCAATGACTTCCTTCCACATTGTACAATGCCAGTGTGCACTTTTGATAATGGGCTTTTAAAAATAGCATATATTTTGAAATAGCATGTAATGTTGAAATTTTATGGGTTTTTTTTATTATGAATATATCTTAAGTGGCTTCTGAATTTCTCTGAATATCTAGGCTGGGGGTGTATACATTGAGAAAGTCCAAGAAATAAAAGGATTATTATTTTACATACCACAGAAAATTCTTGGCCTACTGCTTTAGTTCAGATGTGATTGCAATCTCTTCCAGGGAAGGCTGCAGAAAAATGTCAGTCATTGTCAATAAACAGTATCCTGAAATCAACCCAGATCTTGGTTTTCAACACAGTTATTGTTTTCAAACTTCTTTCCTGCCATCAAGTATTCATCCCTGTCTTGTGTTTTTGGAAGAAGTTTTGTGTTAAGACTTGTTTGACTCATTCTGAAGAATTCCTCTGATTTGTATTCTAGCTTATGTTTTATTATACCATTGGCTGTCTTTTTTTGGCAAAGGACCAAAGATTCAATACTCAACTTGTAATACAAATCAGTCTCTGGAGATTGCATGTACCCATCCTCTCACTATGACAGCGACCCAAAAAGTAGACACAAACCACCACCATGTGTTTCTGTGTAAACTACTTCTGAGGTTTTTGTTCTATGGTATACGCCTCTGCAAAATTATGATTTTCAATGCAAAGCTGTGAAAGCAGAGTGAATTGAACACAAGCAACCACTTTCACCCTAGCCCCAAATCCTTTGAAATAAAATAAAACTGCTTAAAATATCTTATAATGTCATAAGGAAACAAAAAAAAGTAGCCTTAAATGAATACAAAATTTTGATGAACTTCTGAAGAATAGAAAGCCAATAGGAATGAAAGAGGAACTGAAGACTACATACAATTATAATGAAAATACACAAATACAGATGGTAAAAAGTGTTGAGATCAGAGTGGTTTGGGGAAATATTCAGAGTCAAAGGATACAGCTAACAATAATGGAACTTTAGATAGCTACCAACCCAAACTATCACATTGTGCAATTATGCTGAGAAAACAAAGTAATGAGTTTACTGCAAAAATGTATCAGTGAATAAAGCACTAAAGGTAGAGAATTTCAGGTAGTTGGAGGCACAGGGAAAAATGGAAGAGGTCCCTTCAAAACTAAAAAACAGGCTGCCAACATATCATGCTGTGCAGTATTTGTATCTCTCCAAAGACTATCTTCTATAGTCAAAACATGCATCCACAAACAGACCAATAAAAACATTACTGAAAAACACAAGCAGATAACCTAAGAATCTACAAATATCTGAGGCAAACCAAAACTATAAAAGAAATAACTCCAATTCAATAAGTAGAAAACTAATATATGGAAAAAATATTTAATGGAGCAAGCAGACTAGGTCTATAATGAGATTATATAGATATGTTTATAGTTTCTATTAAACGAGAAGAATATTCTATGAAAAAAATCTGAAAAACATGGAAATAAAAATAAATTCAAAAGGTGAGATAAATAACAAAATGAACTAGACCTAAGAGTAAATTAGCAACCTAGACAACCATGTCAAAGAACTTCACAGAACATGGTGTTCAAGGAAAAAATGAAAGTTCTGAAAGGTAAAGAGTTGCAGAGAGGGGCACCTGGGTGGCTCAGTTGATTAAGCATCTAACTTTGGCTCAGGTTATGATCTCACAATGTGTGAGTTTGAGCCCTGCTGACAGCTCAGAGTCTGGAGCCTGCTTCAGATTCTGTGTCTCCCTCTCTTTCTGCCCCCTCTCCCCACTCACACTGTGTGTCTCTCTCAAAAAATAAATAATAAACATTAAAAAAATTAAAAAAAGAGTTGCAGAGAATGGATATATTAGACCTAAAAAGCATTTAATAGGAGAATCAGGAAAAGGAAATCTAGAGAACAGAATATTTAATCAATGAAATAAAATAATAAAATTTTTTTACAGAGCAGAAGAAAAGACCCAAAGATATCCACTTAGAGAATGAGTACAAATCCAGAGGTAAATATAACAAATTGTGATTCCACAGCCAAAACTAAAAAAATAATACTCCTTGATAGATACTCCAAAGAGGAAGAATAGCTTTCCTACAAAAGAAAAAGAATCATGTTAGCATCAGACTTTTCCTTGACAACAATGCATACTGAAAGATAATAAAACAAAAATGGCCAATTTCTAAGAAAAAAAGCTCCATCTTAAATAGATCTGATTTTTACCTATTTTGAAAAGTTGTAATTTCAACATCCTTCAAGACATGAATAAGTGGTGATGCATCAATATTAAGAAATATTACCATGCGATTTGGTAAGGGGACAACAATAAGCACTTGGAACAGCTTTTCTCAAGATGATTGTCAACTTCAAAAGCAGTGGCTGTAAGATTGTGAAGTTGAGCAGAGCTTTCAATAGACCCAAAGGAAGCTTAAACCCAAAACTAGAACCCAGGGCTTGAAAAATAAGAAGGTCCTTGTAAATACCCATACTTTTTGGTAGTATAGCAAGTAATATTGAACCAGAAAAACAATTTCCACAACAAGAACAAAATTTCAGTTTCAAATAATCTTAAACTTTTTGGAGTTGAGATGATTTGAGGTTGTTAGTGTCCCTAGAATAATGGCTAGTCAGAAGCAAAGTGAAGCTTCATTAGAGGAAAAGGACATTACCTGAGATTCAAATTATGTCTACAATTTTTCAGATTCATTCTCTGGTATTCCGAGGGGAAAAAAAGAAAGAAAACAACTAGGCATATCAGAAGAAAAGAAATAACTAAAATAAGAGAAAACAAAATAAAACAGATCCACGGGGAAATCAAACAATGAAGTTATCATACATGAACTCTAGAATAGCTATAATTTATATGTTCAAAAAATATATAGCTTTTAACAAACTACCAAATTCACTTAGTAAGAAATAAACAACCTGAATAATTATATATCTTGATATTAAGAAGGCTATATATAACAAGCCAACAACTAGCACCATACTCAATGGGGAAATATTGAAAGCTCTTCCCCTAATGTCAGAAACAAGATGAGGATACCCACTTCCATCACTTTTATTCAACAAAGAACTGGTAATCTTAGCTAGAGAAACCAGTCAAGAAAAAGAAACAAAAACCATCCAAATCAAAAGATAAAAGTAAAATAGTCTCTGTTTGCAATTGATATATTTTATGTGGAAAACTCAAACAAAAATCAACTTTTAGAACAATAAACACATTCAACAAAGTTGCAGGATATGAATTCAGTATAAAAAAAATCAGTTGTGTTTCTATACCCTAACAACAAATTATCAGAATTCCATTTACAATAATATCAAAAATCACAAAATCTTAAGAATAAATTTAACAAGGAGATCAACAACCTATATACTGAAAACTGTATGACATGGGTGAAAGAAATTGAAGAAACACAAACAAATAGAAAGATACCCTCTGTTCGTGAATAGAAAGAATTAATACTGTTAAAATGTTCATACTACCCAAAGCAATATACAGATTCAATGTAATTCTTATCAAAATTCCAATGGCATTTTTCATAGAAATAGAAAAAAAATCCTAAATTTGTATGGAACCAAAAATATTCCAAATAATCAAAGCAATCCTGAGAAAGAAGAATAAAGCTAGACATGTCACATTTCCTGGTCTGAGACTACATTACAAAGCTATAGTAACCAAAACAATATGGTATTGGCATAAATACAAACACATAGATCAATGGAACAGATTAATGATACCAGAAAAAAAAAAAAAAAGCATGCATACATAGTCAACTAACCTTTGACAAATGCAGAACAAAAGTGAAGAAAGGAGAATCTCTTTAATAAATGGTGTTGAGAAAACTGGATATCCACATTGAAAAGAATGGAACTAACCTTATATCTTACATCACTAACAAAAACGAATTCCAAATGAATTAAAATCTTGAACATAAGACCTAAAACCATAAAACTCCTACATGGAAACAAGGTAATTATGAGAAGATACTAACTATACACTAATATACAATGAGTTACTATTCAGAATATTTGGAGAGTTCCTGGATATAAATAGTGAAAAAGCAGATACCTTACTGGGAATTTTAGCAAAAGCTATGAGCCAGCATTTTTCCTAAAATTAAATGTCAATAGCCAGTATATATGGAGGGAAAAGTTAATCTTTTGTTGCCACCAGGGAAATTAAAATTTAAATAGCAACAAAAATTCAATTCCTTCACATTAAATTGGAAAACCAGAGGGGATAATAATATTTAATATTTGTGGAATTTTAAGAAATGCATATTCTAGCTTTTTTATGGTATTGTATTGGCTAAGCCTCTTCGGAGAAACATTGGCAATATTCAACAAAATTTACAATATGAATGGCTTATTAACCCAGTGTCTCCTCTTATAGGACTCTATCCTTTAACAATAATGTCCAATATGCACAAAGATATATGTTAATAATCATTCACTGTAACATTATTTCAAATCAAAAATTTAGAGGAAAATAAACCTGAATGGCCATCAGGGAAATAGTTACATAACAATATAGCAATACCATTAACTTAATCTTAATGATTAAAAATGTTGTAAAATTTATATGAAACCACAAATGACCCCAAATTGCCAAAGCAGTCTTGGAAAAGAAAAGTCAAGCTGCGATTATAACAATTCCAGACTTCAGGTTATATTACAAAGCTGTGATAATCAAAACAGTATGGCACTGGCACTAAAATAGACAAAGATCAATAGAACAGAATAGAAAATCCAGAAACAAATCCACAATTATAAAATCAATTAATCTTTGACAAAGCAGGAAAGAATATCCAATAAGGAAAAGATAGTCTTTTCAGGAAATAGTGTTGGTCAGCTATATCCAAAAGAATAAGACTTTTTTATACTATCTACACACAAAAATAAATTCAAAATGGGTTGAAGACCTAAAGGTGAGACATGAAATCATAAAAATTCTCGAGGAGAGCAGAGGCAGTAAGGTCTCTGACATTGGCTGCAGCAACAATTTTTAGGTATGTCCCCTAAGGCAAGGAAAATAAAAGCAAAATAAACTATTGAGATTACATCAAAATAAAAAGCTTCTGCACAATGAAAGAAACAATCAACAAACTAAAAGACAACCTGCTCAATAAGAGATATATTTGCAAATGACATATCCAATGAAAGGTTAGTATCTAAAATATATACAGAACATATATAAATCAACACCTCCAAAAGAAATAATCCAATTAAAAAATAGGCAGAAGACATGAACATTTATTTCTCCAAAAAAGACATACAGGTAGCCAACAGACAGACAAAAAGATGCTCAATATCACTCATCATCAGGGAAATGCAAATAAAAACTACAACGAGATATCACCTCACTCCTGTCAGAATGGCTAAAATCAAAAATACAAGAAACAACAAGTGTTGGCAAGGATGAGATTAAAGAAACCTTCTTGCACTGTTGGAAGAAATGCAAACTGGTGCAGCCACAGTGGAAAACAGTAGACAGGTTCCTCAAAAAGTTAAAAATAGAACTACCTTAATATCCAGTAATTGCACTACTGAGTATTTACCCCCAAAGAAACCAAAAACACTAATTCAAAGAGATACATTCACCTCTATGTTTACAGTGGCATTATTTACAATAGCCAAGATATAGAAGCAGCCCAAAAGTCCACTGATTAATGAATGAATAAAGAAGGTGTTGTGTGTATACATACAATAGAATATTATTCAGCCATAAAAAAGAATGAAGTCTTGCTATTTGCAATGACATGGATGGAGCTAGAGAGTATCATGCTAAGCAAAACAAGTCAGTCAAAGAAAGACAAATAACATGATTTTACTAATATGGCGAATTTAAGAAACCAAACAAGCAAGCAAAGGAAAAAAGAGACAAACCAAGAAACAAACTCTTAACTATAGAGAACAAACTGAGGGTTACCAAAGGGGAGGTTGGTGGGGGAGTGGGTGAAATAGATGATGGGGATTAAATAGTGCACCTGTCATGATGAGCCCTGGGCAATTTATGGAATTGTTGAATCACTATATTGTACACCTGAAACTAATATAACACTGTATGTTAACTATACTGGAATATGAATAAAAGAAAAGAAAAAGGTTTTAATAATAAAAATGTTGCAAATAAATATGTACTGACATGTAAAGATCTCCACGATGTGTGAAAAGTTACACAATAATTCAGATATTATGACAATTATGCAAAACAAAATACATACAACTTTCATTTACATCCATACTTGCATCTATCTATCTATCTATCTATCAATTTTTAAAGTAATCCTATACCCAACATGGGCTCGAACTCATGAACTTATTTAAAGTTCATTTAAAGTTCATTCATGAACTTATTTAAAGACTGGAAATACTGACATCAAAATTGAAACTTCCATGATCCTTGAAGAAGGGTGAAAGAAAGGAGAGGCTATTTTACAGTTTACTCTGTTATTAGATCTCTGTGTCTCCTTTATATCTTTATATTCTTCTATAATATGTCTCTTACAAAATGAAAATACATTCATACGATTTTGAGGTAATCTATATCCTTAAAAGTATGTAGAGTATAATTTTAGGGGTACCTATGTGGCTAGGTCAGTTAAGCATCCAACTCTTGTTTTCAGCTTAGGTCATGATCTCATGGTTCATGAGTTTGAGCCCCACATTGGGCTCTGTACTGACAGCACAGAGCCTGCTTGGGATTCTCTCTCTCCCTCTCTCTCTCTCTGCCTCTCCTATGCCCTCTCTCCCTCAAAATAAAGAAATAAACTTTAAAAGAAAGTATGTAGAGAGTAATTTTAAATCTGCATATTATTAATTTAAATATTAAAATCTGGTGGCCTTAACCAATTAAAAGACACTATTTCATTTAATTCTAACCATGTACATCTTTTTATAACATGGAAGACACCAAAAATGATAATGAAATCTATAAAGTATGTATTTAAATTGTAATTTCAAGTTAGTCAAATGAAAATAAAAATTGTTAGTAAAATAAAAGTTGTAATCAATCTACATAAAAGAATGTATCGCTGTGGATAAAACTGGGAAAGGAACAAAATGAAGAGTTTTGGTATCAGGCAAATAAGACTATTGCTTTTTGTTTTCCCAAAATTGTCTTTACTCTGGCTTACTTGCCTTACAATGAAAGATTCCATGGAAACAAAATGTGCAACATATTTTTATGAGAGAAAAATATTTAGTATCTTCCATTTTTATACCATTCTTTCTTCTGAAAATTGAGTATGAGATTCAGGAAATTAAGTTACATGGAGAACTTCACACAGGTGGTTATTAGTGAAGAATAAGAATTAGGTCACAGGTCTAATTAGTTTCTAGACTAGAACAATTCATTGTTTATCTTACCTTCTAGTCATGCCAAGCAAGTTTTATCTGGGTATCCTGTTTCATACGACCTCATAATGCAATCAATTTTCTTTATTTAATCAAGCTTAGAAGCTACTACAAATGTTCCTAATTTTTCTTGTATTTTCTAGTCTCCATATAACATGCATTCTCACTATATAACTCTGTATTTGCAGCTCATTTTTCACATTGCTCCTTCCCTTCCCTATATCATGAGAAATGCCTGCATCTTTCCTGGTTAATTTCCTGGGTATTGTCACATTTTGTTGATTTTCAATCCGTTCTGGTTTTTACTTGGTAGGACAGAGTGGTAACTTCCAGCTTCTTACATAGGAAACTGTTGTTTGCTTTTTTAATTTTCGCAAATATAGATGTATAACATGTACCTTTGACCTAGCCATAAAGAACATAGTAACCTGTAGAGGGGAAATAATTTTCCATTGAGAGGATCAGGCTTTGGAAACATTGATATGAATTTCAAAAGGAAATTTCCTTGTTTGCAATGAAGATAATTTTCTAAACCAGTGACATGAGTGTCATGAGTCATAAGTGTGCAAGTAGTAGGAATTCTAAAAGAAGGGGTATTTGTTCTTTGTCTATAGATGGAAGACTGTTAGGACAATGGTTATATTGTCCAGGAACTATGCTTTAGTATACACAGTGTAATGTCCTAATGTATGAATTCATTTTAATCTGCAACTTAGGACCTGTTAACACTTGAACTCTGTCTGGAATTTTCATCCCCATGGTTAGATAGCATTTCAAGGACTCCAGTCAATAATCCATACTTAGAGACTGCTATGTAAGAATTTCAGACATTAAAGAAATCTATACAAGTGGTTTATTTTCTTTGTATAAGGGATTAGTTTTCAGTGACAAAATGAGAGTTCAAAATATATGACTGGTCAGCCTCCAAGACTGTTGCATAAGAAAAGTCGAGGAATGTCATCGCAGACCCTTGCTCTCTTTGGACCTTTCCAGAGAACACTGTGACTGACCCAGCTAAATACTGGCTGGACTAAGTCCCAGAATTGTGGTTTCTACCTCAGAGTGAATCCTTCACAATAGGTGCATGTGGGAGTGCTTTAGACAAAGGAGGAAATTTCCTCACACCTTATTCATGGATTATTGTAGTTGGGTCTAAGATTTGTTTTTAGTGTAAAATACTATCTGGTGAAGAGACCTTATAGCTTCCACATCCTTCTAATCTCTTCTGATATTCACCAAAATACTTGAAAACTACTGAAGGGTCAAATTGACTTAGGTCAATTCCTATCACCCTCTATCTGGAGAAGAATACAAAGATATTCCAGAGTCTGCTTTGGGAACGTTAGGGTCTCATCACTATTCTGCTTTGTTTTACTTTCAACTTGGTATAATATTTAAGCTAGCCTCACTTGTAGGTAAAGCAAGTAACTACTGATTTGGTGGGTCAGTGGTCATAAAAAGGTTCCCATGACATAGAAAATTTTTCCTGAATAAGTAGGTTGGTTCCTAACACTCCACCGTTAAAACATCATGGCACTAACGTGTTTGATTCTGTTTCGCAATTGTCTTTGCTATTGCTGTTTTTTAGCAAGAAATCATAATACCAAGAAATGGATTCCTTCGGCATTTCTCATGATTGTTTGTTAGAAAATCCTTTATCACTTGTAGAATAAATTGTCTGTTTATGAGCGAGTTGTGATTCACAGACGTGTAGATGGAAGGGTATACACATGTTTCGGCCCTCACTGCATGTAAGAAGTATCTGAGATAGTTATCAATTCTAAAATTTGAGAAATTTCATATAAAATTCTGGTATTTATTCCTACCCTAAAATCAATAATTATTATGGTCTCATATCTTTTTTTTATGTCTTTATTTTTATTTTGAGAGAGAGAGACAGAGAGTGAGCGGGGGAGGAGCAAAGACACACACACACACACACACACACACACACACACACAATCTGAAGCAGGCTCCAGGCTCTGAGCTGTCAGCACAGAGCCCGACGCGGGGCTCAAACCCAAGGACTCTGAGATCATGACCTGAGCCGAAGTCAGACTTTTAACCGACTGAGCCACCCACGCGCCCCTATGGTCTCATATCTTTTATTTACTTAAATTGCCCCCTACTCTGTATATGAGCACCCTAATTCTTTAAAATAGGAGGCTTCTAAAACCACAATCCTTGCCATAATTTTTCCTCAAAAGGGATATAACCACAGAGGGTCAAACTATAGGACTTGGCAACGTGAAACTGAATGGGGTACAAATATGTTCTATAGCAGAGGTTAACATGTAGTTTAAATTTCCATCCTGTCTGTTTCTTTTCTAATGCCATCCGCAGGCTGAATGCTTCTAAACAAGTTTCTTTCAGCTTGGAAATAAGGGGTTCCTTATCTGTGTTAATTTTCTTTTTCCTTTTCTTAATTCAAATGAAATCAGCAGAGTTTGATGGACTCTGTCAACAGAAAATAGCTCTGGTGCCCTTTTCCCCTTTCTATTGTGGAGTACAAACACAAAATGAAATAGTTCATTTGTACTAGCAGAACCATCCTCAGAAATATCAAATTAGCTCCTCTTCACTCTCAGGCACTCACACCTTTTTCAATCTAGTACCCAGAATCTGGTAGGAATAAAGTGGAAAATGAAGCCTAGATAAGTAGGATGAGCTGGAGCAGATGACAATTAGTATTAGGAAAAGTGAGGGAAGCAGTAGCTAAGGCTCTCTGAGCCACTCATCACTGAGGAGACGCTCCCTATGTGCGGCCTTATCATAATACAGAAAGCAAGATACGATGGGCTTTACTGGTCCTTCCTCCTCTCTTTGAGTTTTTAAATTGGAGCATTTTAGGACTTAGTCCGTGGACCTCTTCTCTTCTATACCTACACCCATTTCCTTATTTATCCCATCTAATCTTGTGACCTTAAATGCCATCTGTACATCTCTACATCTTTCAAGACTCACATGCCCAGCTCCCCACTCAACATCTCCCACCAGATGTCTAATTGACGTATCCAATTTATCCTGGCAAAAATAAAGTGCATGACCATCACTCCTTAACCTGCTCCTGTGTTTTCCCCCACGTCAGCTGATGTCATCCTCAACCTTCCCTCCTCTCTTTCTTTTATACCCCACATCTATGCAGCTATCAGGAAAACATGCTTGCTTTGCCTTAAACATATCCCGAACCCAATCACTTCTCACCACTTTGGGTGTGAGCCACCTTTATGTCCCTCTTGAATTATTGCAATGGTCTCCTAACTTATCTCTCCATTCCCTTTTTTGATATCCTCCCCCTGTTCTTTATTCTCAACATAGCACCCTGGGTGATCCTGTTGTCCTCTGCTCAAAACCGTTTAGTTTGTATAAAAGGCAAATTTTTACAACAATCTATGAGGCCTTACACAATTCTGTCCTCTACCTTCCCAATCGCCATCATCTCTCCCTGACTTTGTGAACTTATTTCCAACTGTTCCCCCCTGTTTTCACTCTACTCCAAGCCTCAGGGCTGCGTTACTGTTCCTTGAACACACTAGTCATGCCCCCAGTAGAGGACCTTTGCACCTGCTGTTTTCTGTCTGGAAGACTCTTCCCTTAGATATCTATGTTCTCATTCCTTCTCCTTCTTCAAGTCATTGCTCAGATATTGCCCCCTCAGTGAGGTCTTCTTTGATGAACTTATGCAAAATTGTAGTACCCACATTCCTATACTCTCTGTTCTTTATCCTAGATTTATTTTTCTCCAAAACATTTACTGATTTCTAACTTGCCATGTAATTCATCTAGAAAAAGTTTAGTTGTCTGTTTCCTTTCCAAAAAAAAAAAAAAAATACAAGATCTATGAGGGCAGATATTTTTGCTTGACGTGTACTAGATACTCAATAAATATTTGTAAAATAAAGATTCAGAAGACTTCTGATTTCAATTTGATCTAAAACCAGCTGAATGACAAGTCATTTGATCACCCTGGGCCTCAGTGTGTTTGACTACAAGAATGAGAAAAATAAATTAGATGAGTGCATATAAATCACCTGGGGATAGCTTTGAAACGTCTGTTATAATTCGGTTGGTGTGATGTGCTGTCTGAGATTCTGCATTTCTAATACTCTTTCAGATGGTGCCAATGCTAAGCATCATGAACCACGCTCACTCTTTGAGTAGCAAGGCATTAGGTAATTACTAAGATCCCTTTCCTCAATTTAACCCTATAGCAGGGTTGGCAAATCACAACAGGTCATCCTTTCTCATAAATAAAGTTTTATTGGAGTACAGCCATGCTCATTCATTGACATACTATCTATGACTGATTTCATACTACAATAACTGAGTACAGTAACTGCAACAGAGACCGTATCTGCCCTTCGTTTGCAAAACTAAAAATATCTGCCCTCGGTCGCTTCACAGAAAAAGTTTGCTGACTTCTTTTTATCAGTGCAGTTGCTTATGGTAATTAATATGAAATTTGACTGTATTAACTATGGATTGTTAATCTAATCTTTCTTAGCTTTTTCTTAATTGTATTATTTTGCTTCTTCAACAAAGTTTTAATGTCCTCCAAGAGATAAATCGTGCCATTTGCTTCTTTGATGTCCATGTGAGCCTACTGTTGGAAAAATCTAAAGCTGAAATCTACCTTAGTGGCCAGGTAGTCTAACTTGAATCTAACAACCTAGGGGTGTGAAGTGATTTTCAAAGTCACCTAAGAGTCGAGACAGGCAGAGGGGAGCCCAGGGCTTCAGACTTAGGTCTCACAGTCTTTGTGTCATGTAAGCCTCTTGCTTTACTTTCTGGGACTTCAGGAAACATTCTCATTCTGATTACACCAGGATGGTATAAGTGGTCCCAGGATGAGCATTAACAATCATTTATCCGATGATTCTAAGGGGGTTAAGGGGAAAGCTTGCCAGGGGGTTGAGGATCTGCTTAGAAAATAACTCAGGAGCTCCTGGGTGTCTCAGTTGGTTAAGTTTCCAACTTTGGCTCAGGTCATGATATCATGGTTTGTGAGTTCGAGCCATGCTTTCTGTCGTCTGCATAGAACCAGCTTCAGATCCTTTCTCCCTCTCTCCCCCTGCCTCAAAAATAAGTAAATATTCTAAAAATACTTAAAAAAGGAAAATCACTCAGCCTAAGGAGAGGTGTAGGGCCAAGGTCAACAAAAAGTCTACAGGAAAAGGAAGAAGCAGGGAGTGAATGTGCACCAGCCAGATCTCCCTTCAAGACCAAGGTACTTATTTCCCCGGTTGCACAAATCCTTGGCTACAGACCACTCCCAGCTATATCTTTCTTTGGGACTTGCCCTCAGCTGAAAAGGACCACCTCTCTCAAGGTTATGTTTCTTGCTTGGCACCACCAATCTTCAGTGGGTTGCATGGTGTGGGGGGGGATACAAATCCCAGCTCTGGCCCAGCTCCAGATCTACCCATGTCATTGTAAGACGCCTCTACTGCAGCTACGGGACAGTTTCCCTTCCCCCTCTGCCCAGGCCGGCTTCCTCATCTCCCCTCACACAAGTGTCGGTCTTGAGCACACCCCACACATATGCTGCACACAGATCTTCTGTGTCTGCTTCTGCAGAACCTGACCCAGGGTGGTGGCCGTTACCCAGCCCATTCTCTGACTCAGTCACTATGGATTCATGCAAGGGGGTAGTAACTGTAATGAGGAAGTAGAAAAAAAATCACTTCCATTGAAGTCACTGTGGCATTGAATTTGATTTGAGTTTAAGAAGGAACCAACTGGATTAAAAGCATTGGTGCCAGGCACTTGAGCAGTAACTTGAGACTCTGTGTGGCATTATAGGCAACAGGGCCGCTGCCAGCAGCATCATGGTGGCAAGATTCCCTGCGTACTTGACCTCAGGGACTGGCTTAGGAGCTGGCAGTCTCACTAACAGACATCACCACAGTAAGCAGAAAGAAGGGGAGGAGGAAAGCCTCAGATATGGTGGCCAAGAGGGCTGTATTCAAATGCACGGAAAGCATCCCTCTCGGTCTCCTAAAAACACTTGGCCAGGTGGGGAGGGAGAAAAAAAAGAGTATAGTGCCTGCAGTTTTAGATAGGGCTGAGCCAGAGAAGTATGATTTGGGTAAGAGCATGATCTTATTTATACTCCTCAGATGGTGTGGCCTGGGGAGACATTGGCTAAGACTCATGGCTTCTTTCATTATACCCCGTTGCTCTATTAAATTCTATTCCCTGCACCTTCAGAGCAAATAATTCCACATAACACTGTCTGCTTTCTTTGATCCATGTGACTGGAAGGATGAATCGGCAGCTCCCCTCCCCCACTCACCCTGCCACTGCCCGAGGCACAATCAATTTCAATATGCAGGGAAAATAGACCACACAGGATCTATGGCCTCCCAACGGGGACCTGACATATTAACTGTTGTAATGCCTCTAATTCAGTCTATTTACTTTGGGATAGGCCTGTCTCTCCCGCTCATCATTTTAACCCATACATCGTCTGTGTCATGACTGTTTAGAGTGATGGGGGTGATCCTCCGGGCACATAGTCATGAGAAGCCTGATGAGGGAACATCCGCAGCAAGCCCACGTCGCTTCAGGGTAATGATGACTAATTCCATTCACGTCCCTCACCCCTGCCTCAAAATCTGCTCCTGCCGTTTAAATTGACGTCTGTCGGAGGGAATGAGCCTCTGCCAGTGTCACTGCTTGATGCATTGGCCCGGTGGAGGCACTCCTGCTTGTCAGGAAGGGAGACTGAGTGAGAGGAGTAAAGAATAGCGGAGGAGGGGGAGGGGAGCCCTCTGGGAAGATGAAAAATGAGCAAGGAGAGAGGGGAAACATCCTCAACCAAATGCCACTGTTTTGATTTGGACACTTTTACAGCTTTTCTGACATAGAAGCAGACTATTGAGATGATCTCCCCACATGTATGTCACAGCCCTAAATAGCTCCAGTTGGTATGTTTTTTCAGCAAGGATCTCTACAGGGAAGTGAGTAAACCGGGGGTGGGGGATGGGTGTCTATGCTGGTGATTCCATACCGGCAACCCTTCTCTTTAAACTGCTCGGAACCTACACCAGGATTTCGACCCTTGATGTATTCTTAAAAAAACAAACAAGCAAGCAAAACCCACTTTTTAAAATGTTTATGTATTTATTTTGAGAGAGAGGGAGCACAAGTAGGGGGAGGACGGAGAGAGAGACGGAGAGAGAATCCCAAGCAGGCTCCGCACTATTCGCACAGAGCCAGACATGGGGCTTGAACTCAGGTACCTGGAGATCATGACCTGAGCCAAAATCAAGAGTCAGCCGCTTAACAGGCTGAGCCACCCGGGAGCCCCGTGCACTCTTAATTAGCTACAGTGAAAGGCAGTCTTTTAAATGAACATATCCCAGACCATCGGTGTAGAGCTCATAGTGATGTAGTTGATTGTCTCTGTATAACAAATGAATGGGCGAGCTTGCGGTCAGACCAGAAAATGGAAAAAGCAATCCTGCTGCCTCACTTCACTAGCCTAAAAGAAGGGGGAAGGATCACATAAAAAACTCTTCTTCCGCCTTGTCTTTCAATTATTCTTTTATTAGAGAGGATTTTTCTCCTTTTCCTTTTGTTTTTGTTTAAACTATGAACATCTGTAAGTTCTAGAAGGCAAGCAAATTCAAACTCGAATTTGGCAGATTTTTCTGTCCCCAGATTGCATGGTAAAATGCCATTAATTAATTTCACAAATCTAGAAATGTATATGTCCTCCATTTGAAATAAATGGTCAATGTTAACCATACTGGAATCAAAATGAAAATAACTAAATAAATAAAATGAATGGTCAGACGTTATGATTTTCTTATGTTTTTTTATTATTTTTTTTTATTTTTGAGAGACAGAGAGAGACAGTGCGAACAGGGGAGGGTCAGAGAGAGAGAGGGAGATATAGAGTCTGAAGCAGGCTCCAGGCTCTGAGCTAGCTGTCAGCACAGAGCCTGATGCAGGGCTCGAACCCACGAACTGTGAGATCATGACCTGAGCAGAAGTCAGATGCTTAACCGACTGAGCTACCCAGGTGCCCCGTGATTTCACAGACAAATCTCTGTGATAAAAAAAAAAAAAAAAAACTATTCTATTAATTTGGATGTAATGAACCCACAAAGGAAAGCCATGGTTGAAAGAGCCTGTTAATGTTTGGATGATTCTGTACTCATCTCTCATCGTGGAATAGGTTCTGGCTCAAAACTGATGCCCCGGCAAGACCAGAAAAGGCCTAAGGGAGTCTGGCCCAGCTCCCAGGTATTTTGGTTGGGCGATTCTCGGGAGGCCAGGGTGTTCCTGAGGCTAACCCAAGCAAGCTCACTGCTGGCCAGGATGAGTTCTGAAATAGTGATCTGGAATTGTGCCCTGCCAGTCCTGGAGAAAACCCAAAACCATAGATCTGCTTTAGAACGAGTCTGATCTTCTGCCAGCAGGGACAGCTGAGGTCAAGGGGAGGTTTTCAAGGTCTTTCTGTACTCAGAAGAGCTCCCTGCTTTCCTTTAGCCCACACAGAGCTCGACCAGGGGCAAAGGTATATAGATAAGTAACATTTCACCACTGCCTGACCTACTTAGGCAGAGGGCTTGGTTCATGTCCTTTGGCTTGTGCCTCTGGCACACCCAAGACAACGAATAATGACAATATTTATTACCATTCATTGAACAGCTTCTCTGCCAGGCACTGGGCTAACTTAATTACAAAATACTGAAGGTAAAAATTATTGTCCCTTTGCTTGTTGGTCTTTCCTGTCTGGACTGTAAATTCTTTGAGGAGATATTCTTTTTTTTTTTAATTAAAAGTTTTTTTAATGTTTATTTATTTTTGAGAGAGAGAGAGAGAGACTGAGCATGAGTAAGGGATGGGAAGAGAGAGAGGGAGTCACAGAATCCAAAGCAGGCTCCAGGTTCTGAGCTGTCAGTACTGAGCCCGACACAGGGCTGGAACCCACAAACTGAGAGATCTTGACCTGAGCCAAAGTCAGACGCTTAAAAACTGAGCCACCCAGGCTCCCCGAGGAGGTATTCTTTTTGATACTGGTCTTTTTTTCTCTAATTGACTGTCTGGTAATAATAGGAACTCAATAAAGTTTTGATAAGCTCAAGAGGGGCACATAAGACATCCAAGTTCACAGAACTAGCAAATAGCAGAGTCAAGACTCAACCTTAGGTCATCATGGGGAGTAGACACCTGGTCTATACCCTTATTCTGCCTCTGCCCTCTGTGGGGTTGAACAGACCAGTCTGATTTAGGTGCACATTTCTTGAGGAAGGAAAGACCTCAAGAAAAGTGGAAAGAATCATCTCACAAAGATAACAGCAATTTTGACTTTACCAGAATTTCTGCTGTGCCCAGAATGGAGCCAAAGAATTGTAATTCATCAAAAACTGTTGTAATGTCTTTTCTTCCTACAAGCATGGACATCTGAGCAAAAGGGAGGAGTTGTCTGCCAGCCAAGTCACTCCATTTGTATTTCTGGTTTCTTCTTGAATTCTAATAGTCAGGTGGATAATTTACTAACCTATTCACTTAATCAACCTATTTCTTACTACTTCAATAAAATGATTAGAAGTGGGAGTGAGTCGTGTCCATGAGTCTATAATAATAATAATGAAATGTTACAGTCTTGCTTTTCATAGTTTACAAAGTACTTCCACATACACTTTTCTCTTTGAGTATCAAAACAATATGTGGAGCTAGAAAAGGAGAGTATTATTATACATACTATATGGGTGAGAAAACCAAAATCCAGAGAGAGAGGAAGACTGTGTTGTCTGCCTGCAGTTACATAGCTAATAAAAAGAGGATCAAAATTCAGATTCTGACTCCAGTTTATTGTTCTTGTCCACTTCACCAGTGGCTCCGAACCCTGCTGGATATTAGAATGAATCCAAGATTCTCATTCAGTTGCTCTGGGATCAGGCCCAGACAACAGTACTTTTAAAAACAAACCCAGATATTTGCACAGCCAGGGCTGAGAAGGAACCACACTACATATCCCTGTCTGTTAACCATCAGCACATTTGACCAGCCACAAACTGAGGTCTACCATTTTGTCACTCAAACAGAAGCATCTCTGTTATAACCTAATATTTGCAGAATTATTGATACAAGATATTAGCTTCACAAGGGTGATTGTTTTTCACAGCACCTTCCAGATCATTTGATGTTTGTAAAACTGAAAATTCAATTACTGAATTTATGACTAGTCTCTCCATTACTAACCCCACACAGAAAAATTTCCCAAGGATAGAAACCATGTCTAATTAACCTAAGGGTTATTTAGACTGAGGAAAAGAAGACAGAAAAGCAACTTAATGAGTCCAATTATTTCCTTCAAACCCAGAAAGGGCATTAGTAACATGCTTCCCTTGGACACGAAGCAGACAGACCTCCCTCTCAGCCTCCTGGTAGTCTCTCCTGCAGCGAACTGAGGCTTGGCTTAATGGCGGTGGTTGTTGTTTTTGATAGGATTCCCAAAAAGAAAAAAGGCTATACAGAGTTAAGAGTCATTTAATGCAGAGAAGAGCAAAGATTAGTTAAGATAACTGTTACAACATTGTTGACTATATTAGTCAAGATAACTAGGCTATGCTGCAGTAGCAAAAACACAAAATTGTCCACGGTTTAAATTTTTTAATGTTTATTCATTTTTTGAGAGACAGAGAGAACATGAGCAGGGGAGGGGCAGGGAGAGAAGGAGACACAGAATCTGAAGCGGGCTCCAGGCTCTGAGCTGTTAGCACAGAGCTGGATGCAGGGCTCAAACTCACAAACCACATGATCATGACCTGAGCCCAGGTCAGATGCTTAACTGACTGAGCCACCCAGGTGCCCCTCTCCATAGTTTAATATTTCTCAGACACACTATGTGATCCATGTTGGCTTGTGAGAGGACACAGGGAGGAGCTTTGCTACAGTCACCTTGTCACACAGAGGGCCACCTTCTTGGGAGTGGCCATCTGGAACATACAGCCTTCTCAGCTGCCATGTTATGAGAAGAAGGAAAGAAAGATTGGAAATTGCTCATGGACTTTTTACTCCTTTGCTTTGTAATTGACACACACAGATATTCAAATTTTCCTGGCCCCAAACTGGTCATGTTACCTGTTCCTAAGAGCAAGCAGACTGGGAAATACAGGGTAACTGTGTAGAACCTGGTGCTCAATACTTTTTCTGCTGCAGTCCTCTAAAATGTCATACATTTATGACTTTCCCAATATTTGGACCTAGATTGGTTCCTTAGGATACCCCAGAAGTGAGGTTTTCTGCCTTTTTTGAAGGAGGAAAAAATCTCTTGTCAATTGGGCATCTGACTGGCTCAGTCAGTGGAGCATGCAACTCTTGATCTCGGGTTGAGTTTGAGCTCCATGTTGGGTCTAGAGATTACTTACAAAAAATCTTAAAAAAAGATGCTCCTCAATTAGTTATCCTTAAGACGAAAGTCATAGAAGAGTTGTTGGCAAGCTATTGTTTATTTCTACAAAAAGTACGGTAAGTAATGAAATACTTATCCTATTGGGAAAGACAACTACATAGTGGTACTGGTACCTTTCACATCTATTCATGCGTCTAATCCTTCATTCATCATGGATTATTGCCTCAAATTTAAAAAATAAAATAAACTTGCATTGCATGACTTATGGACAGTCATGCCTAGATTTGGTGATGTCTTGAGTGCCCTTCCAATTCCAGTAAGGAAGTGGAGTTAGAAGATTAATTTAGATGAGCTAGGTTTTGCACAGTTGAAGAAAATCCATAACAAAGAATAAACTAGACAATTTCGAAAAGAGCAGTGCATTAGTTTCTCCAGAATGCTGGAGGCTGAGTTCTCAGGAAGCTTTCTCCTTAATGAGGTGCCCTTAGGAGAAAATAAGAGATCTTTTTCGTAGTATCTCCATTAGGCAGCATTTGCTCCCAGCATTCAAGTTTCTCTTCATAGGAGTAATCAGGCCAACGGAAAGTAAGCAAGCCAATTTGATAATTTCGAGATCGTTTTTGAAATATTCTACCATTACAATGAGCAAGTTTCAGGACAGCTCCCCTTCCAAAGTTATTTATGGTAGTTTTTTTCCCTATGACAATTAGGCCCTCGACCTTTGTGAAGGTCAGAGAATTCCATATGGAAGAAAAACCAGAGTTTAAAGAATGTCAAAGGACATCGATCAACTTTTAGGGTTTTGAAGGAATATTATGACTTTGTTTCTTTCTCACAATTAAAGGCAGATAAAATCTGTATCCATTGTAAATAAGCAAGATTTTTTTTAAGTCAATGCACTAATGGATACTGTTGCATGTAGTGCCTTGTAGGACCCAAGTCTTTGATTACTATAATTAAAATATACTTTGAAAAAAATATATATATATACTTTGAAAAAAATCTCACCAAGGAAAACATTTGTTTGATGAAATATTTTAAATGCATCGATCCATATCAACACTGATATATACAAAATCTACGGAAGCTATTCCATCAAGCCATTTTCTTTTTAATAAGAAATAGGATGTGTTACACATAAAATATTTAAAAACCACCCAGTTCTTATTGATAAGTGGTTAGAACAGTGGTTCTCATCCTTGGCTGCACATTAAAATCACTTATGGAGCTTTTAAAAACTAGTGATGATTGAGCCCTGCCTAGACCGCTTGAGTCAGAGTCTTTGGAAGTGAGGCTCAGACGCTGATATTTTTGAGTGCTCCCCAATGATTCAATGTGCAATCGGGGTTGGCAGCCACTGACATGGAACGCTTCCTTATCTCTCCAGCTGGCAGCAATAATATGTTCCTCAAACTTCCTGTTTTTATACTTTCTACACTTTATAAAAAGTAGATGTGTACATATCGCCTCTCCTCCCTTAAAGGGTAAGTTCCTGGAGGGGAGATCCCAAGCCCAATTCATCTTCGCGGTTCCACACTTTCTAACAAGGCACTGGGAGGCACCATGCTGTAAAAGTATCATATGATTGAGTGGCTTAGTGTCTGATCAGCTGAATTAATCTACCCTCAGATTTTTTAATTTTATAAACTCTAAGGAGCCCCTTTCAATGGAGTAGCAAAGTAATGATCTACGAGGAAATAAAAAATGAAAAGTTAAGATTGGTAATTTGGTGATTCTTGTCCAGATAACACCTTAAATCTAATTGCAGGTAATTCTCTTGATATCTTCCTGGAGGCGAAGAAACAAATTATGTGATGATTTTCTTCAAAGACATCCTTGTATAGTGTGTTCGGCTATAACTTTACAGTTGTCCTAAAAACAATAATATCAATGAGTGGAAAGGAGTTACTTAGAAGCTAGATAAAAATATATATTTTTTCCACTAGGAGCTGTAATTTAAAAAAAAAAAAAAGTGTTCAGGGGTGCCTGAGTGGCTCAGTCGGTTACGCGTCCGACTTCAGCTCAGGTCATGATCTCATGGCTCGCTGGTGAGCCCAAGCACACCAGGCTCTGTCCTGACAGCTCAGAGCCTGGAGCCTGCTTTGAGTTCTGTATCTCCTTCTCTCTCTGACCCTTTCCCATTCATGCTCTATTTCTCTCTGTCTGTCAAAAGTGAATAAACATTAAAAAAAATTTTTTTTAATGTTCAATAGACAGTTGCATTTTGCTATCATAAACTAAATGTAACAAATGAGTCCATCCGAATTGACCCAGATGAAAATGTTTATTTCTCAGTCACCCTTCAATTTACACATCCAAGAATCTGCTCTTCGTTGTCATTACCGTTTACCTTGTCTAGGAAACTGAACTGCAACGCAGCTCACAGCTGAATAGTCTAGTCGAATGAACACTCTTACCTGAATGAACCAAGGCAGCTGTATATTCCTCTAAGCAGGTGCACGGCTGCTCTTGTCTTCACAACTATGGCTAGATAGTTACCAATCCTTACTGCACTATAAACACCAGTAGTTCCTATTTTAGCTGTTCATACGTTAAGTCATCCGGGTACCATATTCACAATTTTTGCCCTCTATTTACAACTTCTGTACTATTTATAACCCATTTCATATTTTTTAAAAGAGTTCATTGTCTTTTAGTTCAATGGATTTGAAAGAGAAACTTCAAATCACTGACATAAATAGAAGGGGCTTCTACTAGAAAATATATAAATATTAAAATAAAACATTTGTTCATCCTGCACACCATCAATTGTAGGAGAGCCATCAGGCAATGGGAAACACCAGCACAAGTATAACTGTGTTCTGGAATTATCAGTTGCATCATATCCACATCATGTTGCCAAAATGCCTGAATTTATAAATGCCTCTGAATTTTAATTACTATTTTAATTAAACTTAGAGAGACAGAGGAAACGTGTAACCCCCTGGCTATTTCCAGACAAGTAAACTTTAATAAATCGTATGAAAAGGAGGACCACAGAACTCCCAACATGCTCCTTTGGAGACATTTTGCTCATGACCAACCTGAATTTATAATATCTAGGCAAACAGATATGAGACTATGGAGCACCTTAGTAATTAACACAGTTTGTAATCACTCACTTCTGTACCTACTTTTTCTTTGTTCATGGTTAACGAATAGTTCCTAGACCACCACTCTAAGTTCTGTGAGGGCAGGAACCACATTCACTATTCAAGTCTCCGTGATAGGCACGTAGTAATTCCTAAATTAGTGTTTGGCACATAGATGACTAAATATTCTCTTGCACGTTTTAAAAAATCTCTGCTTCCAAAGTGAATGTCTTTACTCTCGTTCTCTTCTGGTCTGAAATATACTTCACTTGGGGATGACATTTTCATAGACTTCTTAGCACAAACCCACACTGTCTCCAGCTCCCAACCCCCACTGCATCTCCCCTCCCTCCCCCCACCCCCCAACATAATGGTCTCACTCACTAGCTCTCTATGGCAGTTTACTTCTCTACTCAGGCAAGCTTCTGTAGGCACCTGGGGACCCAGATCTCAGACTGTCAGAAAGCCATACCATGGAAGAAGGGGACAGCCATAAGATACATTTTGTCATATTATAATCCAGAGCAGCAGAAAGCACAGGGTTGGCTTGGCTATATGACGTCAAGGACTAAAAATGATAGAAGACTTGGAAAGTATCCTAAGTGACTTAGCAAAGAGCTTCAGTGCTGAAACAGTAAGTATCTTAAATGTTTCTTTCCCCACCACCCGCTTTCCTTGTTGTCATCCTTGTTGTCATCGCTAGCACCACCCTAACAAAGAATCTAGGGAAACTGGGGCAGGGGAAAGGACCCACAGAGGGAGAGGGAGGAGGAGGGGGTGGAAGGGGAGGGAAAGGGTGAGGTGGAGGGGAAGAGGGAGGAAGAGAGGGAGAGAGAGGATGAGAGAGAGAGATGGGGAGGTGGGAGTGGGGAATGAGGAACACCCTGCTATCCAATACCCATAAAAAATTTGTTTTTAATTCCCTGGCTATCACAGATAGAGGCTGCTGCTAGCATTTAAGATAAGATTAGTTGGTGTTGTGCTATCAGCGCCTCCACATTTTCCCTGCAGGGATGCCTTCTGACAGGCTGAAGCTGGAGGCATGTCTCAGGATTAACGCGAGCTAATGATTATACACTAAAGCTTTGGAACTGTTGGGACTAATAGGATTAAGCAATAGCAGATGCAGGTCCCCGTTCAGGTTAAAAATGCACTTTTTACATTACAAAGTCAGACAGATCCCTTTGAACATGCAATGAATATGGATGTTTTCAATTATCACAGTCTTCCAGGGCTATACGATATGGTAAATTAATCCCTTTAGAACATCGGAAACAGGACAAAATAGCCTTCTTGAAGCTGAAATCCCTCGTTTTAGATTTTCTTTCATGGGGATAAGCAGCGGTGCACCTCACATAATTAATCTTATTACAAACAGAGAGAAAGGGGAAAATTTTTTTAATGTGTAAAAATTGTTTAAATATTTGAGAAACTCCGGGGGAAAAAAAAAGCACTTTGAAAACAACATCTCTTAATTAATTTCCAAAGAGTCAAAAAGACACGCATAAGGCCTGAGAAGCCAATGTCCGGATGTATGTTAGGATGGGTTTGTACTTCTCTGTGCCCCAGGCTGTTAGTGCAACAAGAAGGAAGGAAAAAATTAAGGTCACCTTAAAAAAAAATGAACAAAATAAATAACTGCCAGTAGAAAGCACTATTTCCAAGATATTTGAGTTGATCTGATCTTATGCTCCAGGTCCTGGGAGGCAAGGGGAAGGAAAAGGGCATAGTGAGATATTAATATTTTGCTGCTGCATGAAAGGGTCTCTGCTTCTCAGTAGATAAAACCATTCCTCAGACTAGCTGGAGAGTAAATCCCCATTATTGCAATTAAATGGGGCCAGTTGTGGACATTAGTAGCCAGCTGAACCTCAAGAGTTCTGTGTGTTTGATTGACTTAGAGGGGAGGAAGGTGGGGGGGGGGTTGGGAAACACAACTATTTATCCAAGAGGACTTTCCAGAGAAAGCTGTCTGAGCTGTCAGCAGGGAATGGAAGTAGTTGTACAACAGTTGGCATAAAGCGAGCTTGCAATCATGGGCTTGATTCTTGAAAATTCAAAAACCGACCATGTTTATATTTGGCCTGAGCAGTTGGTATTAACCATGCTTAACAGGCCCTAGAATCATACTGCCTAATGTCACCCCCCCCAGCCCACAATGTGGATAAAGTCATCTCATGGAACTCCATTGTTTCAAACATTGCAAAATGAAAGGAAAAACGGAAGAAGGTAGACTATACCAGCTTCCTCCACTGAGTCCATGGCTTGTTTCTAGGAAACTATATGGATACTTACTTCTTCCATCTGGGATTCAAATAAAATCTGAATGAAAATAACAGGACAACAGAAGTGTTGCAGGATTTTTTTAATCACAATACCTGGGATTTGTTGTCTCCCGGCTTCAAAGAATGAAGAGGTGGACACAAAATGAGCAGCAGGCAAAAGTTCATTAGAATATATAATTAGAAAGGAAGAATCATAAATCTCTCTTTACAGAGGGGACATTCGAAAGGAAATGCCCAAGGACTGTAGGCAAGGGTCTTTGTTTTATAAGGTTCCGGTCAGGGGCGCCTGGGTGGCTCAGTCGGTTAAGCGTCCGGCTTCGGCTCAGGTCATGATCTCACGGTTCATGGGTTCGAGCCCCGCGTCGGGCTCTGTGCTGACAGCTAGCTCAGAGCCTGGAGCCTGCTTCAGATTCTGTGTCTCCCTCTCTCTCTGACCCTCCCCTGCTCGTGCTGTCTCTCTCTGTCTCTCAAAAATAAATTAAAAAAAATAAATAAAATTAAAAAAAAATAAGGTTCTGGTCAGCTCCCCTCTCTCCATCCCCATTGTTCCTTCTCAGGTTCTACCCTTATTGGCTTGATAACTCTAGGTGCTGGGTGGTCCGTTCCTGATTGGCTCGTTTTCATTGTATGAGGGGTGGCCTATGGCTATACTTAGGTCTCTTGTCAAATTCCTGAGAGGAAACCTGAGGGGGAGTAGGTTGGGTCTGTTACATTCTAAAGAGAAACCTTATGCCTGAAGGGGTTTGCTGTGGTCAGATACTCCCAGCATTGTTCCAAAATATGTGGTTTTTCCCCACCCACGGACCTCAGGTCCTATCCTTTCCCTCTATGCCTAGTTTATCCTATCCTTTCGTATCATAGAAAGAAAACGTGATGTAACTGGACCATTGGCTTCATAGCGGAAGTCAGTCAAAGACACTCAGGTGTCAAACTCTGTCAGTTTCCCAGATGATCCAGTACCACTGAATACTCCTTCAGCGGGATTTTTTATGAAGAGCAAAAGTCTTATGTGCTTGCTCTGTAATACTGCTTGGCAGATTAAAATACCTAAACTAATGATGTTAGCAACCTTTTATAAACATTCTGTTTTTCAAGTTTTGATTAAAAAAAAATCACTTCTTGGGGCACCTGGGTGGCTCAGTTGGTTAAGTGTCCAATTCTTGATTTCAGCTCAGGTCATGATCTCACAGTTCATGGACTGAGCCCCACATCGGGCTCCACATTGACAATGCAGAGCCTGCTTGGGATTCTCTCTCTCCCTCTCCCTCTGCCCCTCCCCCGCTCTCACGCATGCACTCTCTCTCTCTCAAAAATAAATAAACTTAAAAAAGAAGGAAAAAGTCATTTCTTGACACAATGAGATGAAATTGCTTTACATGGACTACTTGGTATTCTTTTTTTTTTTCCTTTTGCTTCTCTGTCAGTTCACAATAAATTCGGAAGATATAAGCTGATTTTCGATATTTTACTGCTACTCCAGTAAAAGGCATCAAGAAAGTTGTTGTCTTAAATATGCATGCCATCTCTTTTCTTGGAAGAAAACAGCAATTAATTATTTTTTCAAATGGACTTAATCTCCTGTAATCATCATGCATTATCACAATGGCAAATATTAATACAAGTGCCACTCAGTTGTAACGTGAGTGTGAATCACCTGGGATTGTTGTTAAAATGGAGCTGCTATGGGTGCCTGGGTGGATCAGTTGGTTGAGCATCCGACTCTCGATTTTGGATCTGGTCGTGACCTCACAGTTCATGAGTTTGAGCCCAATATCGGGCTCTGCGCTGACAGGGTGGAGCCTGCTTGGGATTTTCTCTCTCCCTCTCTCTCTCTTTGCCCCTTTTCTGTTCATGCTCTGTCTCTCTCTCAAAAATAAATAAATAAACATTTTTTTAAAAATGGAGATACTGTTGCAGAGGTCTGAGGTGGGACCCTAGAGTCTGCATTTTCAACAAGTAATATAAATGCTGAAGGCCCCACACCCTGAAGAGCAACAAGTCATTAAAACACACTAAGACACCACAGACTTGTTGGAATCAAGCCTACCAATTCCATGCATTGCTTTCCTAACACAGCATGGAGTGAATCTGGCAATCAAAACACTTCAGTTCTTGGTCTTTTTCCTAAATATCCAATCTCCCATTCGACTAGGCATATTCTTTAAAAAAATCTTTATAAGTTTATTTATTTATTTACAGAGAGAGAGAGAGAGAGTGAGCATGACCAGGGGAGGGGCAGAGAGAGAGAGAGAGAGAGAGAGAGAGAGAGAAAATCCCAAGCCAGCTCTGCACTGTCGGCACCGAGCCTCAAGTGGGGCTCAAACTCATGAACCATGAGATTATGATTTAAGCCACAATCAAGAGTCCGTAGCTTAACAACTGAGCCACCTAGGCACCCCCAGACATATACTTTATTAGTTTAGTTATTCATCCTCCAAAACTACTTTAGGATAGATTTATCATATAAGTAGCTTCTAAACTATCATCTTAATGAATTACAAGGCCATTATAATTTTTGCTTTTCTTCAACCACCTTAGAAACTGACAACATTAATTCTATCATCTTCAAGTGAAGTTTATTCAAATCTATCACAGTTAGAGGCATTTTATATATTATGGCAGTTTGATCTACAGTACACACATTAAAACTTCCTATTAAGCGCTAGACTATTTTCAAGAGAAAATGAGTTAATTCTGATATTAAGATTGAACAATGTTCCCTCTGAAAGTTTTAAATAAAATCTTATTTTTCCCCAGTTCAGTACATTTAACAATGCTCCTTAGGTATTGTGTAGCCCCATGTATATCCCTGCCATTGAGAAGGAGGAGGGCAGGGAAGAAAGCATTGATATGACAATTGCAAACCTCATCTTCACCCTCCAATAGTTCTTGTACTACTGGGAGAAACAGAAATAAATGCACGTTTACAAATCACTGTCATCTATATAGCAATAAAGGTAAATCCAAAGTCTAACCAGAACACAAGTAAGTAAATGATTGTTGAGTTGCACTGGGGAAAGGTATAATAAAGAAAAGAAAATATGAGAAAAGTTTTGAAGGATGAATAGAAGTCCAGAAAAGTGCAGGGATAGGAAATTGAAAACACATTCCATTAATACAAAAAAGAAAACACTAAATTGAGCAGCCTTGCATAAGAAGATCAGGGAGGCTTCTAAGTGTGTGGGACTGCATATTTCAGCCCGGCACATTATTTCTGCTGCAACACAGGTTCTGAATAAAGCTTGAAATAGACACATTCTCTGCTTCATTCCATTCCCTGGGCTCTCTAAGGAATAGTAACGTGGACTGTAGAATTAAGGCTGGATCCCCTGGCTCCTTCGGCTTCACTGTGAGCCGACATTTACAGCGCTCATTTTGCACAGTGGTTAGCACAGAGAATTTCTAAACTGGTTGGTAAATTCTCATAACCTCAAGAAAGACAGGCCTGCCAAAACATGGCACATTGGAAACCACCGGGGCACAAGCTTTCCATACCCGTGCCTCAAGTCCTAGGATGGGTGCAGACTGAGATGAACCATAGTCTCTTCCTCATGCTTTAAACTTTGGGCTGTGTGGCAAATAACAATAATAGCAATACAGTTCGAGGCCACACTCAAGAGAGCTCAAAAGTGACTTAAAAAATTCATTCATCAGCTTCCAATCACATGGTCACCTTGATCTTCAGCAGTTTGAGGAGGTAAAAGGTCACAACAACAACAAAAAATGTGTGCTGCCTTCAAAACAAGTACAGATTAGCCGTGAAGGTAAGACACCGATACATGATAGCAGATCCGCAATAACAGGTTTGACCCTTAAAATTTGGAAAGATTAGACATAACAAATTGACAGCACGGATGAAAATCTTTGCACCTTTTGCACTAACATCATACAAAGTGTAATATAAAATCAGAAATAAGTTACTACAGTTCTTGCAAGAGGCATACATTGGGTGTAATGACAACCACTGATCAGTGGAAAGGAAGGTTATGCCATGGAAAGGATTATCAGAGCCCTTGATGTATATGCAGGCACACAATTAGAGGAAGATGCCTTGAAACACTGTCGTTAAGAGTATGTCTGCCTGTCACAACCACTTTAAATGTGCACAGTTTTTAAATAAAGTTTTATCATTAACCAGTATATCCAATTCCATTTCTCTAATTGACATTCCATTCTTCCCTTCCCTTAGCAGTCTGCTTCGGCCACTGTCTTTGAACTATGTGCCTTCTCTGTGAAGCTGGAAATGACGCAGTCCCCAGTGATTTAAACTCTCTGAACCCTATCTTCCTGGGGCCTCAATCACTTCTTAAGTGGCTGGCAGGCACTTATCTCCAATCAGAGATGTTCATTACATAAGTGATTAGGAAGCACGATAGACATGGCTAATTGTTGAAGGGCCAAGAAAGGGGCATTAAACACATCTTATCTGAAGCTCTCATCCATTGTTAGTAACCCGTTAAATGTTGCCCTGGTGCCTTGAACTAGTTAATGGCATTAAACTTGTAAGTAGAGTGACTTTGACTCTGGGGAGAAACTAACTCAATATGATTTTTCCACAGGGCTCAAAACCTTTACACAAAAGCCAGCCAAATGTTCCTAATTCTAGGGAACATGTTATTTTAGGCTTCTTGATGATGACTCAACCTCGTGCCTCCCTGCTATGTAAGATTCCAACAGAGATGACATTTTGCAATCCAGAGAAGCAACATGTCCCCTGTCTGGAGGCGAACTGAGAAATAGTTCACTTCAAATGGGCCTCTAAACAGCTGTCAGGTCAGAATAACTGTAAGTCATTACCTATCTGAGCCATGTTGAACCAGTGACTTTTAAGTGGTGAAAATCTCTGTATCATGTTACTAATCTCACTGGCCAACAGTGGCTGTGTCAACAACCAACGTTCCCTCTTAGTAAGCAGGCAAAAATAATACACGGCCCATGATTTGGAAGTTAAAGGAGCAGTTGAGAGGTTGAAAAGTTCAGGAAGTGAGGAAGTTAAAAATACACCTCCTCAGAGCTTTGCCTCCAGAATGATTCACGACCACCTTTAAATCACAATGTGCCACAAAAGAATTCATTCCAACTTCTGACCCGCTAATGTTTAGCGACGCAGACCTTCCCCATGAAGATGCAGCTTTCCTCCACTCATAATTAGCTCTAGAGGTTGGACCCAATTTCCTGACCAATTAGCAGCTCAAGGGTCTAAAATTAAAGAAATAAGGAGCAGCTGTAAGTCTCTAACCATGATTACTTATAAACCCTTCAAATCTAGACTCAAAGAGCTTCCCTATAGTTTTGCTCAATTGATTAACTTCAACTGGTTTATCACTAAACCATTCATTTACTTTAAGAATCCACTAAAGCCTTAGATAAAATGCATTTCATGTCTCTTCTTGGGCCTTTAATAATTAGCTGTGTCTACCATTTCTTTTAATCTCTCATTTAATGAGCACCTCCAATCTTTAATAATTTAAAAGGATATCAAGCCAAGTATCAATTAAAAAGAACCATTCTAGGCGGCATAAACAGTAAGTGTTAAGCCAGTAGAGAATAGCACATAGAGCCCTGTTGCTTTCTACTT
The DNA here is from genome assembly GCA_028646485.1 of Cryptoprocta ferox. Classification (NCBI taxonomy): domain Eukaryota; kingdom Metazoa; phylum Chordata; class Mammalia; order Carnivora; family Eupleridae; genus Cryptoprocta; species Cryptoprocta ferox. The sequence continues at coordinate 68,794,454 of CM053568.1, forward strand.
CAAGAGCACTTGAAACTATGGGATTATTTCAAAACATTACACTTCACTGCTATTTATTTTAGTTGGCTTACAGGCAAAATTAAATATAAAAAAAACGAGCATGATACATTTTTTGCAGATTCAGAGGAGAATCATGCATGGCAGTATCCAGCTTAACTCTTATTTCTGAATATACTACAACTTGCCATATTCACCCCCCCATTGGCCAAGAACACTAGCTAGGTTCAGCTATAACATAACTACTTATTTTGACTCTTCCAATTCCTCACCCAACTTAAAACTCTTGGTTTTTCCAAGTATCTAACCCTTGGAATTGTTTTATACTGCCTCAGAGGACAAGACTTTGACACCTATGAATGGCTTTTGCAAGAGAATGATATTGGACCATGGGTATTTCCTTATTTCTGGAAGATCCCGAGAAGAAAGTTAGCTCAAGAATATGTTTGTCTTATTAGTAGACCCACAAAGAGCCCAGAAATCACCCACCAAACTAACCTCAGTCACCTGAAGCAGGTTTGCAACAATAGGTGTAATATTCCCCTCCCTATATCACAGACTATACAATGTGACTTTGCAATGCTTTCCATCTTGAGATGAAGTCTAGTTCCACACCCCCTGAATCTGGGCTGACCTTATGATTTTCTTTGGCAAATTACATGTGGCAAGTAATTGTGCCAATTCTGAGTCCAGGCCTTAAAATAACTTATGCATTTCCATTGCTCTCTTGAAAATGTCCAGCTGCCTTGTGAACAAACCCAAACTACTCTGCTATAGACTGGGAAAGGAAGAAGGGGCATCTGGGTGGCTCAGTCAGGTGTCCAGCTCTTGATCTCATTTCAGGTCATGATTTCATGGGTTCGTGAGTTCAAGCCCCGTGTCGGGCTCTGCGTTGACAGTGCGGAGCCTGCTTGAGATTCTCTGTCTCCTTCTCACCCTACACCCCCTACACCCCCTCTCAGAAATAAATAAATAAACATTTTAAAAAATGGGAAACTATGAAGTTAACTGTCACAGCTAAAGACCATTCTGGTAGCCAACCTTGGCTAACCCAGCAGCTGACATAGATATAACCGGAGATCCTGTTCCACCAGCAAAAGAATCACCCAGTGGAACCCAGCCTAAATTGCTGACCCACAAATCTCAAGCCAAATAACTGGATATTGTTGTCATAAGAGTTTAAGTTTTGAGGTGGTCTGTTATTTAGCAAAAACTACTTGATATCATGTCCCAAATTTTACTACTTGGCCTGCTGGGAGTTTCTGTATGGCCTCAGACCCCAAACCACCCAGCGCTGACAAAACCCAACAGATTTTCAAAACTAGCCTCCAAACGTCCAAGTTACTTTCCATGTAGGGGGTCCCTGTATCACCCTCTTTAACATTTTGGCAGTACCTCCAAATGTGAACATCATACCTATTCCTACAAATCCCAAGGTAGTCACAGTAATGATCCTGATTGCTATGAAATCTGAAATCCTACCATTTCCCACACATGAAATTTCCAACTTTAATTGCAAGTATGTGTGCTAGGAAAACACTTTTGATTAAAAAAATCATCGTCCTTATCAATCATATTAATAATACCCCATGCATATTCATTTGAATATCTCAGTAGCTATCAGAAGATGCTTCTGGAGCTCTCAAACCAACAACTTTCTAGGCATTACTTAGGTACACATGCAGATTACAGCCACAATATTTTCATTGGTAACTGATTTGCAAGACTGTGATGGGAATAACTTACATGCTTCTTCCCTAATAGACCTACTTCAAAGAACAAGTACTGAAAGAGTTCAGACACTTTCTGATGACTTCAGGAGATAAGGCTGAACATATTCTGGGTGCAGCCACACCAATGATGTCATCAGGCTTTTGCTAGCTGCTTGGAGATAACAATATTGGGATGTCAGTATTGATGTCTGTATCTTAATATGCTTATGACCTGATATTCTTAAGCATCAGTCAGCATAGAACAGCATGGAACAGAAGGTGGAGGTCAAAAAGGGAATGTGTTTTGTTTTGTTTTTCATCCAGTTCTATGAGCCCAACAGAAGAAAGACTCACTTCCTGTATCTCTGAATCAGCATGAGGGCAACACTGGCTCACAGACCCTAAGTCCCCTCTGCCTGTATCTTCTCCATCAACAACATATCATGCAATCACTTCCAAAAGACTAATTCAGATAAAACACACCCTGGGTTCATATATTTTTTTTTCACTGGAAGCCATCTAAAATACATAGTTTCAAACCCATCAAGAGTCCCTAAGCACCGGTTTGCTGGGAAGGCTCGTCACTATTTACAGAACCCGAAATACCAATCTAATTTGAACACAGATATTAACACAGTCCAACTTTGAACACAACCAAGTTTGTTTTAATTCCTTACTGTATTTTCTAAGAAATAAATAGCAACTTTCTATTTGTTTAGAAAGTTAGGAACTCTTAGTAGCTTATTTTTTCTAAAGCAGAATTAGTTCTCTTGATATTTCCACAGGTGTAAAAAAAAAATAGGCCTTGATAATCACACAGTAAAGAGGAGAGCACAGAATGATGCATGTGGCCATGTGTTAATTAGATAAACGATCATGCAAATTTGTTTTGAAATTTTGTCTTAAAATCACTTCACCTAATCAATAAGCCAAGTTAAGGTGAGAAAAATGCCAGATTTATTTTTCTGACAACTAAACGTAAGCGTATATTTGAAATAGGGGAAAGATTTAATATCCTCAGAATTACATGTTCATTGTTTTACAGCTTTGTAAAAATGAGTGTACGTTTGCATAATAAAAACTGCAATATTGGTGAAACACGTTCACTGGGCACTTATTAGCACATACTCAAACTCTGTACTATGCTCATTAAGCATATTGTCACATTTAATTTTTTTATAATGGCCCTGTGATATAATAGTCATTATTTCTGTTTTTAAGACAAAATAAATAATCATACAAACCCAGAGCTTGCTAGGGTCACACAGTCAGATCTTTCTATACCGTGTGTGTGTGTGTGTGTGTGTGTGTGTGTGTGTGTTTTAATGTGATGACACTGACCGCACAAGAACATAAGTGCCTTTGAAACTAGGTAATGTTATTATGGATGATTTATTTTCCTATAATGTTTATTTTCTAAAAAGAGTAATTCCTAAAATCCAGCTTTCTAATATCAATTAAATAAGATAAACTGAATTATTATCTTCTGTACACGAAACTCTGGCTATACTGACTTTGGTTAAAGTGCAACTTTTTATAACAGCTCCTCACAAGCCACTCATTGGCCCAGGATGAGTAGGGCATGGATGGATAAGTCATGCTTTTATTCTAAACTCAAGAGATCTCACACAGATGTCTCTGAGATTCAGGGGGACATCATCATGTCTCAACTCTCAGATTGCCCTAATTGTTTTTTAAAACCTGTATTCCCACCAGGTTGGCTAGGGCATAAAGATTCTTACAATAATACAATAGTTGAGGGGCACTGGGGTGGCTTCGTTGGTTAAGCGTCTGACTTGATTTTGGCTCAGGTCATGATCCTACAGTTCATGAGGTCGAACCCCACATCAGGTTCTGTGCTCATGTCAGAGCCTGCTTGGGATTCTCTCTCTGCCCCTCCCCAGCTCGCTCGCTCTCTCCCTCCCTCTCAAAAGAAATAAACTTTTTAAAAAAGTTAAAAAAAATAGTTGGACAACCTAGGACATAGATACACAGCATCAGGAAGCATCCCCATTCTTCAACTCCCATAACCATCATGTTGCTTACAGGTTGGAGGGTTGTACAGTTACTATTACCAATGTATAGAAAAGGTTTTCTAGAAATACCTTTTTTTTCAAGAATGATACTCTTATTCCATGGAATTCTTACTAATTTCAAAGGTAAATATACATTATTACAATAAATAGATATGGTAGTCACCACCTTAACCAAGTGATAAAACTTAGTGACATTAATAATAGGACAACATGAGGTCATATGTCTCTGTGAAGTGAAGTAAAGCAGTAAGAAGTGCCCTGGGAAGCAGTGAGAAGTCCACAGGGCACCCAAAAAGTGTTCTTACCAAAAACATTTAAATATGAATATGAGAAAACAACTATAATCTGGGACAGTCCATGGTGCAATTTACCTGGACTCTTTTGAAAAGTTAATGCTGTAAAAAACAAATAAATAAAAATGGTGGGGTGAATGATGTTCTAGATTAAAATGGTCTAGAGACAAATAGTAATCAAAGCAATGAGTAAAACTTGATTCATTACTGTATTAGAAATAAGTAGCTATAAATGATATTTTTCTTCAGGCAAATGGAAATTATACAAAGTTATATATTAAACGATATTGTTGAATCAATTTTTTTGTTTGCAAATTGTATTGTGGTTAATAAATGTCTTTATTCTTAGTAGACATATATTGAAATAGGAAGGGATGAAATGTTTTGTTTATCACCCAGTTTCATGTGGTTCAGGGAAAAATGTATGCAGAGGCTCAGATGTATATACAGGGATAAATATATACATAAGCAAATATGGCTAAATATTAACAGTTGATGAATCTAGATAAAGGGGATGTGACTATTGACTGAACTATTTTTTTCAACTTTTTTGTAGTTTCAAAATTTTTCAACATTAAAAAGTGGCAGGGGGGATGTGGAGGAAAGAGTAACTATCCAAGATGCTAAGTTCAGTACTTTCTCTTCCAAATACTGCCCACCATTGTTAAAACCCCAAAATACACACACACAAAGAAAAAAAATGAAGATCTTTATATGGCAATAATATTTGGAATTTTACAAAAGCCACTCATTTCTAAAAACCAAATATTGGCATACATCTTCTGTTCAGTTCTGGATTGGATTTCTCAAGGGAAAGGGAAGTTTCCATGTTCACATGGATCAAGGGGAATGCAGAAAATAACCAATGGCACACTGTCATGAAATAGCTCAGACTCTTCAGTGCAATCTAAGTGAAATATCACCTGACCTCTTCACTGTCACCCAGAGCACACTCGGCACACATTTCTAGCTTGTCTCCTTCTACTCTCATGGGACCCATCTATTTACTTAATTGGTTTCTGTGAGGGCAGTGGTTGTAATTTATTTTATTCATTCATTCATTCATTCATCTGGTTCATTCATTCATTTAGTCATTTATCCATTCACTCAAAAATTATTCATTGAGTGCCTATTGTAAATCAGGTACTCTTCTATGCAGTAGAGGATATTGCAGCAAACAAAATAGACAAAATCCTCTGATCTCAAGAGATTTGTGTTTTAGTAAGCAGAAAGGGACACTAAACCAATAAAAAAAGTTAAAATAGATATATAGGCTATCTCTAGTGACCTAGAGAAGACTCACTAAGCAAGTGGTATTTCTGAAGGACACAAGACAGTGAATTCCTTGGATATCTAAGGAAAGGTGTAGAGGAAAGGACATGTGCAAGATCCTGAAGCGTGAGTGTGCCAGGGGTGCTCAAGGGACAGCAAGAAGGCTGGTTTGGCTAACCTGGTGTCAGTAAAGTCAGAATCAAGAATTTCAAGAAGAGGAGTGACATGAGCTGTATCAGGTTCTTAAAAATACCACTCTGGTCAATGTGTCAGGAATAAACTTTGGGAATGGGAAGAAGCTGGGAATGTAACCATAATATAAGGTGACATCTCTTCATGGTAGTGACTACAGTAGAAGTGAACATGGTGAGAAGTGACCACAGACTATGGAAGAAATCCCAAGACTGAGCTGGCAGAGTTGCTGGTACAGTGAATGTGGAATGTGAAAAAAAGAGGTCAAGAATGGCTCCATGATGTTGGTCTAAGATGGGCAGACTGAGTCAACCATCGATTGGGATAGGACAGAACATAGAAGGAGCATATTTTTGTGAGAAAGACCAAGTCTTTCAATAGATTTAAATGTGAGGGGTTTGTTGTATACCTAAGTAGGGATTATGAGCAAGCAGTTAAATATACAAGTCTCGGGATTAGAGAGAAGTTCTAAAATTTGGGATTAATTAGTGCACAGATGGTACTAAAGCTATGAGATTGGGAGAGATCAATAAGGGTGAGTGTTGATAGAGGAGTGAGACTCAAGGACTTCACTCTGGGGCAGCCCAAGGCTAAGAGGTCAGGGAGAGAGTTTGATGAGATAGAAGAAAAACCAGCAGTGTTCATGCTGAAAGCCTCGTGAAGAAAGTGCTTGACAGAGCAGGAAGTGATCAGTTGTGTCAAATCTGTTGTAAATCAAGTAAGGATAAGCATTTACCTTTGTGAGCAGAGTTATCAAAAACATTGGTAACCTTTACAAGAGCATGTTTACTAGATGTTGGAGTAAAAGTCCACTTTAGTAGGATTAAAAGACAATGAAAGGAGACGTAAAGAGCAAGAGTGGATACTCTTGGGAATATTTTATGGTAAAAAGGAGGCAGTAAATAGAGCTGTAGGTGGAGTGGGAAGAGTAATAGGATTTTCAGGCTGTTGGCAATGAGCAAGTCAAAAGAGAAAAATTGTTTAGTACAGAAGAGGGAAAATAGGCAGAAGGGATGACATTTGGCATAAAAATGGAGGTGTTGGACTTAGCTTGGGGGGGGGGTAAACAGTTCATTTAAAGTCAAGGGGAAACCTGGTGAATGGCCAGAGGCACAGAAAGGTGACAAAGCTTGCTATAGGTCTTCAACTTTGTTTCTAATTGATTCTGGTTTTTTGTTTTTACTTTCAGTGAAATAATTCATCAGCTGAAAGAAGAGATTAGAAGCAGTGGAAAGTTGAGGAGAAAGGAGGTATGAAATATCCACTAAAATAATGGAAGAGTATGAGCAGGCCAGGTTAGGATAATAGGATTTCAGGACAGAGCTGAAGTCTCACTCAAGGACCTTCATTTAAGGTGCGACTGGCCAGCATAACCATGTGATTGTCCCTCACTGTGTTTAGCTGTGCTGGTGTAAGCACAGTGTAGGCAGGCAGTTGATTTGAGCAATGTAATCTTTTCTATGGATGCTATAACAAATTGCCACTAACTTAGTGGCTTACACAACACAGATGATTTTCTTACAGTTTTGAAGGCCAGAAGCTGGAAGGCAGTTTCACTGGACTAAGGTCAAGGTGTCAGCAAGGCCACTCTCTGTCTGGAGCCTCTAGTGGAGAATCTGTTTCCTGGTTTTTTCCAGATTTGAGAGAGGCATTTCTTGGCTTCTAGCCCTGTCCTCCATCTTATAAACCAGCAACCTAGCACCTTCAAATGCCTTTCTGCTTCCATTATCATATAGTCCTCAACCTTCTCTGCCAGATCTCCTGCTGCCTCTGTCCTCTGAGGATAAAAATACTTGCAATTGCATTTAGGGTTCATTCCTACCACACGCAATGATCTTCCCATCTCGAGAGCTTTCACTTAATTATGTCTGCAAAGTCTCTTTTGTCATATAAGATGACATTCACAGATGGCTGGCATCAGGACTTGGATATTGTTGAGAGGTGTTGCCTCCAAAATGTGGTTTTGCCAAGCAGGCATAATGAACAAGAAAGGAACAAGGGAGTGGTCTTATGGTTGACCATTGAATTCAACCTGACAAGGAGGGAAATGAGAGCAAGAAGTATGGGATGGGAATCAGGGTAGGTTCCCCAAGACTGCAGGATTTGGCAGTAGAAAATGGGAGGTGGTGGTTAGAGAAGAAGATGATTGAGCCTTAGATGATGGAGGGATTGGATGACACAGAATGGAAGACAGCATCACTGCAGAAGTCAAAGAGCAGAGACCATTTGGGTAGATTAAAAAAAATCAGGCGGACTAAGACAAAGGTGGTGTTGGGGAATCTGATGGTTGAGCCAGGAGCTAAAATTGGGGGAGAAGGAAAAACCGCATTTACCCTTATATCTATATATAGCACATGGACTAGAGTGATAAACTCAAATTATTTTGAAGTTTAGGGGCCTTAAAATTCATTCTTGCACAACCTTCTCACATCACAGGTGAGTTTTATTAAGATTGAAGTACTCCCACTGCTCATCAAATTTTGCATTTTCATACCGTTACATTATCACGTGGAATTAAATCTACCGAAAGCCTTAGACCTGTTCCAACATACTTTATATGGAAAATCTCAAAGCAACCATGGACAACATTTATAATGGAGTCTTATCTAGACAGTTGCTATCTTAAGTGCAGTGCAAAGAAGAGAGCACTGGTATCACCAGCTTACCAGAAATACAGAATCCCAGGCCTCAATCAGATATCCTGAGTGAGAATCTCCATGCTAACAAAGATCCCTAGGCAACTCATTTGCGAATGAAAAGTTGAAAAACATTAGTCTAGACACCAGAGCTGGGGAACATGTCAGCAGTGAAGATCCATGGTATTTTTGGCCACATATGTAGGAGGAAGAGATGAGAATTTTTGTCAGAAAATCCCCCCCCCCACTTCAACCAATACAAGTGATATGATTTAAATAATTGTGGGGAACAGAAGCATATGAATTTAATATTTGCCCGAGATCAAATTTCAGAACCGAACCTAGAGCTAAATACCAACTGGTTAAGTAGTTGTAAAGTGACAGACTGAAGAGTCCCCCATCAGTGCCTGGCCCCATGGCCCCCCAGAGCGTTCTGAGATCTGTTAACAGGAGGATCCTGTCCTGCTTCAGTACACACACCCCTGCCCAACAAATACATGTGCATACAAGTCATATGAAAAGTGGCATGTCCTTTCTCATACTAGTCATTCGTTTTCCAGTTTTATAATTTATTCACCTCCAGATGGGATCTGACTTTTATTTCTTGTTGTTGGTGGTGCCAGGAGATTTAGTGGTCTGCAAGCATGCATTCTGGAAAAATAAAATAGATAAGATACAAAGGTGAGAAAAAAGTTGGTATATTACAAAGTTGGAATGTTTACCGAAGGGGTCATTAGTGGCGGTACCCCCAAAATATATTCTGATATTATAAGGACTTCACAAATTTTCAAGAGACAATTCGAGATGGGCAACAATGCTACAGGTAATTGAAAACGAGTTCCTGAAATCCAGTCTGTTTGGAAGTCTCCCCAGAGCTTAGAGTCTTAAAATATTTTACTGATGCATTGCTAAACACAGATATTTTCTCCCAAAGTGAAGACTTGGCTTTCTTTCATTCACCATTCTAAACTACTGTATCATAAGCCTAATATGAAAGTTATCTATTAATTTCTATATAGCTTGTGTTTTAATGTTGTCATAAAATGAGGGAGCATATATTTCAACAATGTTGGCAGAGAGCTTTCAAATTATAAAAAAAAAATCACTCATGTAAATTTACTTCTTTAGCGTTCTCTTCATCAGCGTGAATTTCATAAACTACATGACGACTTTGCTAAGACAGGTCATTTATGGCTCATACCCGGTCTGTTATCAGAAATGATATGATGTGATTATAATAAATAATACATGTATATGAGTATCATTAAAAATGAAACAGTATCAAAATTTCAAAAACATTGGAGAGGAATGGGAAAATAGGTGTTTTTTAAATATAAACTCATATATTATTGAAAAGGGAGAGTTAAATCTATTTTGAGAGTTTCTGGCAACTGAAACATAATGAGAACACGTGGGTCAAATAGTGTTGTCTTTTTTTTCTTTAATGTTCTTATACCTGATCATCCTCCACCTAAAAATTGTCAGTTTATTGCATAAGTCTTTCTAACATTGTTTACTGTGTCTTGTAATGTCTGTTACAATGAATAAAGAGGACATAATGAACTTTTCTTGCTCCCATTGGTACTAAGAGAGTCCATATGGTAGATCATTTGCTTTTGTGACAATTCTTATCATCATTAAAAGCAGACTGCTCCCCTAAGGCTTAATACGCTTCAGGGCCATACCTGCCCCTGGGAGGATTCTTTGAAAGAACACATTTTGAGATTCGGTAACTAACATGACAGTTCCAGCAGATATATTGGAAGATGACAAAAATGAGAATGGGGTGTCTTTTGAGTCACATTATTTCAAATAAAGCTAATTTGACCGTTTATAGAGCAGAGGTTTTTGAAAGATTTTCGCTCACAAAAATTGCTTCTTAACATCTATTCAAAGTTATTGAACAATGTTATATAGTACTTGTAAAACATTCATCAAATACCATTTCATAATTATGAAACAAGTACATACGATTGGGAAGAAACCTGCTTTATAATTTTCATAATTTTTAGAATTTTGCCCTAAGAATTTTTAGATTTATTACAACTGACCAGCCAATACAAATCTACAGAATGTAGAATCTGTACTTAATCCCACTACTGTTCAAAAATGAGTGAAAATGTAATAACTTAAACAACATATGCAGAAAAGTAGCTGGAACACAGTTTAAGTGGGTTGATGGTGCTTTTTAGTTCATATAACAGATGTATTTTCCATTTCAAAATGAGTTTCATTTGGGTCATTGGCTCCACAATCATGGCATGGGTGACACATCGCTCTTTTGCAGCCAGCTCGAAAACTACTGTCCCCCAATTTAGCATTCTTTTGGGGAGTTGTGTTTGTTTTACCCAATACCACCTCTACAATTCTCAACTCAAAGCTAGCTCTCACACAGACGAGAAATGTTCACTGATGTTCAATTGGCCATCTAGGCAGAGGATTCAGTGCATAACCTGGTTGAATTCGACTCCTTCATTTAAAAAATAATAAAATGATAATAAGTCATGTTAAAAATAATAAAGTATTTAACAACTTGGTATTTTATAATTATAGGAATTTACACAGGCTGTTAGTGTTTTACCTAGCAGCAAAATGTGTGAATGCTGAGAGACGTTTCTGTCTGTAGGACCATAGAGTATCGGTTCAGAAGTCATGGAGACCACAAGCCTGTATGGTTCTTGGTCTCCTTTGGGACAAAGATTGACATGTTCCACCTCAGACAGAGGCTGGGAACCCCCATGTCGCTTAGCTTTTCCAGGATGAGGGAAGTCAGCCAGTATTCCTGGAACCACAAGGGGATGGCAGCCACCTTGGTTCTCCACAAAGCCTGAGAACGACAGGCTCAGAGCACTATTGCTAGCCTTTAGGCTGGCCACTGTTCCAGAGCAGAATGGAATTCTTCAGGCCTGTCTTCTCCCCTTCTTGCCTTCTCCCTCACTTGATATGAGGGTTAGAACATTCTCACATGACTTCCAAGGCCCATAACTGGTCAACTCAAGGCTGATTGGAATTAGCCTGGAGCTGGGAAGGGAGGAGGCTGGCGGTGCATGAAGGGACCTCCATCTCTACACAATCATGCTCCAGCCATTGCTGAACACCAAACTTCCCCAGAAGAGCATCCTCTCTGATTCCCCAATAACTGGTGTGGGTTTGAATTTATCACTTCCTATTCTGTGGTCAACTCAGCAACATTCCCCTCTCTGCAAAGTGTTATAGAGCACCTAGAATTCTCTAAGTAACTTGAACTCACCATTTGAGTGCAGACAGCTGGGAGGTGAAACACCCAGGGTCGGTTATCCCAGGGTCAGGGAAAAAGATGCCAGCCTCTACTGCCCTCTAAAACCAAACAAACAAAAATGCCCACAGTGTTAGGGTACTAGACGGAGATTTCCAGGCCTCAGAGGGTCTTTATTATTACCTTCCTGGGAATTCTGATGGAATATAAACAAATTGGAGCTGCCATCACTTCATATAATCTTCAAACAACTGTTTCTTTCTTAGATTAATCTCATTGATTCCATTCAGCTCACACAGAAACCAGGACTAAATGTCTCATGCAAATATCCACTCGACCCTTCCTCAACTCCCCCTCCCTTTCCCATCCCACCACCCACACATGGTAAGACCAGAAAGGCAGGAAGATACAGATCAGATCGGTTACCTTCCAAGCTTGGAAAAATCTGTGGAAATCCATAGCCGTGGTTTCCACACCGCATTTTTAACCTGATTCTGAGAACTTAAAAGTCACTCTTATTCAGAACTGATGTGGGAAGAAAAACATGTTTAACTTTCTAAACTTGGAAAAGATTTTTTTTTTTTTTTACTTAAGTAATACAACTTTTCTCCAGCTTGGAAGGGCCTAATTTACATAAATCCCCTCACCCTCACTTTACCTCTGACAGTGGAATTCTAAACAAAGCAATCAGGCTGGCAGATGAGTCAGATTTGCTTATTGTATTGTACGCACGCATGTTAAAGATGGTACTAGCTCTCTCTTGTTATTTATTAATGTCAAGAGGTACAATTTAAAAATCCTGCTCTTTAATTTTTTTTTCTCTCCTATGACAGGCAGATTGCTTCCCCCTACACCTCCTTGAGAGCTTACTAAATATTTGAGCATTAAGAAACCCTAATTTTTCTTCTTAAAACTAACTAGAAACATTTATTTTGATTAAACTTTTGAGACAAAAAGAACCTTCTGATTTGGGGGGCTTTCAGGTTTTGGAATAAAATGATTTTAGGTAAATTAGCTCCTAAAATTACTGTTATTATGCTCAGAAAAGCTGCTAAAAATAATCAGTTCATAGGGCAAAAAATTCATATGTTATAGCATTTTCTTCCTGACAGATGTTTCAGAAATTGGGCGTAGAATAGAAGATAAGTATTTTTTAAAAATTGTAACAGAATTAAGTTAACAAGAAAATGACTCATATCCATAAATCTTTAATAGCACTGATATTTTACATAAGCTGGGCTTTCCAAACACTTAAAATGATAAATGCCCAAAGGCAAATCGGGCCATATCTGTCTGTCTTTGTTTCTGCTCCAATCCAAGAAATACAGGTAAGCAATAACAAAATTCCATCTGAGCTGCTTTCTTTTTATTCTAAACATTTTTTGATTTGTTGAGCAAATGTACTGTCCCTCCCTATATCGGATACTGGCTGTCCCCTACCTCTTCTCCATCCCCTTTAGGGCACCTGCTATTTAAACATGAGAAATAGAGCTCTTCCCAGAGACAAATCTTTGCTCATGTTTTCAAGCATGGAAGCAAACATTGGCAGCAAACATGAACAGCAATGTAAAAGAGTCATTTGGAATTTACTTTATTTTTCCCCCATTTGGACTCTGCACGAGTTGACAGGTGCAGCTACTAGAGAGGCATCCATAGTAAGGGAGTGCAGCCTGGGAGCACAGGGCACGTGATTTTGTATATGAAAGAGATTCTCAGAGGTTGTTCTCTGCTTCATCAACCACCGACTCGCCCAGCCCATCTACCTTTCATTTCCAGAGCATCAGCCCTCCACGTTTTCCTTTTAAGCACACAAAAAGTGAGATAATGAAACCTGGCTTTAGAATTTATTTCAACATTTCCCAATCCAGAGATTAGTGAAACTCTAATTTCTTACCTAAATTCCATTTCTGGCAAGGCCAACCTTTTCCCTTTGTTTACTGAGTAAAAGCATAGGCTTGGTGATATAGAATACTCTTAAATTATTTTTTTTTTAAGAAACATGCAAGAGTCTAGTTAAATGTGCTTCCTTTGAATTCTTTAAACTCACCATATATTTGTATAAAAGTTTATAGCTCATAAATATTATTTCATATACCATCTCATTTGATTCTACTAACAGCCTCCCAAGTAAGGCAGAAGAGATATTGTCTCCAAATGCAAATAAAGAAGCTGAGGCTGTGAGAAGTTCAATAACTTGCCTAAAGCGGGTACCCATGTAAGAGCAAGATCAAGACCAGTATTGACTCTCATCGGAATCCCAGTCCAGTGCTGTCCACTCTAGCAAATCGTTGTTCTTCGTGAGTCCCATTTGACATTTCTTTTGAACCTTCTCAAATTTCTTTCACGTACCTGGACAGAGTATGGCAGTTTTGTATAAAGGCATTTATATAGAAGAAACGTACATACTGCTAAATAACGGCTTTAGAGTTTAGCGCTGCCGTAGTGAAGTGGAGGCAGGTTGAAAACCACAATGCCTGTAGATATTTTTCTAACTTATCTCCATAGTATTAGTCCTTGAATGACCAACCATCCTCAAATGGCATTTGTTTGTTGGCTTCTCTTTGCAATGAATAGTGTTGGTGTAGATATGAGTGGCAGTTTCAGGAGGAAATTGGAAGAGATCGTGCTGGGAAGGCTAGTGTGGGTTCAATTTTATTCTGTGTGATCAACAAATATTTATGTGAGTAGAGGTGTCTTTCTTAAGGTATATGTTTTTACATACTCCCCTTGCGATGCCCTACAAAGTGAAGGGATCCTTTAATGAAATGGAGATCTATTCTGCGCCTTCACAGCTGCCTTTCCAGTTGGTGTTCAGTCAACTGTGTATTTAATACAAATATTGCTTCAGGATTTCCTGAGTAGATAAGAAGGTTGCTGATGTCAGAATGCAGTGCAGAGAGAACCTGCACACAGGTAGCCCTGTGAAATTTAACTTGGTGAATAATTACCATGATGATCATAATTAATAATTATCTTGTGCCAGTGGAGAATTGTACTAATTGGTAATTTCTTCTCTTAAAAGTCCTAATATTTTATTTCTGCTTATTGCTAACTATCAAGTGGAATGCTAATGGAAATGCGGATGACTGGTATTGTAATAATTATAACTGTAATCACATTCAGCAGCTAACCTCTAATTAAAATAAATCAGATGATGTAGCGAATTGACTGCATACAGTTGTGTTTCCAATAATATATCTTATTGGGAAAAAATTATTTTCTCCCACAGAAAGCCTTTGAAGATCAGATTAAAAATTATGTGGATGTGTTGTATTTCTAAGGAGATGTTTTCTGTGGTAATAAGTAGGTTAATTGCATATTCATCAGGTGATGGAGTTTCAGGATAAATACAAGTTAGCATATAATAAGTACCACTGTTTCTAATGGAATTATAATATCGTCACCATGCAATTATATGCGGGTCATTCTTGGATGTTCAGCTAGTAATGAATATATGTATACAAACCTGAAATTTCTTGACTGAACTCTGAAAATCAATCAGCTAAAACTATCCATGTGATTTTTAAAACATTGGGCTGTGTGATTAGGATATGATAATTTTTATTTATGCTTCTGAGCATTTTCCAAAGTGATGCCTACAATTAACAAATATATACACTAATAAACATATACATACATGTATGTGTGTGTGTGTGCGTGTGCGTGCACGTGCGCGCGGAGTGAAACATCCAGTCTCAGCTATCTTTCATCACTCACCGGCAAATAATGGCAAGAAAGCTGACGATAAATGCATACATGTCTATCTTCATGTGGATGGAAATTGAAGAGAGGACAATCTCTTGAAATGACAAATCAAAGTAATAACTAAATTCAATACTTTTAGGGACAATTTGTGCTGCTCTCTGCATCTCACTGCTGTACAGCCCATTTTCATTTATTCGGTCAGTGAAGTTTTTCTGTAAAGGGCCAGATAGTAAATACTTCAGGCTTTGTGGGCCATCCAGTCTCTACTGCAACTACTCAACTTCGTTGTTTAGAAAAAGAATCCATAAACAGTATGTAAAGGAGTGGGCATGGCTGTATTCTTTTCTTATCCAGTTTCCACTCTAGTAAATAAATACCTACTACATGAATGGCAATATTCACGGGAGATATGACAGGGAATGGGATATTTTTCTTGCCTTCTGGAAGTTTAGACTTTTGTGAAGGGTTGAGATTCATGCATCAGTGTTAATAACTGTGGGTAAAGGTTTATGGAGCACAGTGACTATAAAGTGTTATGAGAGTTCAAGTAAGGAAGACCAAGTCTTGTTGACCAAGATTTCAAGGTGTGTCATTTGAGGACTTTCAACAACAGTTACATCGAAGGCAAAGAGCTGTGAAAAACGAAGGCATGAGTGTTCAAGGAGAACACTCATTACGGAAGTAAGAATTAGTGACAATGAACCTGGAAAGGTAGTTTGCACTGGATTGTTGCAGGTCTTCCATTGCCACACTATAGACTTCAGACCACATCCGTGGTGACTGGTATGGGAGAAACTAGACAATGATAAGATGTCTCTAAGCACTGAATGGCAAGACAAGATCTGAGTATCAGAAGGATGAGTGTGGGGACCATAAGGAAAGTAGACTGGAAGGGGAGGGCTTTGTGGGCCCGCAGGTGAAGGCCATAATTCAGGTAATGTAACAACCCTGTGAGGTACAATGAGGTCCCGAGTCAGCTGTCTATCCAGGAGCTTCTTTTGAAGGGGGTTAAAACATCTTGCCCTGAAGATCTGAGTATAGTCTGGGTTCAGCTGTTTTAGCACACTTATTATTAGATTTTAATGAGAGAAAATGAAGAAAGAGTAAGCAATGGCAAACAGCCCTTAGAGACAGGTGAACAATTTAACACACCCCTTTTCAAGTCTGATTGGGAGCAAGGAGAGAGGGTCACAAAAGCTGGCATATCCCATTCATTTTTAATATGTTTGCTTCCTTCCTAAATGTGCCTGAGTTCATCTTCACCCTCTTTCCCGTTCCACAAAAAAACAAGTAAAAAAAACTTATGGGATTCTTAGGCCAGTTGAGGAGAAATCTGGGGTCACTGGATCTTAAGGTTAGCTTTAGAAAGGACCCTGACCCTGGGACTTGGGGACAGGGTGACTGCTGAAATTCTATAGCCTCTATATGGCTGTTGAGCTCCAGAAGTCTGATAAAGATGGCTGAGAATCATTGGTAAAATGTATGCATTCAGAAAAGTAACCCAACTGCAATAATAAACAATGGAAAACTACATAAGAAAGTGATAAAATATTCAATTGCAACAGATCTGAATTCAGGTGCTTTTTGTTGATTGCATCTATTTACATCATCAGGCTATTTCTATTCCTTCTCTTTTTTCCTCTGGGAACCAAAAAGCCCAAAGTGCTCCATCAACATGGAAAACCATCCCAAGTGGGTATAGTTAATATTCTACAAATATACGGAGAGATTCTCTCTCATGCAGACATTTGACAAAGGAAATGTTAAAAAATTAGCAGGTCTGTGTGTGATGATTCTTTGATCACAGCATTCTTAGAGATAAGAAATACATTTTTCAACCCTATTTATTTAAAAAAATTTTAATGTTTATTTAGTTTTGAGTGAGACAAAGAAAGAGCAAGAGAGTGCGAGAGGGGGAGAGGCAGAGAGAGAGAGAGAGAGAGACAGAGACAGAGAGAAAGAATCCAAAGTAGGCTCTGTGCTATCAGTGCAAAGCCCGACATGGGTCTAAACCGACTGAGCCATCCTGGCACCTCTCAACCCCATTTCAAAACCAGTTATGTTTGAAGGGTGTACAGGCTGATTTCAAGCCAACTTTGTGTAATATGTTTTCTGACTTCTTATTTATTGAATAATTTATGTCATTATATTCACATGTTTTACTTAAATAGTATTGATGAAAATATACTTTTCTTGATTAAATATTGTTGTTCAATTACAACTTCTGTAAAATAAGAAACTTTTAAGATCAGTTTTGGCCAGGAGTGTTTACCTAGAAATTTGCAGTTTAGCTCAATAATATGGACAGTGTTTGGCATCTGTGTTGAAAACAGGGTAACAGTCCCAAAATGAAGTCACCATGCTAAGCCCAGCCTCACCAAACTGAGACTTAATTACAGTTTCAGTGGAAAGCTGAAATGGATTCGAAAACCAGTCAGTTAGGAGTCAGTTGACCAACACTAGTTAGGTCACCTGCCTGATAGACCCCCTGTCATTCCCTAAAGGAAAGTAACCTTGTGATAACCAACGTACTTTTTCACTTAGTACAACTCTGCTGTTCCCATTCTTTTCTACCTATAAAAGTCTTTCATTTTACACAGTAACTCAGAGCTCCTTTCTTTCTCCTAGATTGGATACTGCCTGATTCGAATTGATTTTTGCTCAAATAAGCTCATAAATTTTTGAATATGCCTCAGTTTATCGCTTAGCCTGACAGAGGTGAAGTTTGACCAGTCAAATCAAGTATACTTTGTTCTCAACTGAAAAACACACTGAGACAGGCTGAGTATACCTAAAATATCAGCCAAATAAAAGCTCTGAAGCACAAACCTCTGCGAAGAGTCATATATTTATATATAAATCATTGAGATCATCATAGTGGGAGAAAATCAGAATATTGTTATACTTTCAAACACATATTTTACAGCCAGATTTTCTTTGTTTATAAACTTCGAACCTCATAGGGTTGGCGGTTCCTCATAATCTCCTCAGTCTTTGGAGCATCTTCATCCAGTCCTACAATGCCTTTTGACCTTTCATCTCCACTTGGAGAAAGACTCTTCTGGACTTTTCCACAGATCTTTGGAAAATGTCCTCTCATCAGGGATCAACTAGCTCTACCTCAAATCAGTTCCAACTTTCTGGAGTCCAAAGTGAGTACAGGAATGTGGAGCGGGTAGTGCCCACTGGCACTGCAGAAATGGCTGTGGAGAGGACCACGACTCAAAGCTAAGAGGATTGTGGGAATGAGGACACGGGCCAAATGTCCCGTGCAGATGCCAGTCAACACAGAAAGAAGCTCTTCACCAAATGATGCGCCCTGGGAAAACAGAGAGACACTTGAAAGGTTTGACTCCAGTACCTTTGTTCCCCACTTTGCCTGATAGCTCGTGGAGGCTGCTCTTTGTTTTTCCGTTGGAGATCATGAAGGAATCAACTGTCAAACATGCCTTCCACCTCCACGCCATCTAATTATAGCCTGTAACACTCCGCAGTGCTGACGGCGCTGAGCTATTGACTCTTGACACTCTCTAAAGCTCTTAATTATCTTTTCACATAAGCCCCTTTCAGACCTGTCAACTTCTTTGTATTGTTTATGGAGGGAAAAAAGTAGCATATTAAGATTTCAGGACTATGCATTCAGAGGCAAACTTACACTTACACTTGTGCGTGCTCTTGAATGTCTGTGCACTCATACACACCGGCAACTGAAGGGGGTTTCGGCTTGTGAAACAGAGCTGCAGAATGATGATTCTGCTGCCAGCGCGCAGTGGGGGTAAGTAAACTTATCTGGCAAAATAAAATGAACTCAAACTTTAATCAATCTGTCATTGAAGTCATTTTTAAACTTTTTCTTCTTTAGAATTCAAATATATATATATGTATATGTATGTATGTATATACCCACACTCTGTATATATATACATACACATATAGGCATATATATACACATATACATATGTATACGTACACATACATGTGACTGATATAAACAGTGTCTGAAAAAAAGTTTTTTTTAAATTTTTTAATGTTTATATATTATTGATACAGAGAGAAACAGAGCATGAGTGGGGGAAGGGCCGAGAGAGAGGGAGACACAGAATCTGAAACAGGCTCCAGGCTCTGAGATGTCTGCACAGAGCCCGACGCGGGGCTCGAACACACACTGTGAGATCATGACCTGAGCCGAAGTACGGCGCTCAACCGACCGAGCCACCCGGGCGCCCCTGAAAAAAAGTTTTAAAAAATTCAAAACCTTGCTAAGTGTTTAACTCAGCATGAGATTTGGCAATTTCAAAGAGATATCTATGAAAAGAGAAGCAGTCATATTTCAAGGTCAGTATCAGACTAAATTATCAGTCCTAATATTTGAGATGTGGTTATAGAATCAACTTTTTTTAATATTTTAGTTTTGAGAGAGAAAGAGATAGAGAGTGAGCAGGGGAGGGTCAGAGAGAGAGGGAGACACGGAATTTGAAGCAGGCTCCAGGCTCTGAGCTGTCATCACAGACCCCAATAGGGGGGGCTTGAACCCATGAACTGTGAGATCATGACCTGAGCCGAAGTCCAACACTTAACAGACTGAGCCACCCAGGTGTCCCTATAGAATCTATTTTTAAACATTCTTTTGTTTCTTGTTTTAGCATTGTTTGTTAGCATTAAAGCACTTGCAGGTTTAAAATCTTAAACTTTTAATTAAAATAATAACATAATTTTAATTGTTATTTAATGTTAATCTTCAGGCAGGTGGGTGACTATAAGGCAAAAGGGGGCCCATAGAATGGGAGCGTGTGAGTACCCATAACAGTACGTGTATTTTTCACTCTGACCTTTGATGTCCCTGCAGGTTTCTTCTCCTTCCCAACAGAGATAATGCAGAGTGGACTTCAAAGAAGAAAGCCCTGCTGTAGCTCTGATGAGAAAATTCACGACTCCGTGCAGTTTTTAGATTCTGACTTAGAAAAGAATAGGATGCCTCCAGGCGGGAGTTAGCGGGAGGGAAGTCAGGTAGAGAGGCAGCAAAGTTCCAAGGGGCAAAGAGTTGGGCGGAGAAGTAGAAACCTCCACTTGAAGTTTGCATCTACCACTCAGACATCAGCTTCCAACAGCTCTTATAAGACATGAAATGGGGCACTTTCTAGAGCCACTTCCTCGCTGCGTCACAGCATCCCCAGTTGTCCTGCCTTCAGTAAACTGATTCGTATGGCAGTAGGGAATTTGGCTTTTTGGGGGAGTTTGATGTAGGGAAATATATAAGAATATACATAAATTCAGAATAAGAGAGAAAATTAAGAATATCCATTAGGATGACGGCCAACATAAGCAAGTGGTAGAAACTTACTTTTCATCTCACAAGGAAGACGTGTTCAAAATATTTCTGTAAATCAATGTTTCAGAATTTAGAATATCTTATAGAGACAAGCTTATCAATAATTTTTTTAGGTTTTGAGACTCATCTCCACAGATGCATTTTACCCACAGCCTAACATGTTGTTTTATAATGTATACAGCCTAGGGAACAGTATATGGAAATAGGATATAAGGACTTAAGGCTTATTTCAAATGTTTTTCTAGGGGCGCCCAGATGGCTCAGTCAGTTAAGTGTCCGACTTTGATTCAGGTCATGATCTTGCGCTCCGTGAGTTCAAGCCTCTGGAGCCTGCTTCAGAATCAGTGCCTCCCTCTTTCTCTGCCCCTTCCCTGCTCACACTCTGTTTGTCTGTCTCTCTCTCAAAAGATAAATAAACATCAAATGTTTTTTTCTAAAAATCACCTTAAGTCACACCTTCTTAAATTGAGCATTTTAAACTTGTGGGTTTCATTGTATGTCAAAGTTTAATTAATGAAGTGTACTAAATATAGTCAATTAATGTCACATAAAATTTTTATTTTGTTCAAAGTCCAAGAAGAGTTGAGGGAGCCCCATTTCTCCTCTTTCTCAGTCTCAGATATCACATAATAGGAGAAAAGACAGCAAATTTCAGTTTGCCTTACCAGTGCTAAAACTCAACTAAATGAAAGTTACAGAGGTCCTTTGAGCTGACCTCAGATCAAAATAGAATTTAAATTGTCATCTTTATCTAAAAACGTGATCTAACCTGCAATCAACATATTTGCCAATGAATTGGTCTTGTTAGGAATTTGAGACTTGGCATATCCAGTTCAGCAACAATTATCTCCTTTAATTTGTTTACTAATCTGTGTTAATTGCAGAACAATCTGAAAACAAAGATGTGCAGGAAAAAAAATCACATTTGATCCTGCCTCTGGAGATCTTCTTACAATCAACGTTTAATTTTTCATTCTAATTAGAGAATATGGTTACAGACCATTCAAAGGGATAGGAAAGCCAAACATAATCTATATTTGTTTTGGAAATTCCCTTGGATTTGATTTGTGAATGTCAGGAAATCATTCACACATCAAATTACTATTCTCTTCCTGCCTTGAGAAAGTAATTATTTCATAATAAAGGACTTCTTTTCTAGCTTCTGTGGACTAGAATAAATACAGTTTCATGTCCCCATTATTAACTCACGTAAAGAAGGCATAATTTCAATATGATAATTTCCTCAATTCAGTATTGATAGGTGGATACAACCACACAGAGTGTCACCCGGTCCCAACAGACTCATACACAGGTACCCCACCATTTGGTTTGTTAACTTTGCACTAGTTATAGCATTCGAAAGAACCATTGAAATGTGATTGTGCTTTTATTACTATATATATACTATACATATGCATACTATATGTACCTGCTTATATATACCATATATATACCATATGTATATATATGGTATATATAAGCAGGTTTTATATATATATATGGTATATATAAGCAGGTTTTATCACGATCCCTTCCAAAATCTTACTGTCATGCTTCTTAAAGTCTTCTGATGTATAGGAATGATGGTGTTAATAAAGCAAAAAATAACAAATTATCTCTATTCCTCTCCATGTTGCTCTGGCTTCCCTTATCTTTCCCTTGCCTTGTCCATTTCTTTGCCCTATTTTTTTCCTTCACTAATACAAAGCTCATTCCCCCAAATCCCTGTTCCTTCACATACTCAATTACATGGATTTTCTGACTTCTGCCTTTAATTTACCTCCACCACCGTTTATTGCAAGTCTTCTCTAATCTTATCTCCTATTAATCTCACAGAATAAGCCAGTTTGGAAAATGCTGGGTTGCATTCTGTTAGGGAAAGAGTGTTATGAATTGGAAAGAGTGGGCTCTGAGATCAAACGGACTTGGACTGTAATCCCCCATCTTTCTTGAACTCATTATGTTACTCAGTTAATAGCTAAATGCACTGATCCTCAGATTCTTCATCCATAAAATGAGTACAGTAATGACTACCTTATAGTTTGGTTTTTCTTCATGCTATCCATCAGAATATAGAGGGGCACCTGGGTGGCTCAGTCGGTTGCATGTCCAACTTCAGCTCAGATCAGGATCTCACAGCTTGTGAGTTTAAGCCCTGCATCGGGCTCTGCACTGTCAGCTCAGATAATGGTCTGACCATTATCTTGTTTCATCTGCTCTGCTTCAAACTAGAGGGTAAGACACGAGAGTCAAACACAGCAGGATCCAAATCTGGACTCTGCTGCTTACTAGCTGTCTGATGTTACTTAGCAAGTTACTTAACCTCTTTGAGTTACAGTTTCCTCAACTCTGAGATGAAATCTAACACCCCACCTCTCCAGGTTGCTCCGAGATTTAGGCGTGATGAATCTCAAGTGCACAGTGCCATGCCTGGAACACAGTAGGCACCAAGTAGCTGAGGTTATGTCGGGTTACTTCTCACAGTGCCCATCGATTATTGCACCATTCAATCCAAATCCATCATACCCTTGCTGACTTCCTGAAAGAAAAGAAGCAAATGTTCCTCCTGACCATGATCATATCACAGTCTATTTATGTGAAGAGTCACAAAAACTTTGTGCGGGCTTTTACACAAACACGAGCAAGTCAGGTTAAATTGCTAAGCCTATGTTTCCTAAAACATGAGGACCAGCTATGTTAGAGTTATAGCGTATGAGGTTGGTGTTAAAATCCAGATCCCCAGGCCTTGCCCCAGACTTACTGATTCAGAATTTTTGGCAGGGGCTGGGGAACCAGAGGTCTGGAGTTTTAACACACTTTTCCATGGATGTCAATTTGCACTGAAGTTTAGGAAAGGCTGATAAGTGAAGGCCACTTACTAAGGGTGAGTAATGAATTCAGTTTGAAAGATTCCCAGTACACAAAATCATTCTCCAACTGCGTATGTAGCTTTTTTCAAAAAGGCAGTTATGAGGAATAACACTTTGAGGGATCCTATAGCTAATAAGTCCCTAGTCAACATTGTTATATTTATTTATAAAAGTCTTGGTTAAAATGCAATTCTGTGGTCCTTGGGGATGCTTCTAATTCAGAGGCTGGATGCCTTTCATTCTTGTGCTCACCACCAATCCAATGGGCCAGTTTCCTTCAGTTCATGGTCCTCTCTCATCATGAGTCCTTATATTAACATACCTTCAGGAACCACAGAATCATTTATTCATGAACGAGACTTATTTTCTGAGGCTGGCCCTTGACCACAAAATCTCTCTGGTTTGAAAGTTAGACCATGAGAGAGAAATGTCCACATTACATGGTTTTATGGTTCACAATTTCCCCCAAAAAATGAGTCAAGTTCACCCAGACAGGGCTGTGCTTTCTTACAAGCCTCTTCACCACATTCCTGGAGTGACAATTTTCCAGAAAGTATTGCTGGCCAAAACAAGCTCAAGAGGTCATTGGTGCATTCTTGCGTTGACCACTGGGGAATCAGGGCCCTCCCTCTCACAAAGAGCCAAGCCACCTCAGCCAGCCCCCACGGGAAGACTAAGGGGAAAGATGGCATGTCTGACTCAGGGTCACCCCGCCTCTCACAAGCGCCACATGGCCACGACTGCTGAACACAAGTTTCTCTTACTGTCCTCTGGAGATTTGTGAAAAGTTTGGTCTTTCTATACTCATGAAGGGATCCTTTAATCAAAATGATTACCATGACTGCAGTATAGACCAGCTAGTATATGAGTTGTTCTGACCCTAAATTTTAGCAGACACTGGCTAGCTGCTCATCAATTACAAATCATCTTATCCCCAGGCACAAGAATCAACTACATTCACCAACCATCTTTGAGCTGTGACCATGAGCCAGAATTCTAGTCAATGGGAATTGAGCATAAGGGGTAACGTGCAACTTCCAGGACTGGCTCATAAAAGCTTCCCATGCCATATCTATAGCTACTTTCCCTTTCCAGTGTCTTCAAACACATCAAAGAAGACTTGGAGGTCCCCAAAACACACTTCCAACTCAACTGCAAAAAAAAAAAAAAAAAAAAAAAAAAGAGCTTTTTAAGGATTATTACTGAGACATGAATTCAGCTTTAAAATAAAGATAATCCTTGGCAAGAGTTTACAGAACATCTCATTGTCCTCAGGTAGGGATGACAGACAATGTTCCCATAATCTTAGGTAAAAGAAAACCAGAAGAGATAAAGAGATAAATAACCAAAATTACATCCAAAATGACAAGGAAAGGAGCTAGCATTCAGACTTAGGTCATTTGACCCTAAATCTAGAGCCCTTTCTCAAAACCAATGTTGCCCTTTGAGCTCTTGATGAAAGCTCTTATAGCCACTTCTCATGGAGAGTAAAATCAGGTCAACTTTGTTTGCCATCAGGCAGATGTAGTAGAGGGCATCCCTACTTGATTTCAGGGTTGCCTCATAACTTGTACAGAGAACTTAGGAAGTTGGGAGTCTCCTGCCTCCCCCTAAAAATGAATAAGGTCCCACTTCAGATTCTGATGTACAATTTCAAGTACAATGCTCTCTTCAAAATCATCTGCTCTAATGTGAGGTCCTGAATTCCAAACTCTGACTCTTAAATCATATCAAACTTGCTTCTGACTAACATTCTGATACCAAAGTTATTTCATGTCACTTAACCAAGTGTCTGGAGTTGAAATCACCAGTTTTTAAATCATCCTTCTCACATCAGAGGTCAGAACAAATCTAAGCAACAAAGTTCATTTGGCTGAGAAGAGGTAGAGTGAGGACGGCTGTGTTTGTTCCCTGATTCTAGACCAGAAGAACGTCCCTCAGTCTGTTGCTAATTTTGTGCTTTCTATAAAACTTCTACTTGGCAAAGGATTAGATGTTGGTTTGTTTTGTTTCATAGGCCTTTTTCTTTTAAGCCCAAGAGACCTTCCCTTTATGAGCTGCACTGACTTCTCAGCTGACTTTGGGGCAATCCATCCCTTTGGAACACCCAGTCCGCTTCTCAGCATGAGAGCAGCAGTGCTGAGCCGACACTGTTAGCATAACGATTTACAGCTGAGATTGCTGCATTCCCAGCCTTTCAATGTGACTGTGTATACAAGCATAAATATGCCCAGAGACAAGGGAAATATGTCCAATTATTTTATTGCATTATTTTACAATGTACATCATGTCTCCCCAGGCATTGAAAATAGCCCAAGTAAAATGCAAATAAAGATAAACCCTGTGATCATCAAAACAAGACCAAACCCAGAATATGCCTTTGGTTTGTGGTCAAGTATGTTTGGGTAGAAGGCTTTTTTTTTTTTCATCTTAAGTCTGTTTCTTTTATGTTATATTTAAATTAATTACACATGGAAATATTTCTACAATGAGATATGGTGATGGTTTCCTGAGAACAAAGCTCAGTGGAAAATCCTAGATTTATTTGGGGACTCATTTGATGCAAAATAATGTCATCTTTTATTTAGTTATAAGCTTGAAATCTAACAATGACAAAACATTGCATATGGTAATTCTCAGCGTCATTCTTGTTTTTCCTGTTCAAGAAAGGAGGAAGGAAGGAAGGAAGGAAGGAAGGAAGGAAGGAAGGAAGGAAGGAAAGAAGAAGGAAGAAAAGAAGGAAGGAAGGAAAGAAGGAAGGGAGAGAAAAGGAAAGAAAAACCATTATACCAATGATATAAAAAATTTTTAATTATTATAAGACCCAGGAAACTGGGCTTGCCAGTCTGTTTTCTTTTTTTATATATTATATTATTTAGCATTTATTAAGCATCCTTAGCTCACAAAATCTTATTTACAGTATAATAAAGAAAAATCGTTCCAAATCTAAGTGGAATATAAGTACCTATTTTATGCTGTATAAATAGATTTCTAAAAGTATTGGGTCCCACTTTGAAATGCTGACTTGAACCGGGTATAAGATGAACATTCATTTCTTTTCTTTTTAAATTTATTTATTTACTTTTGAGAGAGAGAATGAGAGAGAGCATGAGAGCAAGTGGAGGAGGGGCAGAGAGAAGGAGAAAGAATCCCAAGCAGGCTCTGTGCTGTCAGCTCAGAGCCTAATGTGGCGCTCAAACTCACAAACTGTGAGATCACCTGAGCCAAACTCAAGAGTTGGATGCTTAACCAACTGAGCCACCCAGGCACCCCAAACATTCATTTCTAATAGACAATTCAATATACTCACAAGCCTTGGCTCTCTCAGAAGAAATGTTCAGAGAACCAGCCTGGACACTGAACTAATGGGAAATGGTCTAATTATTTCATTAGTGTATTTCCTGAATTACTACAATAAAAACAATAGTAAGCATTGTTAGACACTTTAAATACGGTATAGGTATGTAATAAGTAAAGGCTGAATAAATGCATGGAGGTACGAATTAATAAATAGTTGAATGAAACTTCTTCTAAGATAATTTTCCCTAGGCAGTGCTATGATATGGATGTCATATCCCAGTTTTAAAAGTGTAGTGAGATACAGTAGATAAGAGCCTGACTTCAGAATCTTCAGTATTGGTCACTGGATGTAAGAGAGAGGCCTTAAATGCTTTACAGCCAAATCACTCAGCTGTAGAAACCAGGTTATAATGCATAAACTGTACACCTATTGGGAGTGTGGCAAAGCAGGGAAGTGTCCAGATTTGAGTCTTAATAGTATTCGCATATGGTTTTCCATGTCTAGTGAACAGTTGGCCAAGCCTTCCATAAGCACATTGGAGTAGAGGCTGAGGAGCTTTCCATGAAAGAACCCATGCTCAGTTCACTGCCAGGTTCAGATAGATACACAAAGATACGTCTGGTGAGCTGGAGACACTTGTAGGTTGAAATCTCTTCACAGAAAAGCCAACGCTATTTCTTGAGAATAAAAGACTCATGCCAAATGAGAATGGAAGGAAGAATTTAAATAACAAAAAAATATAAATACAAAAGATTAGTTACTACATCTATCACCTCGCAAAATTACCACTGCTTTTGTGTGCGGTGGGAACATTTAAGATCTACTGTCTTAACAACTTTCAAGTGTATAGTACAGTCTTGTTAACTGTAGTCACCATGCTGTACATTCAATCCCTAGAACTTATTCATCATATAACTGGACGTTCGTATAACTTTGACTAGCATCTCCCCATTTCCCCCACTCCTAGTCCCTGGCACCCACCCAATTTATATAATGTTACAAGTCAATTAGATTTCAACAAAGCTGGAAAAATGCATATAGACATACATAAAATGAAACAAAAACAAAACTTCAGCTTATGGAACAGAGGAATGAGATGGGGCACCAGAAAAATCTAGTTATAGCAGCAAAATTAAGAGCCTCCTGGGGGAAAAGTCATGTTAAGCAGTCATGGAGCAAAGGACTATGAACTGACCCACTAAGAAGGCCTTTAGTCATCTGAATGATGTCTGATACCCATATTGCCTCCTGACTCAACAAGAGGCATGGTAGGAGGGATTAAAAACTGAAATAACAATTTGTTTTAAAAGCCTACCCTAAACCGGGCAAAACCACCATGTTTTGTGATACTTTCAACACTGTGCAAACAACAAAGGAGAAATATTTTATTCCATTTTGCCATGGATGGCCATGTACCTTTGTCATCACAGGACTTGGACTAATTAGTTGGAGGCTCCTAGTGGCAGGGCACCTGAAGGCACGTTTGGTGGGGCACAGATGTTCCCTAGCGGATGCCCAGCAGGTGGATGTTGAAGAGAAAGCGTAGTACTGAAAGGGGGTGCCCACCAGGACTACTCTTGCTCTGTAAGAGTAAAGAAGTCTGTTCAATGAATATGCTCTCTCAAACCCTCAATCAATAATAGAATCAGTATTTAGAACCAAAAAAGAAAAAGTCACATATCCGAGATGAAAAGCCACAAAATGTTCACCCATCATTTCTCAAAGAATTTTAAGATTTTACTAATGTACATAGAAGTTAACTGACAGAACTAGAATAACTACCATGCTAAGAGACCCCAGGGTTTCCAATTCTAATGCTTCATGTGACCTTCAAGTTTAACCTCAAGTTTCAGATTTATGTGAACTTTAAAACGAATTCATGAGTTTCATTTTTAAGTCACTGTGATTTTGGGGGCTTTCTTAAAAAGGTGTTAACAACAGATCACCCAGGGCTTATTTCAATCACACCCCACTCTGGAACCCAAAGAAGCAAGGGAAGTTTGGGGAATTCTATTGTAATGTGTTTACATTTTTGCCCGCACACATGAAATGGGCTGGGAGAAAGGAGAGAAGTTCATGATTATGTGACAATGGTTTTAAGGGACTCTAGCTCTTATTATAGTCATGTAGGAGATTTATGGGTTGATAAGACGTATTTATCAAAAGCATAATTTAATTTAGTATTGAGTGTGAGAATTTGTAAAAGAGTGTGTTTATGTGAGTCAGACACCATGCGGACTATAAAATAAACCTGCTTAGGTGGTGTGTAGGTGAGGCCAAAACAACGGGTTGGGTAGAAATTTTCAATTACCAGGGGCGCCTGGGTGGCTCAGCCGGTTGAGTGTCCGACTTCAGCTCAGGTCATGATATCACGGTTTGTGGTTCGAGCCCCGCGTCAGGCTCTGTGCTGACAGCTAGCTCAGAGCCTGGGGCCTGCTTTGGATTCTGTGTCTCCCTCTCTCTCTGTCCCTCCCCTGTTCACTCTCTGTCTCTCAAAAACAAATAAATGTAAAAAAAAAAATTTATAAATTTTCAATTACCAGACAAGAGATTGGAGGAGAAAAAAACCTATCAATTTATTGCTAAATTTAATCATTTTTAGAGCCCACTTTGAATTATAAAATTTCTAATAAGAAAAATAATATAATATAGTATTTTAGTATACCACAGTATTTTAGTATAGCATAATAATACAATAAAATACTAAATTTCTTGGGTAGCCAGAGTATTGCCTGCAATGCAGACACAGTTTGGAAACAGAAAATGTAAAAGGCATAGCAATTTCCAGAAATAGCACCAACAATTTCAGCAATTTCTAGAGAAGTAAACTAAATGAAAAGACTTACACAAATTATTTAGGTAAAATCTGGAAACTATTTTGTAGCCATCCTTGATTACAATAGCATTCCATAGCATAGGGCCAGTAGGAGATACTAGATACCTCCCCTAGTCCTATTTTGGAGATTTAATGGATGGAAAAAGGTATTCACTACAGCAAAATGAAACTCCTTTAAACCGACTCTCCATTCGTGTACAAGGAGACTGCACTCCTTGGAGAGCACGTGTGGATCGTGGTCTGGTGGCCATGAGCTCCCTTTAGCACATTTACCCACGTCTGCTATCACTTGGTGATCTGCATGCTTAATAAAGAACACTTGTGTTTGTTCCCAAAACGATTTAAGCAAGTTTTTTTTTCAAAGATAAAATATGAGGACACTAAAAGAAGAATTCTCATTTCCCTGAAAACTAAGTTGAATTCTTACTAAAACCTCAGTAAAAATGAGTTACTAAAAAAAATGCTATCGCATTAAGTATGAGGAAAAACTTGTAAGCTTTCCCCTTTTAAACTGCAGTGCAAGGATCTTTAAATTCTCATTAATCTTTAAATAAGCCAAATGTGAAAAATATACGTAACGAGTTATTGGAATATTTACTCAATAGATAGAATAGAACATCTTAACTGTTGATGCCAAATTCCAATTACTGTAATAAAAGAAGTTTGATTAATGCCAAATAAGAACTCAAGTGTATTGATTGATTGGCCCAAACTCTGCATGTATCTATTTCACAGTAAAATAAGATGTGTAAGATATGTGTGTACATTGTATAAAATATGTGTGTATATATACATATATGGTAATGTATGAATCATATTGTATGATTACATACTTTAAATAAAATTTCTACTTAACTGGTCAAATATTTAGGATAATTATTTCTAATAAGAGAACTTCTACAGGATAATCTTGTACCCTCTTAAGCTATCAGGCTAAAATTGATAGAAATTCCAAAAACTCTTGAGATGTGAAGACAAATCATGAGACTCAAGTGACTTTTTGCCCCGTTAAAGAAAAAACTGGAAATTGATTGGGAAAGGACAGCTTTACCCAGCCTTGTTCCAGCATATTGTAGAGTAGAATTGTGCACCAAAGTACTTACAAAACAGATAACAAACTACAGAATTCTGAGAAAATTGAAAGATGAAAAGAAAACATGAATGCAATGAAATAGAAGAAATCGAAGTACAGTGAATTGAGGGGACAGTCAGGAGCTCAGAGTCAAAAAACAGAGTTTAGGTATCAAATCTCATATGTGTATAGTATTTGTCTTCATATACTATGTGCTTCTGTGAGTATATACGTGTATAAGAAAGATGATGTAGAATTCGAATTAATTATAAATATATATTATATAACTTATTTTACATGTT
Organism: Cryptoprocta ferox; assembly: GCA_028646485.1. Lineage (NCBI taxonomy): Eukaryota > Metazoa > Chordata > Mammalia > Carnivora > Eupleridae > Cryptoprocta > Cryptoprocta ferox. The sequence goes on from CM053568.1 coordinate 68,825,242, forward strand.
TAATACATATATATATTGAATGTGTCTGTGTGTTAAGTTTCTTCTACAGTCCATAAAGCCCCAAGGCTTGGAAACATATTTTGCCTAAGGCACTGCAGCCCTTAAAGAGCACTGTATGCAGGCACCTGAGTGGCTCAGTTGGTTAAGTGTCCCGCTCTGGCTCAGGTCATGATCTCATGGTTTGTTGAGTTTGAGCCCTGCGTCGGGCTCTGTGCTGACAACTTGGAGCCTGGAGCCTGCTTCGGATTCTGTGTCTCCCTCTCTCTCTGCCCCTCCCCCACTCATGCTCTGTCTCTCTCTTTCAAAAATAAATAAAAACATTACAAAAATTTTAAAAAGAAAAAGCACTGCATGCTATTCATTCACAAAAGCTTCGACTTTTGGAATGGGAAACTCAGAGAACTTAGAAATCACTCAAGTCAGAGTTTTATAAGGACTTTGCTTCTCTGAAACTAAGAAGATAATGAAAGACACATGAGGGCTAAAACACATCTTGCTGCCAAAAACTAAAATCCCAAATTTTGCTTATTTTACATAATTACCATCTATACCAAAAATTGATAAAGTTCTGTACATAATTTTAAAATGCCTGTTCGATAACTTATACAGAAATTTATTAAAATAAATTAGCACAATGGGTATGTTATAATCTTTTATTTTTTAATAAATGTGTGTATATAATTTTGTACATATATATAAAGATAAGTGTAGATATATACATGCTGAGCATTGGCTATTTCAAGGGACATAGATTGGTTAATGACCTGAGGAAGTGAGGAGGAGAGAAATTATTAATTTTTATTAATATATTTCTGTATTATTTAACATACTAGGTTAAACATATTACAACTAAAATTTTAAATCTGATGTAACAAAGTGAATAGAATACAATCCAGATAGTTCTCTTCAGTGAATGGTTTGGGTCAAATCTAGTTCTGCATTTTGGGGTGGCAGGAATGCACCCATTTGGGGTGGCAGGAAAAAATAACTTTTATTCGTATTTTAACTATTCTTAGGGTGTTCTAATGCAGTAATGATACCCTAGGCATTTCATATCAAATATCAAATCTCTTATTGAGAACAACTTGAAAATCTGGATAAAATATTTTTTTAAAAAATATTTGGATGCAATGGGGAATTAATATCTCAATGAAAAACAATGGTATCAAGATGCAAGAAAAGAAAAAAAAATCTTGTAATTTGAAATTAACATTGAGATTGCTTTTCTTCAAAGAGTATCTTCCAAGGGTGCCTGGGTGGCTCAGTCAGTTGAACGTCGGACTTCAGCTCAGGTCAGGATCTTCCGGTTTGTGGGTTCAAGCCCCGTGTCTGGCTCTGTGCTGACAGCTGGGAGACTTTTTTGATTCTGTGTTTCCCTCTCTCTGTGCTCCTCCCCTGCTCATGCTCTGTCTCTCTCAAAAATAAATAAAAATAAATAAACATTTAAACAACAACAACAACAAAGAGTATCTTCCAGTTTCAGAAAAGATGACTAAGAAGCTAAGTTGTTGAGCTGGGTGACCAAACTCTCACATGTATATGGCGATACAAATTAAAACTGGGGGGCTCAGCAATGAAGGAAATAAGTCCATGGAAACCCTTCCCAGCTTTCAATTAGGAATCTGAAGGCCACATACTCCCTACAGGCAAGGGTAAACCAGAAGGTCTAAACCTATTTGAGGGTTATCTCAATTCTTGATTGGATGAATATGACCTGGGATGGCTACTACCTCTAGAAACAAATATAATTATCAGAAGGAAGATAATTTACCTTTCTCAATTTATCTCTTCAATTTGTTATATACAATGTCTAATATTCAGTCAAAACCAACAAAGATGAGAAGACAAGACAGTGTGATTGAAAATCCAGAGAAACAGAGAAAATATAGAAATAGACCTAATGACCTATAAGGGATGTTAATCAAACAGAGATACCACACACAAGTTTTAAAATAGTTTTGCTTACTATGTTTAAGTGTATCAAAGGAAAGACTTAGACTTTCAGTGTACTAAAAACTATTACACAAAAACCATTCTTTTTAAAATAAGTTACTTTCAGGGTGCCTGGGTAGCTCGGTCAGTTGAGCATCTGATTCTTGATTTCAGCTCAGGTTGTGATCCCAGTGTCATGGGATCGAGCCCCGCCTCGGGCTCTGTGGACTCCACGCTGAGTATGGAGTCTAAATGGGATTCTCTCTCTCTCAAAAAAAAAAAAAAAAAAAAAACTTAAAAAAAATAAGTTACTTTCTCCTATACAACATACTCCTATATGACTTTTAGAATCCTTTTAAATAATCAAGTTAGTAGCTAAGAAACCAATTAACCCACACAAAATGACCTTTACAGTGCTTTATCAACAACACCTGTTTTGTCAGACATTTTAAAATTTGAAGAACACAGAATTTCCTTAACAATATAAATTTCATACCTTGTAGACCTATGGTCCTTTATGATCATTTTTTTTTTTTTTGGAAAAACAGTTTTGCTCTCCTTGATATGTGATTCATTTCACCCAATTGTCAGTATCTCCCTTTTTATTCCCACACATTTTTCAATTTGGTCTCTTTCTTATTGAAAAGGCCTCCTAACACCTTCCTAATTATAAGTATTATGAATGTTAATGAGTAGCTACAGAAAAGCTATAAAATGTATGTACTACAGAGAATATACTGCTAATCTGTAAAAACTGAGAATTTAATGACAAAAAGCAAACATTAAAAAGGCATAAAACTATATGAAAATAAATTAAAAATTAAAACCAAGCTTATTATTTCTTTTGTTTAGAGAATAATAGATGCTCCAATGTTATCTTTATTTGAAAAAAAATCAATTCTGGATCAATATCTCAAATTTATATATGTATGCATACATATATACTCATCATATTTATAAACAATGGAAAACACACACACAAAAACAACATAATGAATTGACATACTTTATTTTTTTAATTCCAAAATATCCGCTTTGGCCTGAAAACAAAGATGGAGAATTTCATCAAAAAAAACCCCCAAATTCTATGGGGCCCCTGAGTGGCACAGTCGGTTAGATGTCCAACTTAGGCTCAGGTCATGTTCTCGTGGTTCGTGAGTTCGAGACCTGCGTCAGGCTCTGTACTGACAGCTCAGAGCCTGGAGCCTGCTTCAGACTCTGCCTCCTTCTCTGTCTGCCCCTCCTCCACTCCCACTCTGAAAAATAAATAAAGATTAAAAAATTTTTTAAACAAATTCTAAAATTCTGGTTTCCTTTTTCAAACAATCTAGGTGGATAAAATTAAAAACAATCATATCTAAAATACCAAAATGGAAATAAATATTATCACACAATCTTGTATAATAAATCATATGTTAAAAGGTTGACCAGAAAATTTCTGTTTGTTGATCTATAGCTTATGGCATACCAATGTTCCTGGAGAAAAAAAATTGAAAATCCCATAAAATACAAAACATCTATTTGTAGGCATCAAAGAGTTACTGTTACAGAAAAAAAATTGATGGGCCCAGGTTGTAGAGAGAAGAAAAAATAATTGAAGCTCACTCAAATTTCTGCCTTCTCATGTTTTCAAGGACATTTGTAGAGCCCTAGCATGAGGAGATGGGCTGGCTAGGAAGGCAAGGGGTAGTTGATAAGACATGGAGAGTATTTTCAGGCAATACTCTCATGAAATATTATATTCAGGCATACATACATGAAAATGTATGAAAGACATTTTCAATACAATGTCTTTCATTAGCTCAATGAAGACAAAACTTGAAGTTCAAGTCTGTCAAGGCCACCAGATATGGAGAAAACAAAACCTAAGAGAGAAGTGAGGTGCAAAGAATTAAACCTAACACTTAGAACTCATTTTATTCTTGAGTCATTTGCTGATTAATATGGGAAAAGCAAAATGTCAAGAATCATAAGATGAACTTAGTTGAAAGGCATATGAAAATTTTGGTCATCCTTTTGTGCTAAGAAGCAGAAGTTGGACCAGCTCTTCTGTCTACTGTGTCAAAGCCAACAACCCACCACCTAAGTCACTTTGCTTACTTGTGTCATGATTTACACCATGCTTGTCAGTGACAGTAACCAAATACATCACCAGCTTAGAAGAGCAAGTCAAAGAAATTAGAGAGATTATTGACGAGCGAGAGACAAAATGATAATTGGTTGGTGCAGATAGACTTGAACTATGGGTTCTTAAGGTTAAATGTTTCTTGAATAACCTCCAGCTGCAGTACTGTAAAGTTAATCAGAATCATTTTACACTTTGCAATCAATAGCTCTCCTAGTTAGGCTGAGTATTAAAAAGGGGGAGGGGAAAGGTCTGAAATTTGTCCAGGTGAAATAAAACAAGCCTCAGAGCACTCAGGTGAGATCTTTCCTATTAAAATGGAATATCGCCACGTTATAAAAGATTTCTGCTTCGTACCTGACATTCTACTTACTGATATTTAAAATGAGTTTTAAAAAAAACGTATTAAGTGAGTAAGGAGAACTTCTTCCTGAGACTCCTTTTTTTTTTTTCCTCCCGTGGTATTCACCTTCACTCCAGATATCCAAGAGTCTTCCTCCCTCCTTTATATCCCCATACTCTCTTAAAATGATCTTAAATGAAAGTAGACATTTATGCATTCAAAAATGCATTTATGCTGTGGAAGTCAGGTGCCCATCATATATCCTAATTTTTCCCCTCAGTGAAAATAGCTCCCATGGGCTCTTTGTGTAGACAGACATAATGGGTCACCTCGGAGTATTTCGTTAAGTAGTACCACTTGACAAAGGGGACATACACAGAACAAGCCCCTATCTGGGAAAGAGCAACATCAATTTGGATTAACAAACCAAGTATTCATTGTTGAATGAAGGCCTCTGAGAAAGTGAAGGAAAATTTTATCAGAGGAAGTCAGGGGTGTTTCCAGGACAGAAGAGTGTTATACGCAGCAAATCTCTTCTCCCTAAATTTTGGTTAGGTGTCCAACTTCAGCTCAGCTTATGATCTCACGGTTCGTGGGTTTGAGCCCTGAGTCAGGCTCTGTACTGATAGCTCAGTCTGGAGCCTGCTTCGAATTCTCTATCTCCTTCTCTCTCTCTGCCCTTCCACCACTTGTGCGCACGCTCTCTCTCTCTCCCTCTCTCTCTCCCCCTCTCTCTCTCTCCCTCTCTCTCAAAAATAAATTTTAAAACTTAGAAAAAAAAACGCCATAGGAAGTTAAAGGAAAATAATGCCAGATGCAACCAAGGGTCTATAGGAAGAAACACATAGATATAAAAGGCTGTATTTTTTTCACTGTGTTAATATTTTAAACAACATATGATGGCAATAGCAAGAAGAAACAAAAGTAAAATGGGACTACACTATAAAATATAAGTTTCTTATATTTTATTTTATTTTTATTTTATTTACTTATTTTTTAAAGCATGGCCCCTCCTGCTGGGGCAATTATAATCTGCTCTATTTTTTTTTTTTTTAATTTTAGAGAGAGAGTGTGTGAGAGGAGGAGAAGGGGAGAGAGACAGAGAGAGAATCTTAGGCAGGCTCCAAGCTCAGCACAGAGCTCAAGGCAGGGCTCAATCCCACAACCCTAGGAACATGACCTGAGCCAAAATCAAGAGTCAGACACTCAACTGACTTAGCCAGGGGCCCCAATTTTCTTATATTTTAAATGAAAAAGTGCAACATTAACTCTAAATCAATCTTGATAAGTTAAGAATGCACATTACAATTCCTAGAAAGTACTGAGAGCAGAAGGCAAAATGAAAAAAATCAAAAAACAAATGGAGCAAATAGGAAACAAATTGTAGAATGATATACATCAGTATCCACCCATGTCAATAATTATATCAAATATACATTATTTACACATTCAAATTAAAAAGTCAGAATAGATAAAATAAATATGGCCCAACTATATACTACCTATGAGAGACACACTATATGAAAACAGAAATGAATGGAAAGTAAACAGATGGAAGAAATATACCCTGCCAAGAGTAAGCATAAGTAGGCTGGGGTGGCAATATTAATATCAGATACAGGAGACTTCAGGTGGCTCAGTTGATTAAGCATCTGACTTTAGTTGAGGCCATGATTTCGCTTTTCCCGAGTTCGAGCCCTGCATCGGGCTGTGTGCTGACAGCTCGGACCCTGGAGCCTGCTTCAGATTCTGTCTCCCTCTCTCCCTGCCCGTCCTCCACTCCCATTCTGTCTTTCTCCCTCTCTCTCAAAAATAAACATTAAAAAATATTTTAGTAAAAAAGATACAGAAGACTTCAAGACAAAGAGTAAACCAAAGATATAGAGGAATATGTTATTACAATAAAAGAATTTGTGAGTTAAAATAATAACTCCATATGTGTTTAATAACAGAACTTCATAAAATATTAAGCACAAACTGACAAATTGAAGGAAAAAATAGAAAACTCACAATTACAGTTGGAGATGTTAGCAACTCTTCTCAGTACTGACAAAATGAGATGAAATAACAAGAAAATACATGAAAAATTTGACCAAAGCTATCAGCCACCTTGACTAATTTCTGAAACAAGACTCCTAGAAACTGAAGAATATTCATTCTTTTCAAGTACAAATGAAGCATATGCTCGACCAGAAACAAGATTCTGTAAATTCCCCAATATTAAAGCCTCACAGAGTAGATTACTGGGCAATAACAGAATTAATTTGGAATCAAAAGAATTTCAAAAGAAGTATAAGTTACCTAGAAAGGCTCCAATATGTGGAAGTTAAAATCACGCCCAGGTGTTACAGGAATTTTTAAAATTAAGAAATATTTCTAATTGAATGATAAACATAACCTATCAAAATGCATAAATAAATAAATAAATAAATAAATAAAATAGAAAAGAATGTTGTCTATTAGTAAATATACAGGGAACAGTGGAGTTAGAAATATCATCTAAGGTTAGAGTGGATTAAAGAGACACATGACAGGTAAATGTAATGCATGCTTGTGGGTTACACTCTGGATTAGTGTTAAGTTTTCAAATTTCTATTAAAAAGTGAAGATTGGGGGATACCTGTGTGGATCAGTCAGTTAAGCGTCTGACTTCAGCTTAGGTCCTGATCTCATGATTTGTGAGTTCCAGCCCTGCATCAGGCTCTGCGCTGACAGCTCAGAGCCTGGAGCCTGCTTCAGATCCTCTGTCTCCCTCTCTCTCTGTCCCTCTCTCATTTGCTCTCTCTCTCTCTGTCTCTCTCTCTCTCAAAAATAAAAACTTTTTTTTTAATGTGGAGATTGGGAATTGAAATTCATCACATGCTTTTTCATCTGTGGAAGCAGTTACGTAATTTTTTCCTCATTTGATTTGTTAATACAGTAACCAATTTCTATGGTATGATTTTTATGCTGTGGACGCATCTTTGCATTCTTGACATAGAAAGGTATCATTCAATTAACACACTGTTGGTTTCAACTTACAACTTACAACTTACATATTATATTCAGGATATTGACTTCAATTTTTAAGTAAGGTTGGTCTAGATTAAGTTATATGTAAAATTCTGGTACATTTAGTGTAGTAGGATTACGCTAGGGTGGCAGAAGGATTTAGAAAAGGCTTCCAAGCATTCTCTGCCCTGGAAAAATTTATGAATATGAAAATGATCTATTTCTTAAAAAGGTAGAAGGCTTTTTAGTAAAATCATCTGAACCTGATGCCTCCTTAGAAATCATTTCTACATTTTCAGTTTATGCTACAGTTGTTCTCTGTAGGCATACAGGGGTTCTACTTAGTGTGGAAACTAATTTTGTTATTTATAACTTCCTAATACTTTATCCATGTCATCCAATTTTTCATAAGGTTTTATGCAAAAGTATATGTAATATTTTCTTTAAAATTTTATATCTTTCATGGGTATAATTGTGCTTTGTGTGTGTGCGTGTGTGTTACTCAAATATTTTATTTTATTTTATTTTATTTTATTTTATTTTTTAATAGTTTATTGCCAGGTTGTTTTTTTTTGTTTGTTTGTTTTGTTTTTGTTTCTGAATACTGTTTTTGTATCTCCTGGTGTGGTTTTTTTGTTGTTTTTTTTTTTTACCATACTTATTAATGTTTCTTATAATTTATTCATCTTTTAAGATAGCATTCAGGGGGCGCCTGGGTGGCTCAGTCAGTTAAGCGTCTGACTTCAGCTCAGGTCATGATCTCACAGTTTGTGGGTTCGAGCCCCGCATCGGGCTCTGTGCTGACAGCTAGCTCAGAGCCTGGAGCCTGTCTTCAGATCCTGTGTCTCCCTCTCTCTCTGCCCCTCCCCTGCTCACACTGTCTCTCTCTCTCTCTCAAAAATAAATAAAACATTAAAAATTTTTAAAAAAAATTAAAAAAGGTAGCATTCAGCTCTTAAATGTTAAATGTTTATCAAATTGTTGGGTTAAATTTCACTAGCTTCTTATTTTAATTTAGCAATTGTTTTCTAGTGCTTTAGGTTTATTTCCCCCAATTTCTTGAGTTGAATGATTAAATATTTTCTCCAAGATTTCTCATTTTCTAACACAATAATTTCATGATTTCCAATAAAAGAATTTCCTTGAATAACACTTTGGCAGCAACACAGTATTATGTATCACACTTTCTGACCTAGTAGTTAGTTGGAAGTCTGGTTTTTAATTTCCATGGTGGACAGATTTTATTGTGTTCTTTTATTAAAAAATACATTCTAAATTCTAGATCTATTTTATATGCGTTTTAGCCACTTTTCAAAGTTTTATTTTAATGTTTAATACTAAATGATGAGATAATTATCTGGCTCAACATTTCTGTTCAACAATTCATTCTTCTGCCATGTCCATTCCGCTACTGAATGTATCAACTGAGTTTTTCTCTATATCCAGGATGATGCTGTTTAGATTTTAATTGCCCATTTTTAATAGAAAAACTGTTATTTCTTACAGAATGAATTATCCTCTCTTCTTCATCTGAGTATATTAGTTATATTTATTTTACATTTTCTATACAATCTTCACTGTATTGATCATTAACACTTCTATTGTTTGGTGCTTCTATAAAACTGTTCATTTTGCTTAAATATTAGTAATTTGCATGTGCGTGTTTGCTCATTTTGAATCTGATATTCACGTTTACCCATTGATAGGGGGCTGTGTGTCTATATGTTATTAATGTATTTAATGTATCCTCCAGCCAGTGTTAGGGGAGTGGCTTATTCAATAGTCACACCTGTTTGTTCTTCTTCATTCAATTATTCTTTACATTACATAATACACTAATGACATCTCCTTGTTTTCCATAGTCACTTATTATTGTATCACAATTTACAGAGATTTCTGTGGGAATCAGTATGCAGATATGCATACCTACTCTCCAGTTTGATCCATGCCTTGTATGTAATGTAGTAATAATCCATTTATTCCAATATGCGAGATTTGCATTTATTAAGCATCTATAATGCATGGTGACTGTTTTGTTTGTTGCTGGAAGATAGAAAATACATAAAGAGCTCAGAGTTTAAGGAAAGGGAAAATGTGTAAACAGACAATTATAACACAAAATGGCATGCATGAAGATAATAAAAATATATACGAAGTATAGGTGGGCCAACAGTATGCTAAGATTGATGGGGAAAATTCAATGATGAGGAGTATTTTATTATGAACACTGTTCAATCATGATAATTAAAGCAGACCAGCAGTTTTATCACTGTTTTTCAACTTTCTACAAATGATAGCACAAAATGAAAGCCTTCGTGCCTGCATACGTGGCAGACTGCTTCTACTGTTCCCACTTATAGTGACACTTGGGGCCTAAAAAAGGGACGTTGATATACTCTACTTGGTCATATCGCTTTACATACAAAAGGTCTCTGCAACGTGGCACACTGAGGGAAGGTAAGGATGGAGAAGAGGGGTAGACATAAGAATCTTCAGCTGGACATAGAAACACTCATTGATGAATTGGGTATGGACAATAAGGGAATGGACAGAGTCTCAGGTGCCTCTAGGCTCTTGGCTGTCAAGACAAGGAAAAGAAGACACAGATTTATTGGGTAGAACATCCAAAGAATATGAAATACTAGAACATTCAAAGGAAAGAACTAATAGCTGGTTCTATAAACAGACTGCCAAGTTCAATAAAGAGATCTGGGTTAGAGTATACATCATGTTATAAACCAGTGACTCTCAAGCATTTAAATGTGAGAAGAATAACCATAACTGCCTATTTAAAATGCAAATCCCAAGGCCCCTGGGAAACCCTGATGCGATCAGAATCAGGTGAACACAGAAATCTGCGATTTGAAAAAGCTTAGGTGATTCTGCCAAATCTGGCCCTGGGACACACGTTAGTAAAAACTGCCATAAACCCATCAAATTAATAGCCCAGATGAAAAGGACTCTCTACTACATGACACCAGTAATGTAATAAAGTTCATCAACTCCATGAATAGTAAATCAATTGAGTCTAGCTTCCTCAAATCATCACAAGTCAATTAACTGTCTTTCTGCCCCATCATTTTACACCAGTATTTATGACTTATTTTGCTCCTGTTTTAGAAATAAGCAGCAGTTTATAGGCATACAGCATGGTGTCTTTTTAGCAGAACAGAATCAACAAATTAGGAGTTACATTATTCATATTTTTAAAAAGCTAAATATTTGGAAACTTTTAACAAGGTCAAAGTGCAAATTACTGAGAGTCCAGGAAACAAGTACAGACTCCTTTTATGCAGAGAGAAAAGAGCTGGGCTTACAAAAATATACTGGAAGGATTGAAAGAAGCATTTGGAGGAGTTTGGGGAGGACATGAGGATTTTAGGGACAGTGACTTGAAAGGAACTGCAGGATTGGAAATGAGAATGCCAATATTTTAGCTTTTTTATGTGACAATATAAATTCTTTGCAGGGAGAATTTGAATTGCCTATAAATAAAGTAACTTACACCTTCTCATTTCCCTTTGCAAATATCTGTAATGTCTCCATGATGAGAAATCCCAAAGAGAAGAATATTGCCGGTGACAGGAATTTGATACACTGTTTTTATTTTCTCAGACACCTGTTAAAATTATCAATAGATCAATTTCTTTACAGTAGATTCAGAAAAATAATATTAAGTAGCAGGCTTTGTAAGCTGCAGGAAACTTCTCCATTTATCATTTCTCTTCTACCTGGGAAATGTGTTTCTTTGTCCCAAGAAATTGCGGTGCTGGAGTGAGTCTTTAAATTGAAAAAAAAAAAAATAACAGTGTTGGGGGAGGAGTTTGAAAATAAATTTCAAGAAGTTATTTACATAGTCTCCAAAGTATCTGCCTGTGTTTGGCAAAGGAAGAAAGAAACATTTTTGTTTAATTGGGGAGAAGGGAATTAATGGGAGATTTTATCTATTAAATGTCAAACTGACTTAAGATAAATGTATAGTATCTTTTAAGAAGTTCAGAAGGATTCTGTTTACATAAATAAGGCCAGAACTCATAGGAAATACAAACCACACATTCATTATTTGAATGGTCTTTTTTTTTTCAACAAGAGAACTATATCTTGTTATTTGCCTCTTCAGTTAGAATAAAATGGAGAGAAATTGAAGCTGGACCATCAAAATAATACGGAAGTTGGTATATAATTTCCACAAGGAAAACTTTGTGGAACCATAAAGTTTAGATTTGAGAAGGAAAGGTTAAAAAGGGGTTCTCTCCCAGCTGCCTTTAGGGAGAGAAATTCGGCTTCCCAATGATCAATTTTCAATCTGTATAAAAGGAAATGAAACAAAGAAAAGAGGGTCCAGAATTAGGCACGTGGAACAATTACAAACAAAATGATTATTAGATATACAAATATTTTATCAGGTGGTGTTATTAAAAACATGACAAAACATAAACCTTGTATGTATCCGTTGTTAAAGCCTGAAAGGAATTTTTTTAGAGGCAGGAAAAAAAACTTGGTCATCTCCCCACATTCTTTCTAGACTTAAAAATCCTATGATTATTCGGAGCAGTTTGTATGTATCATGAAGTCTAAGGTTTGTTTCTGGCCTCCATCCCTTTAACGAGCTAAATGTCCTTCATTCATCTTCACCATGCTCTTTAAATTAATTTTCCCTGATTCATCATGCATTGTGTTTGATTGGGCACATGGCTTCTCCCTTCAGAGAATCCCTCCCGTCAACTTCTTCCTCGCCCTCACAGCATCATGGCTTCCCCACTCCCACAGGCCACCTGCAGCCGGCCAGGCCATCAACATTGTTCTGATCACTTGACAATGTAATACTGGATGAGTTTGGATGTCTTCCATCCTTTCCACCTACCACCCTTATATACTCTCAGAGACCAGGTCAGTTGTGCCTTCCTTTTGCCTCTGTATCCAAGTGGAACTCCTGTTCTTTTGATATGGACATTTGTTAAATTGCTCTTTAATAGGTTGTAACTTGAATCCCGCTAAAGTAAACACTACTGAAACCCATTTTATAGCCACAAACAATGGTCTACTTATCTCAAATCAGGTACAATAGTAATAAAAGTAAAAGCCACAGGATCTCCAACTAATTTCACAGTGGAAAAAGATTTGCTCAAAGTCAGTTGTCTTAGATTCAGGTCTTGTTTCTGCCACAAATCAGGTTTGTGACTTTGGACCCCAGTATAAATATCTGTACAATGACTGGTTAATAAGCTTCAAAGACCCCTTGTCTCTCAAAGTGTAGGATCCTCTGATAAAGGTCCTTGAAACTACTCTGATAAAGGTCCTTGGATCCATTAACTACTGGGGTTTGCTTTTCTGACTTTTCTTTCCAGAGCAGCCATGTTCCATATCTTCTGGGCCCATGGCCTTCTAGTGTCAACAATTTCTCTCCAGTGTCTGTATTAGGGCTTTTCCTTAGTTTACTTTGTTTCTTTTTGTATTCTATTTTTCTTCTGTGTTCTCTTTCCAGCCTGTGTAAACTCATATTGGGTTTGGGGCCCTCATAACAGACATCCCGCACACTTGTCTATCACAATCTTTATCACTGGATGCACGGACCGTGCCTTACTCATATCCACATTTCTAGTGAGTGCCTGGCCTACCACCAGAAACATAGAGATGGTTCACTAATATCTTATCAAAGGGAACTAATAATACACCACATAATCGGTAGAAATAGTAACATATTTTCAGACTTGTCACTTACTGCTATTTTTCTGTATGTTTGATAGAACTAGAATTTTATTTTTATTTTAGAGAGAGAAAGAATACAAGCAGGGAGAAGGGCAGAGGGAGAGAGAGAGAGAGAGAGAGAGAGAGAGAGGGAGAGGATCCCAAGCAGGCTCCCATGCTCAGTGCAGATCTCCCAAGGCAGGGCTCAATTCCAAAATCCCAGGACCATGACCTGAGCTGAAATCAAGAGTCGGATGCTCAACAGATTGAGGCACCCAGGCACGCTTGATATAATCAGAGTTTAAAATAAACCTTAAATATGGGTGCCTATGTGGCTCAGTCAGTTGACCGTGCGACTTCAGCTCACATCATGATCTCGCCGTTCACATGTTCAAGCCCCGCATCGGGCTTTGTGCTGACAGCTCAGGCCTGGAGCCTGCTTTAGATTCTGTGTCTCCCTGTCTCTGCCCCTCCCCCATTCGTGCTCTCTCTCTCTCTCTCTCTCTCTCAAAAATAAATAAACATTAAAAAAATTTTTCTTTAAATTAACCTTAAATAAATGTGACTTCCAGGTCTTTAGGCTTTTGGTTGAGGTTGCAATGAAAGATCTACATTTTATTGGCTGATTATATTACATTATAAGAAAAAAATTAGGATTTCAGAACAAAAATTTTGTACGTTCAATCTTTTGTTTTATTCTGAGCTATTGTGTTTATAATTTTGACATGAAACATCATGGACTTTTAGGGTGTGAAAGAATCCTCGGGAGTCTTGTGAGCTGACGACGCTGCCTAATCCGGGTTATAGCAGAATACCTTGTTTACAAGGTTTGACAGGTGTTCTGAGAAAAAAATTTTAATGGTTTAAAAATAAAGTTCTGTGAGCAAAAATACTTGAGAAATGCTAAGTTTTTAAAAAATCAACTTGGTTGCTCTTGTGGTACTTCTCGGTGCCTGTAGTATGATAATATTCTTAGTGAATTTCTAAGACTACACAATTATAAGCATTTCCTTGACTTTTTGGTTATAGACATTTTTTGTAATGAAATGAATATTAATATCTTTCAGAAGACTTTCCTGAAGAACAAGTTGGGAACCTTGTAACTTATCTATTAAGTTACCTGTAGAAGACTGTAGATTATTTACACATATGGCTAGTTAGTAGTACAGATAGTATTAGAACCCAGAACATTTAGATTCCCTGTTCTATCTGCTTATTATGATATCATGGGTTCTAATATCAATTTATACTTCTCTCCAATATTTTGTACTACTTCAGAGCAGAGCACAACACTCCTCCCCACAAAATGTTCAATAACTATAACCATTTCTATATTGTATGAATATAATTATAAAAATTATAAAAATTTGGACTCCTATCTAGTATCATTACTCTTACCTAAAAAAGCAAAGAGATGCTCAATTAAACAGTCTTGAAGATTTCTAGCAAATGACTTACAGCATTGGGAAAAAAAAACCCCATAAAATGACTCTAAATAATGTTTTATATATACATATGCACGTACATGTGAATAATGTGTGTGCATATGTAAGTGTGACTGTCTATATAAAGGAAGTTTATGACTCTTCCCATTCCTGTTTTTTAAAATAGGTATAAATTCTTGATTTTTAAATAAATAAAATATATCAATTAAAATTGTCAATTATAGAAGCAAATAAAAATTCTGTGGTACTTTCTAATCTCTCACATATTTGTTTATCGCTTTTCATTGCGCAGGATAAACCAATTAACTTACAGTTTCAAAATTCATCCTTTGAAGACTAGCAACATATGAGACCAAACTTTGAGTTTGACCATGGCAGGTGGCTTGAGGCATCTTACTACTCTAAACTTAATTTGTATCAAATTTCCAAATGTGAATATTTACAAAATGGAATCACAATGGCTCAATGGCTTATCACCAAGAATTTAAAAAGAAATAAAACTAAATTCCTTTTCATAATGACAAAATGCTTAAAGGCCAATATTAATAAGAATGGAAAGTTTTTGCACAATTTAAGAGAAATAGCAAAGAATTTGGTCATGAAAACTACTCTGTTTCTCCATGGCTGCAGAAATCTTGCAAGAGAGTCAAGTCAGATACCCCTTTAGCCTTTGACTTCATTGAATATGGAAAAGAGTTTACACAGATACTGCTGGTAACTCCTGCACATTTAGAACATATATATATATACATACACATATAATTTATATATTCCATGTATATATGGAAGAGAGACCCATGGAATCCTAGACCAAGGAGAAAATTTAGAAAGAACATTTGATGCTTCAATAATAATTCTCTCCAATAAAGTAAGAGTACCAAGGTCCAGTGAGATATGTTCGAGCAAATACTTGATTGAGAAAGAAAACACCCATTTATGGCTTTGGAATCTGGCTAGAACATAATACCTACATACATTGGTTAAAAACAAACAAACAACAACAACAATAACAAATAACAAGTCAGATGGATTCATCCAAATAGAGTAGGGTGGTGTTGGAGGTACCGAAGAGAATTCTTTCTGAGAACAGCACCAGCAAATGTCATTCATCCCTTACATATTCATTCCTCTAACAAATACACATCAAAGTCTAAGTGCTTCTAGGTGCTTCTAGTTAAAAAGCTTATATTAAACAAATATTTACTGAGGAAACGGTTTGTACCAGACAATATTCTAGGTGTTGGAGATTCAATAGAGTAAACAGGCAAGGTCTCCATTCTACAAAAGCTTGCATGCTACCAGAAGAGATATTCCATAACCAGTCTCAGCTAGGGAGAAGTGCTCTGAAGAAAATAAAAGACAGTGGGGTGATAGGTCATTGGAAAAGGGTCATCTGATGATATGACAACTGAATCACAAGAAGAATCCATCCAAAAAGGGATTTGGAGGGAAAATATTCTAGGCAAAGGGGACGGTGGATGCAGAAGATTGAAGGCAGGAACACAAGGTGTCTGAGGTGCAGGAAGAAGGATACAGGCATAATGAGCAGCTGCGAGGGAGATGCTAGGTGAAGTGGGGGTGATGATTTGGGCCAAATCATGCAGGGCTTAAGCAGTAAGATTTTATTCTCTCTGTGGCAAGAAGATATTGGATGATTTTATGCAGAGGAGTGGCATGCTCAGATTTACCTTCTTAAACAGACCACTTTGGCTCCTGTACGGGGGAATTGACTGCAGACAGCAAGAGGAGTAAGAAAAACTGTTAGGAAGCTAGTGGAATACTTTATTGGAAATGATGGTTTAGAGACTTAGGCTAAGGTATGAATAGTAAAAATGTGGAGAAGAAGATGGATTCCAGTTATATTTTCAAGATCGAATTGCCTGGAACACTGATGGCATCAATTTGGGTGAGTTAAGGAGAAAAATAAGAAGGGACTCCGAGATATTTGAACAACTGAGTGGGTGAGGGTGGGAGGGAGCCTTTACAGATACAGGATGGCCTGGAAAAGATACGAGTGATTGTGCGCATACGTGTATGTATATGTGCATGCTTGAGTGTGTGCATGTGTTTGGGTAGAGACAGATTGTTTATTAAGTGATTTTTTTAATATGTTAACTTGAGGTTGCCTATCAACACTTAAAAGAAGATGTCCAGTGACACTTAGATCTAGGATGCTGGAGTTGGGAGGGAAGTCTGGTTTGGAGATCCAACTTTGAAAGTTATTAGTATAAAGATAGATATTTAAAGCCATAGACCCAAAAATACTCACCCAAGGAAATGGTAAAGGCAAGAGGGCTCCATTCCATGCCATAGGCACCAAAATATTTGAGCAGCCACAAAGATGAGGAGAAGCCACTACAGAAAGCAAAAGAAAAATAACTTTGTAGGCGCATCTGTGGTCATGAATGGAAAAAGTGACCAGTCAACAGAAAGTGGGTTTTCCCTCAGCAAGGTTGGCAGCAGTGGTTTCTGTCTTATCTTTGCAGTTCTCCGGGTCCTCTTGAGAGTAGATCACAGTGGAATTAAGCTGGAATATTCCATTGCTTAGAATAAAGAGGATGTCATGAATGGAATCCCACGAACCAGTCTAGACGAGACAAGACAACTTGGACACCTCCTTATGCCTACCTGAAGACAAATACCAAAAGCAGCTGCCCTCTGCAAGGGGAGGAGGAAAGAGGGAAGAAGAGAGAAAGAGAAAGGGACAGAGCTCCTCCTTAGACTGTCCTTTTCAATGGCATTGGCCTTCTTCCTCACTGTGTCTTCCTTTGTGGTTCCTCTTAAGCTGATCACTTCACACACAGCAAGCCATAGGAAGAACCCTGGGCAAACATTTTCATGTGATCAGTTGTTGCTGTGTTGTTTTTTCTTAAGTTCTCATGTTTTGGGATCCATTTTCTAATAATGAAGTAACATCCCTTCAAAGTTCAGAAGTCTTGGGAGGTGGGCTGGGGAAGTCAGTCTACAGTGAGTAGTAGCTGATTTCTGTCTTTTGATTTTTCAATACACACGTCTGCCTCCTCTCAAACTATCAGATTTCACACAGTCCAAATAAGATGTGAATTAACCAACACGTATTCAAGCAAGAAGTTATGGTTTATTCCTATTCTCAGCCATGACTTTTGAGGAAGATTGTGTGATTAGAATCTTAGGATTGTACTGATACTGGATTAATTCTCTACAACTGTTTATGGAGGTAAAGATTTATGAAAATAATCCATTAGCTTTGACTGCCTTCCCTTTCTTTAAGGTTCTTTGGAGGGCTGTTCATGAATATTGATGTTTGTTGTTACCACTTAATTCTGTCTCTTTGTACTATTTCTCTCTGCCATATCCTTTTTGAAACTCACAGGGCAGCCCCTTCTTACCAAATTCACCTGAAAGAAGTTTAACTGTCCAGGCAATATTCTGTTTCATTGAATTTCCTTATTAGCAAGGAGTTAACCCCCAAATAAAGCAAACAAAATGGCGAAATGCCCCCTCTTCTTATTTAAAACAGTGATCCAGACAGTGATGATCCTGGCTTGCCTCAGGAAAGCTCTTTGTTCCACACTAAAGACAGAGGGGACCGACAGAGGGAGAAAGCTTCAATCCTCCAATAAGCCAGACTTCAGTGTCGTCACCAAAAGAAATTAATCAGCCGCAGAACAGAATACCCCACCAGAATGGCACAAACATTCAGGAGTTTGTTTTCCTCATGTAACAAGAAGTCAGGAGGAAGGTAATTGCTACTGTTGGTTCCAGGCCTAGGTGTTAAGAGATCATGCAGCTTCCGTTTTGGAAGCTAGCTGTGTGTAACTAAAGAAGTCTGTCCCCTGTTGGAGAAGAGGCCATATGACAAGAGAGTTGCTGGTGGGTGAGAAACCACATGGAAAGAGAAGCAGTGTGGAAGAGACCGAAGTGTTCCATCCAACAGCCAGCACCAACTCCCAGACGATAGAGGAGACCATCTCAGGTCTTCCAGTTTGGCTGAGCCTGCCCCCAGTGAACCTATGTGCCATGGGATCAGGCCATCCTCTGCCCAACTTCGCCATAGTTCCTCATTCATAGAATCATATGCGATAAAATGTATATTGTTTTAGGCTGTCCAATTTTGGGGTGGTTCATTACGTAGTAATAGAAAACAGAGACAGAGGTGTTAGTAAGTTCTCGTAGTGATATATTTCCCCTGGTGGAATTCAGCCTTTTATGGAACTCTCTGTTTCTCTTTACAATCAACAATGCCCATTTAGATTATGGTTAGGGTTATCAGACTGCATTTCTATTACTAGAAATACTGTGTGTGTGTGTGTGTGTGTGTGCATGTGCGAGTGTGCAGGTTTCTGGAGCAGGCATATACATGCTTTGAATAAAGATCAAATACCTGTTGATGTACCGGTGAATGCCAATTGCAAGGAAAAATGATGATAAAATCCATGTGTTTATTTCACTTTTCTCTAACTTCCTAGTCTCGCGCACAAATGCTTTACTTATGGATTACAATCTTGTTTATATTAGTAGTAATATCTCGCATGCTTCTTTGAAACTTCTCTTCTGAAGGCTCTGCTCTGCGTGATGTGGGCACTCTATAAATAACACTAATGTCGACAATCAGGCCTTCATACTCTACTTGAACTTTTTCAATATGTTTTCAAGCCACCAGCTAATGCCATTTAAGTTTCAAAACGTTCTTCTCATTTGGAAGTACAGATTTTATTATCTTCATTTTGTATATAAAGCAAGTAAGATATTGGACATCTTATGATAAATTCTACGTATGTTTAGCTACTTAATAATCGGCTAGAACAAAGTTAGCCAAAACCTTCACCCAGATCTTTTTTCACTGTCCTTTTCATACCATAGTTAGGGAACAGGGCACCTAAGAGTACTGATATCCCATGGCCTTCTTAGTGTGTCCAAGAGAATCAAATTCTTGAAAGAACAACCTTTGAAAAGCAACATATGATAAATATAAGCCTTTACCTCAATGAGAAATATGTATAAAAGAGTTATGACCTATGTCTCAGCATTCAGCGTCTAACAGGTTTTTTTTTCAATTTTTTTTTTAATGTTCATTAATTTTGGAGAGAGAGAGAGAGAGACAGAGTGTGAGCAGGGAAAGAGGGAGACACAGAATCCGAAACAGGCTCCAGGCTCTGAGCTGTCAGCCCAGAGCCCAATGTGGGCTTGAACTCGGGAATGGCAAGATCATGACCTGAGCCAAAGTCAGACACTTAACCAACTGAGCCACCTAGGCTCCCCTCAGGGTCTAACAATTTTAACAGCAAACAAAATCCACTCAGCCTTACCAAAAGCTTTCCAAAATTAGTAAGCCTGCCAATATGCTGACCACCTTCTATCAGCAAATTCCTACTTTACTATCTATACGTACCCAATTTTCTGCTCTTCCATTCTGTCCCTCTCCATATCCACAAAGTGACAGAGAAAACACTGACCCGAAGTCAAATACAACTCCGACACAGATTCCCAAAATGGAAAAAAAGAGAGAGAGATTCTCTATTAAATTTCCTCTTGGCCCTCTGCCTGATTTTCATTAAGCCCACCATGGTCACATGAGCCAGATGAAGGAACATGTAAAAGATCAGTTTTCATTTTCCAACTATGGAGAAGAAACATAGCATTACATTCTGTAACCCAAATGTAATTAGGAAGATTACCACTTAAATGTAAAACTGAAGGCCGGTTTTTCACATCTTTATTAGTCATACGAAGAAAAATGATTAAGCCTGCCTTCCATTAGGCTTGCTTTGATTTCTTTTTAGGTCCTGGGAACGTGAACTAGTGTTTGTTGTCAGGACTGCCAATGTTTAGACCTTCCGAGCAATGTTGGATTCAACAACTGAACACATTAAACAGCTAATGTATAACACACACTCTGTTCTCAGTCAAAAACCCACAGCAACTCCTAAAACATTGTAAGCCAAAGCTTTTGTCATGAGATTATTGTAAACCTGTGATCAAAATCTTGTTTGAATTTTGTTTAAAGTTTTCGGCAGGAGGACGCCCTTTTAGAATATGGGTTCTGGAAGTGTTTATATCAGAGGCATTTTATTAAAGTCCAAACTCCAGCCATTGCTGGGAATTCAGCACAGCTAATCACTTTATCTCAGTTTGGAGTCAATACTCTTCTATGTGCTAACTAGGGTGCTAAATGGAGAATAAGTTTCCTGACAAAAGAGAACAAGAACAGGATGTGAATATGGGGGATTCTCGAGTTTTCCATAGGATGCTTTTGTCTTTCTCCTACCCCTCTCTTCTCTTTCTTGTTCTTTTCCAATTTCTACCATGAGGTTGAGATACAGGTGCCCAGAAAGAAATCTGCTTATGGAAAAAGTGATCAGAACATTGATTCTTCAGGAAAAAAAAAGGCAGAATGCTGGTAACAGTTGAAATTGGCTAAAAGATACCTGGGGGCTGCATTATCCTAATTTCCTACTTTTGTATGATCTTAGGAAATTTTGTAACAAAAATATTTTTTGATGTTCTCTTGGACAAAAGTCAGTGTACCAAAGCAGCTAATACTGGTGATGATATCTGAACAACAGAATTAATGGTATGTTTTCTATTTCTACTTGAAAAAGCAGTACGGGGAGCCTAGGTGGCTCAGTTGGTTAAGCATCCAACTCTTGGTTTCAGCTCAGGTCATGATCTCACATTATGAGTTTTAGCCCCTGCGTTGGGCTCTCTGCTGTCCACGCGGAGCCTACATTGGATCCTGTCTCCCTCTCTGTCTCCCCTTCACCTGCTCATGTGTGCTCTCTCTCTCACACAAATAAATATGTTTGACTTCGGCTCATGTCGTGATCTCACAGTTTGTGAGTTTGAGCCCCACGTCGGGTTCTGCTGACAGCTCAGAGCCTAGAGCCTGCTTCGAATTCTGTGACTCCCTTTCTTTCTGCCCATCCCTTGCTCCTGCTCTGTCTCTGTCTAAAAAAATAAACATTAAAAAATAATAAATAAATAAATAAACAAACAAACAAACAAACATTTAAAAAGAAAGAAGAAAAAAACAGTACATTTTCATGCTCCCTGACCTGTACTGTCAAAAGCCGCAAGAAATTTTAATGTCAAAATGACTTAAAGATTTGGTAATCATATGCAATTCGGAGGATAATTTGACTACAAAAGTCTGATTTAAAATTATTTCATATAGGTTACAAAGATTGTGTGTTTATTTTTTTTAAGTTTACCTTTTTAATTTTGTTTGTAACTTACAAGGTATTCTGATTATCTATCACTGCATAAAGAGCTACCCTTAAATTTAGTGACTTATAACAACTATTTCATTTGCTCATGAATATGTAGATTAGGAATTTGGAGAGCAAGACTGTCTTTGCTTCATGGTATCTGGGATCTTAGCTGGGATGATCTAACTGGCTGGGAATGAGTTGGACTGTTCCATTGGGCTTATAGGTCTGGGGCTCACTTCTTACTATTGGTGAAGCTTCTCAATGTCCTTTCTTGTGGCCTCACCACATACCTAAGTGGACATACTCACAGCACTGCATTTCTTACATGGCAGTGGGCTTTCCTAAAGAAAAAGAGAATGATGTCAGACTTCACAAAGGCTAGACTGAGAACTGGCATTTGTGATATTTGCTGTATTCTATTGGCCAGCCCAGATTTAAGGAGAGGGACACTTCCTCTTAATGGATAAATCAACTTGCCCAAATAGGGAGGCAAGGGACTGTCAGTGGTGACTTTTGAAGACTATCCATCACACATTGTTTCCTCTACCTGGCTTTAAGAGCTTTATATTTGGGGGGCACCTGCGTGGATCAGTCGGTTAAGCGTCCAACTTTGGCTCAGGTCATGATCCCACAGTTCGTGGGTTCGAGCCCCACCTCGGGCTCTGTGCTGACAGCTAGTTCAGAGCCTGGAGCCTGTCTTCAGATTCTGTGTCTCCCTCTCTCTCTGACCCTCCCCTGCTCATGCTGTCTCTCTCTCTCTCAAAAATAAATAAAACATAAAAAAAATTTTTTTAGAAAAAAGAGCTTTATATTCGGGGTACATTTTGTATTTTGAATCTTGAGCACATTGGAAAATACCATGTAGTGGCAACATATTCTTATATTTAGAAGGTAACTAAAAGGGCAAAGAAAATCTTTTGGGCAGTGAAATGATAAACATCTTTAGATTATAAAAGAATATCCTTCCTCACAAATTAAACAGAAATTACTGGTGTAGTAAAGACACAGAGTTCAACTTATACTACAATGCAGACAAAAGGAAAAATGTAATTTTAAAATTCAGTCATTAATCTGGCTTGATCTTCAAATACCTACTCACTGGTGAACAGGGAAAAAAATGTATTCAATATGCAATCTGGCTTAGAGCAACAATCTATAACCTGAGCCATCCATGTTCAGGCTCTCCCTGCTCCTCTGTTGATCTTCCAAAGAGCATCCAAGTGCCTGGGAGAGAGGATGTCCCAGGTGTTCCCCCAAGCATTGAGGGAAAGGAACCTCTGGGCTTGTTTTGGTCTTTGGTTACTTGCCCGCTGGAACGATCTCCCTTCTCTTCCTGGCCATCATGCCTCCTCGTGGTCTCTGGTGTTGTCTGGGGATGATGTACTTGTGGTCCATTCTTCTGTCTTGGGAAATGCTCTGGATAGGGTTCCCCAAACAACCTGGCTTCCCCTAACTCCTGCCGGCTACAGATCCTGACTGCCAAATTCTGTATCTGGACCAGTGAACTGCACCCACTCCAGTCCCTCCTGAGGGTCGCCCCTCCTTGCACAGTGGACCCCGTGCCATCCCATGGTCTTTTAGGGCAGCACTTGCACCACTGGAGAGCTTAAGGCTGCCAAGAGACTCTATCCTCAGATCCTCTCCACCTGATCACCCTCTGTGCAAAAGAGAGTTTCAATAGCCTTGAGAATGCTATCCTACCCTAAGGCCCACTCGCAAAGGTGGCCCTTGGCTGGCATCTGGGAACTTGGATCTGGGGAGAGTTCCTACCATACTGAATGATAAGAATGAATGGGTATCTCTATACGGTTTGTGGGAACAATGGGGTTTATACTGAACACCTGCTTTCCTCTGAGAGTCTGGAATTTTGGTATACGCCAGGAAAAGAATGCCTTCATGATCAGTTCCCAGTAAAAACCTGGGGCACTGACTGTCTAATGAGCTTCCGGGAAGACATTTTACACGTGTTGTCACAATCATTGCTGGGGTGAATCAAGCATATGCTGTGTGACTCCACGGAGGACGCCTCTTGGAAGCTTGCATCTGGTTTACAAAAGGTCTCAGGCACTTTTTCCTTTGCTGATATTACTTTGTATATATTCATTGTAATAAAGCATGACCATGAGGAAGACTACATGCTGAGTCCTATGAGTCCTCCTAGGGAATTATCAAGCCTGGGGGTGGTCTTGGGGACCCTGGTACATCCTCTGCCACCATGATGTACTTTGATATGGTGGCACCTCAGAGTGCATGGGTCACCCTGCAAGATGGCTTTCCCCACCCCAAATGAGTTAGAAAAAAGTCTGGAAAAGGTAGAAATCAGGACCCACTTACCTTCACTCCTCTCTTTCTTCTCCCTCTCTCTTTTCTTCTTCCTACTATTCACCCAATCTGAAAAGAGGGGACACATCACTTACACGCCCACTGGATCAAAAGTTGACCTTAGGCAGGTCAGGCCATCATGGGCTAAAGAAAGGTCTTTCAGCTCAACCGCCTGGCTTACAGGTTTTTGTCTCACTGTATACTCTGTTTGCATGTGGAAGATCATCTATCCTCTCTCTATAGTCCCTGTGCCAGATGGATGCCTTGGGTAGGACAGGATTAAGAGCTTGCACTTGCAAAGGTAGAGGACTAAGGCCTAATAATAAATTTTCAAAATGTGATCCACATTATATGAGCTTAAACTTTGTAGCTCACTTCAGTGTGAACAAAAAACTAAAAATTCTCTCCATATGTGTGTGTGTGTGTGTGTGTGTACACAGAGGCATCCCCACACGTATCCCCTCAGGCCAATAATATCCTATACATTTCTTCATGTATTCATAATTTTACTTCCTAATTTTCATCTTTTGTTTTTCAATTTGGGAGAAGAGATAAATTCACCTAATTGGAAGCAAACCCACAGGCCGTTTTTCCTGTGTAAAGCAGCTTTAAATAAAATATTGGATTTAAAACATCACTACAAGGGAATGTTTAGTGTTGTACATAATCCAATAAAAATGTTTTTAATACATTGCCCCAAAAGTAAGTTTTCTAGGGGAGGCTAGAAATAACAACACACTGAGTCATCAATGTCACCTGGTCCAGAGGGTCTAAATGATGCGGGAGGCATGAACACCAAAAAAAGGGTGCAAAAGTCAACTGATTAACCACGTGAACATTCCCATGATGGCCAGCAGCCACTCCGCTGGGAGAGCACATAGCCTTGTAATAATACCTCTCTTCCCCCCTGCCCCCATCTTTACGGAGATATGACTGACATATAACATTGTGTAAGAATAAAATGTACACTGCATTGATTTGATAAACTTATATATTGCGAAAGGTTAACACCATGGTGTTAGTTAACACCTGCATCATATCACGTAATTTCCGTTTCTTTTTTGTGGTGAGAACGTTTCAGATCTACTCTGAGTGACATAATCCATTCTTCTAACTCACATTCACCTTACTCCTTCCCTTCCAAAACAACCTTCTCCCATTTACCAAAATAAATAAGGAAATAAATAGCATTCGGGCAAGCAGGCATTACCTGATTTCCTGCTGGAATTACCCCACCCTGAGTTTCACTAGCACATGAGGTAAAAAGTAGCTTAGCCCGGACCTTTCAGAGGAAGGTGGTTGTCCCCACTTGGCACAGTCTGATTTTATTGCCAGTCTGCCTTTGTTTGGCATTAAGGGGAAATCCAAAAATAAATGAACTGACTCAGAAACCCTTGATGAAAATAATGTCGAAAGGCCCCATTTACCGCTGGCCACCATGCTGCAGAACTGAGCCCCGTGTCTCTACCTCCCCCCATGTCCCCTTCTATGTGACAGCAGCTGGTCTGCTGCCAGTGCGTATTTAACATGAAACTCTTCGAGTACCGCTGCAAAGCATCCAGCAAACACACCACCTCCAAACTTAGTCTTACATATGTAGCCAGAGACATGGATAAATATAGAGACCTAGAAATACATACAGAACTCCCGAGAACCGTGCTCTGGGCCAGAAACATATTGTGAATATGCAAATATCTCAGTGTCTGGTACTGAAGCTTTGCCCTTTCGCACGTGCTTAACTCATCTTTCTCTCTTTTTCTCTCTCCATCATGCCTCCCCATCACCAGTATCTTCCCATCTGTTTATTTTTTCCAAACTTCCAGTTAAAAAAATATGGTAGCGCCTCTTAAAGCTAAGAAAAATATGGTGTCACAAATACCACTGCCAGGTGTAACATATGATGAGGCTTCTGGGAGCCGGGGAACAAAATGTCTAAAGGAGGCTGCGTTCAAACTTTCTTACAAAGGTTACCGGAAATGGATTTTATCCATTTTGTCTGAACTCTGTTCATTCCTGGTTAGGTTTCAGGTCTGCTTTGTGCTTTAAAGAAAATTGTATAATCCAGGCCTTGTCATCAGCTCTCTTAATTTATTTCCCTGAAATGACAGGCCTGGCAGAGGCAGGCCTGCCTCTCAAATGTCTGGATTACAGTGTAGCTATGGAAACAGGAGTTAAAGTGCCCTGAATGTCAAGTTACACTGGTACTTTGCACATTGCATCCTATATGGACGGCAGGTTATTTTACATGCTGACCAGCGCAACTGCGTTCTTTCCCTAGTTTACAGGAGGTGGTCACAGAGAAGGAGCTGTGCCCATATGAACTTTGGGATCTTCTCCAGGGGAAAGCATGATGGTGGCGAATTTGCTGTATTCTCTGAAGATCTGGTTCAAGTTCTCTGTTCTACCAAAAACTAAACTGAACTGAAATCAATTGATTATAATATAATATAATATGATATGATATGATATAAATTCAAATAAACAAATAAGAGAGAGAAAGGGAAATCTGAACACATCCCTCCCCCCACCCCCACCCCTGCCCATGGACTAATATTTCCTTCTCTGGTCTAAAAAAGGAGAAAAATGAGAAGAATGTTCTAAGAAAGGATCCTGCTCTAATTCATACACTCCCTCTAGAACTTTCATGAACATTTCTATTCTAAACATTAAAGATCTAGTGAATGTCAGCATCATTAGAGAGAAGTAGCTATTTTCAAAACCTCACAAAAACATTGCTCACCATTAATCTGACACACTCAGAAAGAACAGGGAGCGAAGAAATGGATAGTTCTGGAGTAGCCATGGTGTACTAGCCCAGAGAAGAGACATGAGTTATTGTATTTCATTTCATCTTTACAAACAGCACTGCAGGGGAGATATAATCCCTGTTTTATGGGAGAGGAAACTGAGATTCAGAGAGGTTAAGTAATATGCTCAAGGCCTCAAGGTTATATAAGTGTAACATCCAGAATTCAATCTGACGTTTGTCTACAAAACCCACGTTCTTTCCACTGAATCAACCTAGACAGCAAGTTTGGGGCATGTGAGGCCAAACTGACATACCCTCTCCTTGGCTTACTTCCCCTTCAGTTTATCTGGTTTAAAAAGACAAGGCATCACATCTCTGGTTGGGTCACAATAATTAGGTGTGGTTCCCTGACACTGAAATTATGTTGGCCTGGCTCCAACTTTTATATTAGCATTACTCCACTGAAATTTTATCCAATCCATGATGAGTTATTAAAGCAGAGTCTAATTCAAATGGATGTAGAGAAACTCTACACTTTTAAACAATAGTGGCATAAAATCTAATGGATCCTATATGATCCTTTTATAAATACTTATAATTTTTGGTGCTTCACTGGCCTCATGATAGGCAAAAAAAAAAAAAAAACCCAAAAAACAAAAAACCAATAACAACAACAACAACAACAACAACAAAACAAAAACAGGAGATGGAGCAGGAATATTCCTAAGCTCACCTCCCTGCAAAATAAGAAAAATAATTTTTTTAAGGTTATGTTTTTGAAGGGGTATGATGGAAGTTGTTGTATCTGACTTAATGTGATTATTTCTATGTGCAAAATGAAGGCAAAGCTAAGTGATTACAGGTAAGTGTCTATACTTGGGACCTCATGAGCGATGAGAAAAGAGCCTCAAAAAAACAGAACTCAAAAGAATAGGAAAACACATTGCAAATTGGCTCCTGGAACTAGCAGCAATCAAAGAAGTTATAGTGAACTCTGCTTTACTTCTAGAGCCATTCTTATAGGGTTTTTTTTTTTTAATCTGCACTAATGGATAGATGTAAAGCAACATTACCAGTAATGCATTTGGCTTCAAGTTACAATATTCAAACTGCATCTTTCAGTCCTGAGGGATTGTTGCCACGATCCAGGCAATGTGAATCCAATTCAAAGACGCAACTCTCCCTCTTCTGTGAGACCCATCTACTCTCTCCCTGGAATAGGGATGGCTCTGGAGAGGTTAGCCAGCAAGCCTGAAAGAGTGGTGCTGATCAGAAGAAGAGAATACGCATCTCAGTTCTCTGCAAAGGGAGTCTCCTTCAGCATAGAGCTAGTTTATATTGACTGGGAGGTGGGGGTGGGGAGGGACACTGAAGGATCCCATGTGTTCTATATTGGAGAGACAGAATTTCCTGACTTGTAATGATATGGTTGATGCAAAGGATCGCTGTGTCTTCCTGCGAGGTCATGCTGGGCTCTGCTTTATAGAACAGGAGCTTGGTGGAACAAGAAGAGAATTTTTGTTCTTCTTAGAACACCCAACACCATCCAAACCACATTCTGAGACATAGAAAGAGGGAACTAATACTCTGTGTATGAATTATCCTTTTGAACATTTATAATGCCATGGAAGATTGGGCCTTTCATTTTCATTATTCAAGATCTCAGAGTAAGTAAGCAGTAATATCAAGATTTGAACTCAGAGATACCTGCTGCTTCCATGACTCCTACTTTCTCTGAAACCACACGGATCGCCTGTTCTGCTTTGCTTGAGCTGTGGTCATTCCAAGCCCGTCCTTGAGTGTTGAATGGGTCAAATGCATGAATGAGCCCAGATTCTAAGTCCACAGTACTCAGAATTAGCAGAACTCTACAGTCAGTGGCTCCTCTTCTACATTCTCACTATTTTTCTATCACTCACCAACTAGAACTCTGTCCCATCTTGAGAAATCCAATTTCTTTTTCATTTTGCCTCTGCTTTGGAATAACCCTTTTACACTTATTTAGGAAACAGCCATCTTGAGGAGGGCAAGAAACAAATTTTTTTTAATTTCAAGCTCCAGGATTTATTATAGGCATCTATTCACTCAACATTAATTGAACGCTTACTATGTGCTTAATATGCTCAATGCTATAGAATGCAAATGTTTTCAATTGGTTCACAAGTTTAATGATAGAGGTATGAACAGAATGTTTTGAGAACAGGGGACAGGGGCAGATAACTCAACATGTGAAGATGGGGAAAGGTGGTTGAAGGAATCAGAGAAGGCTTCTTAGGGGAGATTACATGTAATTCAAAATTATACATTCTCCACCTAGGCGAATTATTGCATGAACCATGTTCATGATTCAGGGTTGACTCCATGTGTGTCTCTGTCTGCGAGTTTTACAACATTTGTGCCAGGCTGTACTGTACCATCATCTTGGGAAAGAAAAAGTATTCTGAGGTTGTATTTTTTTTCAGCAGTGTCAAATTTATGGGAAACTTTAAGACTTATTTGGAACATCCTACGAACGCCCCTTGTGTGGGCCCACCTCTCCCTGGCTGGAGCAGCTGTCTGCTTCACTTGCTCCAAACTCACGTAGTGCCCCAGGGGGACAAGCTTCTACTTCCTGCCAGTGTTCCTCCAGGAACAATCAAGTAGGTTTAAATCAGGCAAGGCAACATGAATTCACCACTGACCAAAGTCAGCCAGAGAAAGAATAAGTGAGCTTCATGCCTAGGAGCTTTCTTAGATGCAGCAACTAATCTTTTATACATAACTCCATCTCTTTCTCCCAGGCCTGAGAGGCACAAAACTTTCCAAAACCCCTCTCCGGACCATGCCCATTGTGGAGCTAACTAGACCCCACCGGGCTGCCCCTGCAATTAGCATTTGCTTGTGTGCTGTGGTTTCATCTTATCCTAATAGCTTTTTCACAAAGCATGGCCCCAGTGTCCAGGCAGCTAGAAGAGATACGGTGTGGCACATAATTTGATCAAATCCCAAGTGAGTTCTTGGCTCACCTCACTTCTGTCCTAACAAGAATGCATAAAAGGGTTTTTCCCTCCATGTTTTGTCTATTTCCCCAAAGGTCATGGTGACTGCCACATGCTGCCCTAGAGGGATTGGTTTTCCACATTCCATTGTGCTTCATTATCCTGAAGCATTTCCCCTCCTTCCATACAACAGATACCCCACCCCTCAGTACATATATTCAATATATGTAGGTGCCCACATATCAGTAAGAGGTAAAAGCAGGCTGTATATATGCATAATAGTAGGTAGATCATGACAAACTTATTTTTAATTATAATCCCCTTGCCATTTGGTACTGGAAAATCAGTTGGTATCTAGAATAAACTTTCATCCAATCCACTGATACATGTAATTGGTGTATGTGCAAAACCTGTATTTTTTTCATATTTCTTATGAAAACAAATATCTTGTGATACTCCAGGTAGCATTTAAATGCATATGCACCACCCCCTCTTTGTTAGTTGTAAAAGTAACGTGCTCTAGAATGATTTTAACTACCTAAGGATGTGAGTGCTGAACTAAAGATGATTTTAAACCCAGCCAGGACATAGAAGTATTACATTTCAGTCCCTGGATTCTTTTTCATATTTTGAATTGACTACACTTGATTTACTGGTCTGACTTACAGACTGCTTTCTATTTATCCCCTATCCTCCAATCCCCCTATGGAGCTACTGCACAAACCATGTCTTTTAAACAGAGAAATGCTCTGCTGTCCTGGTCAAATGGAAGGCTGCACTGCACACTTCGGATGGCTGAAGTTTTCTCTGAAATGAAATATCGGAGCCATAACTCAGTTTCTCTGGCAGCGAACCATAGAGGCCATTTATCAGGCTGTGGCAGACATTTATCTCCTCAAATACTCCAAGGCAGATGGAAATAGCATCTAGCCTCCTGTCAGAATAAATAACCCAATATTGCCCACCACCCATGAAAAGACCCAAACAGATCCGTGGCCATAGCTCAGCATAGCTCAGCTAGCGACAAACCCAACCAGTCAGCTGGTTTCCACAGGGAAACATTGGTTCCCACTTCCTCTGTGGGCATTGGCAGGCTCCTTCCACAATGGGCTGACATTCTAGGACCAAGGTCTGCTGGCTTCTGGGCCTAGTTTTTTTTTTTTAATTTATTTTTATTTTTTTAATGTTAATTTATTTTTGAGAGGGCAAGAGACAGAGTGTGAGGGGGGAAGCGGCAGAGAGAGAGAGAGAGACACAGAATCCTAAGCAGGCTCCTGGCACCGAGCTATCAGCACAGAGCCTGACATGGGGCTCGAACTCACAAACCTTGAAATTATAACCTGAACCAAAGTCGGACACTCTGACTGAACCACTTAGGCGTCCCACCGGACCTTTGTTCTGACCTTGTTAGTAAGAAGTTCAAAGTTGATATGTTATTTACTATTGTAAAGTTCCAATCTTGCCCTCTTTTGATTTTATTAGAAAAAAGACTTTTTCCATTTTCCAAACTAAATACAAACATTTAAAATTTACCTCTGCCAAAGAATAATTTTGCTCTTTAAAAGCAAATCGATTTCATATACTTAAAATGGTTAAAATAGTCAATTTTATGCTATGTGTACCTTACCACAATTCAAAGCAAAATTTTTTATTTTTTTAATGTTTACTCATTCATTTTGTGAGAAAGAAAGAGAGAGAGAGAGTAATCTGGGGAGGAGCAGAGAGAGAGGGAGAGAGAATCCCAAGCAAGCTCCCCAGTGCCAGCACAGAGCCTGACATGAGGCTCAAACTCACAAACTGTAAGATCATAACCAGAGCTGAAACCAAGAGTCTGATTCTGAACCAACTGAGCCACAAAGCAATTTTTTTAAGTAAAAAAAAAAAAAAAAAAAAATACAGTCTTAAACTCAGGAATAGATAAAATAATGAAAATACCAGATTTTAAAATAAAGTCCTTTCTTGATTATATCATTTATAATACATCTAAGTTCTCAGAAGACAGGCACAGTGGTAAACTAGCATTTTTTCCCCTGTAATGCTGGCCTTATGTTAGAATTGTGCATTAAATTTCTGAGACACTCAAAGCTACATAGTGATACTTTAATTTATGGAATTTATAAACATAGCCAATTCCAGACATTG